>ML799349.1:83318-139737 GCA_009831015.1 Picea engelmannii | reverse complement strand
ATATTATGTATCATTCATTGATGATTACTCTCGTAAAACCTGGATATATTTCTTGAAATCTAAAGATGAAGTGTTCAGCAAGTTCAAGGAATTCAAATCCTTGATAGAGAACCTTTCTGAAAGGAAGATTAAGATACTCAGGTTAGATAATGGAGGATAATATTTGTGAACTTCTGCAAAGATGTTGGGATCAAGAGGGAACTCACTACTCCCTATAATCCCCAACAAAATGGTGTAGCTGAACGAAAGAACAGAACCATACTAGAAGCTATGAAGACTATGATCCATGATCAAGATCTTCCTATGTGCTTATGGGCAGAAGCAACAATGGCAACTATATATGTGCAGAACCGATTGTCCCATAGTGCACTTGGACTCAAGACACCGGAAGAGATGTTCACCGGAAAGAAGCCAGAGGTAAGCCATCTCAAAATATTTGGCTCTTCAGTGTTTATTCATATACTTAAAGAAAAGAGAAACAAGGTGGACCCTTAAGGAAAGAAGGGAATATTTGTGGGATACTGTGAGGTCTCCAAGGCCTTCAGAATCTATATACCAGGTCAACATCACATTGAGATCAGCACGGATGTGACCTTTGATGAAGATGCAGCGCTCAAGAAATCTAAACTATGCCAGCTTGAAGAAATATATGAAGAGGAACCTGTAATCCCCAGTACTGCAATGAGGGAGGTTCCTAGAGCTGCAGAACCAGTGAGGGAAGTCGTAACTTCCCCTGATGAGGAACTTCTAGAAGACCATGATATAGTAGAAGTGCAAGAACCTCCTCAGATGACGATCCTCCATAAAAGAAAGCCAGCTTGGGCTAGCGAGCTTATTCAAGATGTAGAGAAGTACGGTGTTCCCCAAGGAACTATGAGACAGGTGAAAAGACCAGAGCCATTCTCCAATTATACGGCTTTGATGTGTGATCTCCTAGAAGAGGAGCCTACTTGCTTTGAAGAAGTCATTCAAAGGAAAGAATGCGCAGATGCCATGACAGAAGAATACCAATCCATAATGAAGAACGAAGTATGGGAAATAGTTCCTAGACCGAAGAATAAAGATGTGGTATCCTCCAGATGGCTCTTCAAAATAAAACATGTTGCTGATGGAAGTATTGAAAAGTATAAAGCAAGATTTGTCGCTCGTGGCTTTTCCCAGAAGGAAGGCATTGACTATGAAAAGACATTCGCTCCTGTGGCCAGATACACTTCGATCAGAACCATCATAGCTCTTGCAACTAAGATAAAGTGGAAGCTGCACCAGATGGACGTGAAGACAACTTTCCTAAATGGTGACATCGAAGAGGAAGTGTATATAGAGCAACCTCAAGGATTTGAGGTTGAAGACATGAAGTCTCATGTCTGCAGATTGAAGAAAGCCTTATACAAATTGAAGCAAGCTCCTAGAGCTTGGTAAGGCCGTATAGACAGTTTCTTAATGAGCTTAGGCTTTACCAAGAGTCTCTTGACGACTTTAGGCTTTACATAAAGTCAGTCTTGTATTATGATGAGCCAGCCTTGTGCTGTGATGATGATGATGTATTAGTTTTTATACTAATACATATTGATGCAGATGATGATGGCATTCCTTTGAGAATGACGATGTTGCCGATGAAGAAAACTTCATATGATTTATAGATACGTCAGTCAGTGTTCCAAGATGATATTGATGATGCTGTCCTCTCACCCACTTGATGTTGTTGATGATGTTGTCCTCTCTCTCTCGCATGATGCTGCTGAAGAATACCCTTCTTGTTAACGGGGAGTGTTGAAATAATGTAACTGCAAAGAGTATTCTTATTAATATTCGATATATTATTCATTGGATCAATCCCCACTGTGGATTGATCATGTCGGCTATTGTAATAGGACCAAATCCCCTTTGGCGGATTGGTCAAATGATAATTATAATAGGTAGAATAAGAAGTCGGCCCCAACAAATATTTAAGAGGCCCCAGAATATAATTAAGGTGGTTATAACCACCCAGATGGAGAAGTCAGCCCTACTAGTGAAGAGACACTTCACACGTGCCAGTCTAATATAAATAAGGAGGCTAGCGCCTCACTTAGACACACAACTCACTTGCTCATTTGAGAGACAATTTTTGAATCTGTTGTTAAAGAAGAAGGAGAGAGAGTGGCGCATATCTGGGAGAGGATCTTCTGCATTAGTTTAAGAGATCTCTTGGCATTGTATTGGCTATCTATATTAAGGAAGTTTTGCTAGGTTTTCTTCCCCTAGAGGGTTTCTCAGGATAAATGTTGTGTCTCTTGTGATTGTGTATTTCTCAGTGATCTTGGATTATGCTATTGTTATCTAATGAAATGCAAAGAGCTATAATAATGGCTTAAACATTAACAGGATTTCAACAAGCTTCAAAACCTTGTTGATCTTCTGCGACAATTTGCTGCCACCTCCATGCTTTCCTATGATTGTGTCAAAGTTATTTGCATTGTTTTGGATGAAATTATCATGTTATGTTACAACTTCTTCTTATGAATGGATTCATAATATTATTCCCATGTTGAACTCGCCACATCTACCCTATACGCAATGACAAATCCTAAATGCTACTGAGTATACCTACCTTGCCCCATTCTATTTTTGCAACTCATCTTTTGGAAACCCTAGCCTAGCTCCCTAGACCTAGATTCTCATCCAGAAAACTCCAAATTAAAACCATACTGAGCTAAATACCTAGCCTAATACAGAGCCACTTAATCTTTTTCCTCTGTTCATAGGTGTATAACATAGATCTGTAGTGAGTTTAACAATGTGTTATTGATATGTAATTGTCACAAAGAACCAGTTAAGGATACAAAGTCTTCTATAGCATAAACATAAAAATGCACAGTGAGCTCATAACACACACAATGATGTCAGTAGTATATAATTTAGCATACAAACAAATGTTGATATAATATCCCAAGTATGATATAATTGACAGAAATCCTACTTCCTCTTCTCATGGGTTTTGCTATACAAATGGGCAGTGCTTAGCATTTTTTTAGCCCAGGAAACTCCCCACAAACCGAAGATATGGCACGTCCTCGTGCCATGAATTAGAAATAGGTATTTATTGTTTTGAGAGGGGGGTTAGATTAGCTCCTCTTTTATCCACTCTGTGGAGTATCCCTTAGCTCCAAAGATGTTTTGAAATTCAGGTTTGAAAACCTTGTTATAGCTTGCTCTTGGCAACTAGTGGTGTTTAAACCAGTGGTTTCCAACTCTTGGGAGATTTGTGGCTGAGGTAATTGATTCCTCAGAGGCCACAAACACAGTGAATAGGAGCAGAGACAGGATAAGAGTGTTCCATTATTATTTGTTTTGTCATCATTCTCACACAATCCATACCTCTATCTTTCATTTTATAAGGCATGTAATCATAACCCTGTAATGAATAGTCTGTAACGACAATAAACCAATTAAGTGGTCTGTTAAGGAGATGTACAATAGTTTATAACACACATGGAATTAACATTTCGAAAATAAAATGATTGTTGATGCAATAGCCTATATCATGAAAACAATACACATACATTTTTACAAAGATTTACTTCTTCTAGGCAATGTTATCATTTGTCAACTCATGAACCCCTACCCCACACCTAAGTATTGTGACACCTCACAATAAAAAATATAGGAAACCAGTGAGTTCTCCCAATAGCCGAAGATTTACAACATGTCAAGTGTAGAAATAAATTTCATAGATTGGTCTGACGAGAGAGTTAGGAGATGGCCCCACCTATAGGATAAGAGATCTTATATATAGATAAGAAGCAGGGATGATTTTAAGGATGGAAATTTATTTTAAAATGTAGAAACCTTGGCGAATCTTACTAATCCTTCATATGCCAACTATAAATGTTTGGCGATATTTTTTTTAAAATATTCAAATTTCTAAGGATTTTATGTAGTTTTTATAAATTTTTGGCGATTTTTAAGGTAAAATAATTTTATCCTATAGAATTTGGGCGAATCATTTTTAAAATAGCGAATCTCGTTTTTGGAAAAAGCATGGAAAATTAGCCCATGAGCGAAATTTAGCCCCTAAAATAATCCATGATAAGAAGTGGGAGGAAAGAGAGTTTCAAGATAGTCTTAGAGTTATTTCCCAATGGCAAGTGTATGATATTCATTAACCTTAGCTTAACCACACATACTTCATGTCATCTTTGTCTGCAAGTAATATCGTACATTCAGACAAGTTTAAATTTATTATATATTTTTTGTCAGATTACCATCTTCGCTAGGTAGAATGCCCCGCTGCCAGCAAGCCTGATCAGTACTCCAGCGGGTTTACCTAGTCATACCACATGCCGGTACCCGCTGGCAGCAGAATTATTCAGTATCTCGGCGAGTTAGCCTCTTAAACCCTCATAGACCGACCCTCCATCTTTTAAGATTTTAGTATAAGATTGCTTTATGCAAGAAGATGGGGGAACAAATCTGAAAATATATTTTTTCTTTTTTTTCGTTTTTTTTCAATTGGGGTGGTATTTATGTTAGAGGATGACTTTCCGTTATATTACTTAGTGATTGTCCCGATGTAAGGGGTACTTAAGCGGATGTGTCCTATCTAAAGATATGATATAATCAAGCTATTTAGTGTGTAGTGGATGGTACCATTGAGAAAGAACACAAAGGTATCTCTAGGCTCAACTTACTTTCTTCCTTTGTAATTATTGTGATGTTTCCATGACTAACAACTAATTAGACTTCCTTGTTACTCTTTGATAAAGACACTTGACTCACTTACTCAGGTTTCTTGGGAAAATTGTACGAGAGACCTATAAGCTTGATGGTTACGGTATCACTTCCTTATATAGTGGTGAAGATTTTCAAGAGAAACTTCTTTTTAAAATGCCTTAAGAACAAGAAGATGGAAATCTTTGCAAAAACATGGCTAACTACAACAAGTCATTATTCATTTGATGCTTAGAAGACAACAGGGTCCAAGTGTAACAATGTTTTTGAAGAAAATCCTTCGTTTTATATTTCCTTGGAATTGTCTACCCTTGGTGATATAAAGACCTACAAAGATCTCTAAAACTGTTTGCAAAAACCACACTCTAAAATATAATAAACTAAGGAGATCAATGAGATCAAGTCATAGGAACATGTATCTCATAGTTCTTTTATTAAAAGAAAATGTAAAATAAGGCTGCATTAGACTCTAAGCTAAACTAACAACATGCAAATTTTATTTACTATCCTACCCTACCTAAAAAGAAAGGAAAAATCTTTATTCAGGTATAAGAACTCTTCCAATGTAACCATGTGTGGAACAAGATAAGAAACATACTCATATCCATATACGAAAAATTTATCGCAGTGATTACTTGGATATGAAGAACTAACCAACCTACTTGTTTTGGCATCAAAAGGTGTTGAAGAAGAGAATAGTATTGTGGCCTGATGACCTCTTGAAACCAAATTTCAATGTAATATTGATGTTTATCAACAATAATTTCTATGCTCTCCTTCATCATGCTATGCAAATCCTCTTCTTTTGGATGATTGATTTCTGAAGTACATAAAGGACCTGTTGAGATGGATGTTGAGAACTCCTCAATCTCAGATCTTAGTGATTGCTCTCCACCAGAGGTATTCCATAAGTTTTCAACTTTCTTCACAGTTTGGCAAGGAAGATCATTTTGTAGCTCATAGGACCTTGATTCTTCTAATATTTCCGGAGACGTAGATAAGTTCTTGACTATTGTTAAGATGTGTTCTTCCTGAAAAGAAGAGATCCCAACTATTGCTAGGATTTGAGAGAGTTCTTCCAAACTACTGATCACTTTCGAATTCATCTTGTCATTTGATAAAACTTGGTTCACACAAAGATGATGTCCACCAAGTTAGGATCTCTTGATGGTGGTAAGAAAACAAAGGTTGTATTGTTTGGTTCTGCGGAAGGCTTGAGTGGTCTTGCCTCCTATCCCACTATTACTGATGCTTCAATTTCTTATTCTATAGTGCTCCCTGTTTTAGTCTCTTTTAGAGACTTCTTTAGCTCTTTGGGTTGAGCTAGCTCTTGTTTTTCAGTATTGGTCTGCGGAGCTTATGAATGGAATGTTCCTTCCCCCAAAAAGGTCGAAAGGAACCTTGGTTAAAAGGTCTGATTTAGATTTAATGTATCTACCTTTTGGATCTCTAGGTCTATTCATGAAAGAAAGAAAAAACAAAAGAAAAAGCTACCATTTGGTTTCTAGGTCTATTCATGAAAAAAACAAAAACAAAAACAAAAACTAGCATTGGGTTTGGGGAAACTTGCTATAGTAGATGCGCAGGTTCTTACCTCTCGTCTTAAAGTTCCCTCGCCACCAATCTAATGCTAAGGTCCATGAATGATCTATTTCCTAACTACTTCATACCTTGAGACAACTCCCCAGCAACGACGCAAAAAATGATGGGTGTTATATATGCACTAAAAACACGGTAAAAACCCTCAATTAAATTGTCAACCCGGTGTAAGTAAACTTAGAGTTGTAGCAAAATATATGCCAAAGGTAGAAGGATGGGTAGGAGTATAGCCTAACTAAGGAAGGTATCTATCTAAGGCTAATCTACTCAAGCAAACCTATCTAATGAACAAACCCTACTAAGCAAATTGAAACTATGTGACCTAAGTACTTTTGGGCCAAGGATCGATGGATAGTTCTAAGAAAACAAGTAAAAACCCTATGTAAAGCAAACTAGTTCATAACAATAAGCAAAAGCAACTATCTAAGCATATCAATAAGCAAATGACAAAAGCGGTTTTCAAAAAAGAATGACGACGTGCTTTGCAACTTAGGTTTAGGGTTTCGACCGCACTGTCACAACTTTCGCTCCATTGGGGCTCATGACTCTGAAAGAGTGAGGGTCGAAAGGCACCTCCTACAGCCAGGTAACAACGAATGGAAGCCTGGGAGATGGATCAAAGCGACCCACGTTCGAGTCGCCTCCAGATCTGCGCTCGAAGTTCTTGACTGAAGGACATTCAAAGACAAAGACATGGATATTGACTCTGCTAACGTGCCAATACCTGCAACAGTGCCAAAGCCATGGTTACCAGGTAAGTGCATCCCACAAGCACCACAGGCCCCAAAATATGTCATCATTTCACAACGCATTGAGGAACAAAAGCAATATATGAGGGACTACGCCTTAGGAAGCAAATTCTTAGGACTCTGGCCCTCAGAACAAGAACTGATCAAATGGATACAACACTGGTGGAAGCCAAAGGGACATTATGAATTGCAACTGGGCTCTAAGGGCTTCTTCACTATTATCCTGCACAACCTAAAGAACCGAAACCGTATTTTTTTATGGAGGGCCTTACTTTTTCAACTCAGCGGGAGTCTTCTTAAGGTTCTGGACAGAGAAATTTAGCCCTGAAAAAGAAGACTTTGCACATGCACCAGTATGGATCAGACTATACTCCCTACCCCAGGAATTCTGGCTGGAGGAGGTTCTGGCAGGTATAGGTAACACGATTGGGGTCTATGTGAAATCATCGGAGGCCACTAAGCAAAGAAGATACACTTCATATGCGTGTATCTGTGTATATATGAATATAGCCAAGCTACTCCCGGGATCCATAATCCTAGAGTATCATGACGAAGACTGGATGCAAACCAACGACTACGAACATATTCCATTCAGATGTTGAAAATGTCATGAGCACGGACATCTCTTCAGAGAATGCCCCCTCAATGCAACACACAAAGAGGGGAACTCAGAGGCTAGCAAAGACAAGGATGGCTTCGTTCAGGCATCAGGAAAGAGAAGGCAAGCAGGAAGAAAACAGGCTACCCAGGCAAACAAGGATCCGTCCACCAGCAATAAATATGAGATACTACAAGATCAACCAGAGAATCACTCAGACCCCAAAAACCCCAAAGAATTCCAGAAGGAGAACACAGCCCAACAAACAGGCATAGGGGGTAAAGGACCACTACAGGAGAAGGATCCAAACAACTCAACAACAGACCCCGCTATTGGAATGGAGGACCAGTTGGAACCAGAAGACGGGGATGCAGAGATGGAACTCGACGAGCAGGAACTAGCAGGACTAGACCTGGAGCATCTAGATCACGCTTATCGACACCAGAACTGTACACCATACCTCTTGATTAGCTACGGAAAGTGCACAAATTTTTCCTCAACTCCTCAGCTGGATCCACAACAAGATCTAGTAAGGGTTTGGGAATACAGGGTAATCAGTCAAAGGGTCAGATCAAACCACAGAAAGAAGAAAAGAAAAGGGGAAGGAAATCGACAAACAAGCTCATGCAAGAGATAGGTCACTTCATGGTGAAATCTGGTCAAATCCACCTCATCTCAGATAGCTTTTCCCCTCTCCCCTCCCCCTCCTCCTCATGAAGATCATCTCCTAGAATATAAGAGGTCTCAACGAACGTAGCAAGCAAAAATTGCTACGAGATCTGATTTTTGTAGAAAAACCAGACATTATGCTCCTCCAAGAAACAAAATGCACCACTAAAGACGTAGACAGGCTTCTCCCCTACTGTTGGAAGTAAGGGGAAGCGGTATCCATAGCAGCCATAGGCACAGCCGGAGGCCTAGCTATTCTTTGGAACGCCAATACAACCATCATGGAAAACTTCATTACTACTAGGTGGTCTATTACTGCAGCCTATAGGCTCATTAGTTTCAGTAAACCTGGCCACATAACTAATGTTTATGGGCCGGCCAGCCCTGGGGACAAGCAAGCCTTTCTTAGTAACCTGGAGTACCTCCCTACCTTAATCGGGAACAACAGATGGATTGTAGGCGGGGACTTCAATCTCATTCGCAACTTGAAAGAAAAAAAAGGAGGAACCCGACGCCTGGATCAGGAAGCCAGTGACTTCAATAGCCTCATTGACAACATCAACCTCATAGACCTGGAAACCCTCAATGGCATTTACACCTGGACAAACAGAAGAACTGGAACACATCAAATAGCTTGTAGACTGGATCGATTCCTAATTACATAGTCCCTAATGTTGGAAGGCACAGCTCTTGAGTCAAGTATTCTCGATTTTCATGGATCAGATCACTGGCCCATTCAGCTCTGGCTAGAGGTGCCAGCCACCCCAGGTCGAAAACCCTTCAGGTTCAAGCAGTTCTAGCTCAACCACCCTGATTTTTAAAAAAAGATCCACGATTGGTGGAAGGAGGCAGAGATACCCCACGGCTCCAAGATGTACAGATTCCAGCAAAGGCTTAAGAACCTTAAGCAACAACTCAAACTTTGGAACAGACAAACCTTTGGCAACATCTTCGATTCCCAAAAACAACTAATAGATCGGATGAGCACGATCTAGAGGCAAATCCAGGAGCACAGTCTTACGGAATATCTTAAAACCCAGGAAGCAGATACAAACCAACAACTTGAGGTCAGGAAAGACCAAGAAGAGACTCTATGGAAGAAAAAATCTCGCATCTAGTGGCTCAAGGAGGGGGGCCGGAATACAAATTTTTTTCACAGGACCACCATTCAACGACGACACAGCAACCAAATCACACAGTTAACCTCCACCAATGGCCAACTTATCTATTCCCATCAGGAACTGGAAAAGGAATTGGTCGAGTATTACAAGGATCTCCTCACGGAGCCCCTTCCAGATAGATCTCAAGCAATCGCCAGGGTCACGCAACACATACCCACCTTAATAACTCTAGAACAAAACTCAGCCTTGCTCAGGCCCATTGCTATTGAGGAAGTAGATCAAGCACTTCAGAACACCCCCAAAGGCAAGGCTCCAGGTCCAGATGGTTTCACAAGTGACTTCTTCCATCATTACTGGTAGATGATCAGGGAAGAGGTTTGGGAAATCATTGAAGACTCCCGATCTTCAGGACAAGTCCTCCCATCCCTTAACGCAACTTTCCTCACCCTCATCCCCAAAGAGGGGAAGATCTCTCACCCCAAGCAGTTTCGGCCCATCGCTCTCTGCAATGTCATCTACAAGCTCCTAACCAAGGTGATTGCTAGCAGACTCAAGGCCATCCTACCAATGATCATTTCTCTGGAGTAATCAGGTTATGTCGAAGGCAGGCAGATCCTAGACAGTGTCATCTTGGCCCATTAAGTTATTCATTCCTTGCAGAAGAACCAAATGCCAGGTATGCTCCTTAAACTTGATCTTTCTAAAGCCTTTGACAAGTTAAGTTGGGATTACATGCGAGCGATGCTCCTTGCCTTTGGCTTCGACCACTTCTGGGTAGATTGGGTTTTTAATCTCACCTCCTCAGCTTTCTTCTCTATTCTTGTCAATGGTGTTCCCTCTCGTCCTTTCTCTCCCTCCAGAGGAATCAAATAAGGAGACCCTCTGTCCCCTTTCCTTTTCATTATCATGGCCGAGGGTCTCAGTCGCTCCATTCACGCAGCCATAGGAAGAAACTCGTTGACGGGTCTACCTCTGCATGGTATCTCCCCCCCGATCTCTCACAACCAATTTGTTGACGACACCCTGATCATGGGCTCCCCTACAGTAAGAGAAGCACTTTCTTTCCTCTCGATCCTTCAAAATTTCTCTGAGGCCTCTGGATTAGACTTTAATAAATATAAATCCCAGATCTTCTTCTTCAATACGCCTGCTCCAATCCAACGCCACATCTCTGACATCCTTGGCTTCACTCGAAGCTCCCTTCCATACAAATACCTTGGCATTCCCCTGCTATACAACACCCTCAGAAACACCTCTTGGGAGCATCTCCTCTCCTCCTTTGCCAAGAGGCTTTCTTCCTGGACCTACAGAGCCCAAAACCTTCCCAGCCGTCTCATTCTTCTAAAATCCGTGCTTCAAGCCCTTCCAATATATACCTTTTCAGTGCTTGCAACCCCAAATTTTGTCCTTACTACCATAAGAAATTTGCAAAGGGACTTCCTATGGCAAGGCCTTAACACAGGTAAAAAATTAGCATTGATCAGTTGGGACAAACTTTGCAAACCCAAAGCCCAGGGAGGACTCGGGCTAAGGGACCCCTCAATCATGAATAAAGTCCTCAGCGCCAAGGTCTCGTGGCGATGGTTTAAAAAACCCAATGATTTATGGGCCATGCTCTAGAGGAGAAAATATGTGCCCAATATGGTAGAGAGGAACTTGATCAGGTGGAATGGGGACAACCTTGGATCCTTAATCTGGGCGGCAACTAAGCAAAATCGACATCTGGTAACAAATCACGCTTTCTGGGAAATTTGAAATGGGAAAACAACCCTATTCTGGAAAGATTCATGGCATCAGTGGCCAACTCTAGACCATGAAGACTGGGCTGACAATATCATCATTCCCGCTACTCAAGTGGGCCTGACAAAAGTAGCAAACTACTGGCAATACAACCCAACAGACACCACCTGGAGATGCTGGAATTCAAATAAGGAGTATCTGAACATAGAGGCGCATGTGGACCTAAGACCCTGGTATGAAGAATTGGGCAAAAGGAAAATCCCCACTCTCACAGGAGAAGATATTCTAAGATGGGGATACTCGCCAAGGGGCACCTTCAGCATAAAAGAGACCTATGCCATTAGAACTCAGTCAGACCCTTTACCCACAGGAAGTGCATGGAGCAAAATTTGGGCCTTAAAACATTGGCCAAAAATCACTCTTTTTCTCTAGCTTGTTACTCATTCAAGCATTCTCACTTGGGACAACCTCTCAAAACGGGGTTTTGTCAACCCGTCTATCTGCATGCTCTGTGGAAAAGAAGCTGAAACCATGAACCATCTCCTCAATACCTGCACCTATACAGCTCAAGTCTGGGACCAAAGCGCGCTGATCATTCGCACCTCGGATCGTAAACGAGACAGCGTCATCGATACCATCGTAGATTAGAGAGACCAATCTTTTCAAACACCCCTTCTTAACCGAATTTGGCAACTTCTTCCAGGCTTCATTCTCTAGCAAATTTGGAAGGAAAGGAATAGAAGGATCTTCAAGAATGCCCAGCTCCCTTGGCAACAGTGTTGGAAGCAATGCCGCCTCAACATTCGAGAGACCATCAGCCTTCAACCCTGGACTGCAAAGGATCAGATGGGAACACCCCCCTGAACTTCAGATTCTTCAGTATTGGGAAATCCCTCTAACTCAGGACCCGCCCCCTTTTCCCTCCACACTCCCTCTTCAAAGCAGTCCTTCAACTTGGACCCCCCCCCGGGGACAACTTCATCAAACTCAATTTCGATGGCGCCTCCAAAGGTAACCCGGGAGCAACAGGCTACGGTGGGATATTCCGTAATCATCATGGACACATCCTCCTCATTAATGTAGGTAGCCTAGGCCAACACTAAGAACAATGCAACTGAGTTATGAGGGCTCACCAGAGGATTGCAATTGGCAATCGAACAAAACTTCACCAAGCTGATTATAGAAGGGGACTCCCTAGTCATCATCAATCTCTTCAGGAGAATCTTAAACGGAGCTGACTCAGAACGAATCTCACCCTGCTAGAGACTCTCCCATGGACTAAAAACATTCGCAAATCTCTTGCAACCCAATCAGGCCTTCATACTCTCTCACATCAGTAGAAGGGCTAATCAGGTAGCGGATGAACTGGAAAATTTGGGGACTAATTAGGACGGACCGGAACTCCTGTGCCAAGCGGTCCTCAATCTGTCACACCCCATTCTCCAGGAATGTAAGCATAAATCCATGGTAGTGGAAAAGCCCCCGGATGGGGTGATGGTGCGGGACACATGGCAGGCTGAAGAGGCGCGCATAGGCCAGCATGGCGAGGGCCGTGTGACGGACCCGTGCCAAGGACAACCAGCATTCCCATGCATTTAAACCCCCCTACGACGTCCGAGGCGCCATTAAGCCTGGTGCGTCTCCCTCCTCTTGCTGTCCCCTCGATGGCTGCTCACATGGAAGGCGCCATTAATCTCTGCATTAGGCTCGACCTTCATCTCCTCCAGCTACGCAGCAATGGCTCATTCCAGCTTTCCTCCTCCTTGGTGCCCTCCTACAATTGGATCCTCTCCAACCCTTCTCCGTTCACCTAGAGCTTGCTCCTCAACGCAACCATCCCCCTCGACCCGTCAGAATGCCTAGGCAAAGAGGCAGACCAAGAAGAGGCTCGCCCTGGTTTCCTTTTCAGCCTCGCATGCCTGCATCTTCCCCTGGCTCGTCCCCCTCACACTCTTCACTTTCCTCGCACTCCTCACACTCCTCGAGCCTGAACCTAAACCACTCGCCACCTCTCCTCCACCTGCCTCCCAGCTTGACGGTTTGGTTCTCACGGACAACCCGCTGGGCTTACCCTCAGGACCCATTCTGGACAAGGCCTCCACTTCCTCGGCACCTCCTGAAGTACCTCCATTTTCCCCGGCCAGCGTACCAGCGTTGGCACCAATAGCCTTCCCCTCTTACCCACCCGTGGAGGCGCTACCTCTTCTATAGGGAACCCAATGCAGGCCGCACTCTTCCTCCGACTCCATACTGCACTTGCAGTTGCAGGACAGCCTGGACATTATATATAGGCTGGTCTTCGAGCTCCGGCAAGGCATGGACGACCTACAATTCCGACTGCAACTACTGAGCGGGAAGACCTCTACACTCCTCCAAATCCTCTCCACCTTCCAGGGAGCAGCCGGGAAAGCAGAGCACGCTCACGCAGAGACTTTCGGGAGGGGCGAACAGGTGCCTCCAACAGAGGGTGGCGACATGGGGCAAGCCTTGCATGTGGATAGGGAAACAGAAGCAGCAGTGGGCGTGCAAACACCCAGACCAGAGGGAGACACTTGTCCAGATGCCAAATTGGACCAGGGTAACTCGGAGGCCGACACGCAATTGGAATGGAGAGGAACACCTGTTGAAGAGGAGCCCTGGGACGAGGCAACCCACGCCACCTGGCCAGGTTATAAGCCATATGTATGACCACTTCTAGTATTCCACTCATGCTTTTAGTTTACTTCTCTTAGCTCTATGCACAGTTTTTAATAGATTGGTAGAACTGGTTTTTTACCGGCTGGCTGAACTGGTTTCCCCTTTGGGGCAGTTTAGTTATTACAGTACGGCAACTCTGAACAATCTGTAACTTTGTTTCTGTTTTTGGAAGGCTCTTTATATATAATATAAAAACTCTTACTTACAAAAAAAAAATAAGCAAATGACAAAAGCAAACTATTTTAACTTGCCAACCTACATTCAATGAGCAACTACCCTATGAAAGAAAATAAGTAAACAAGTAAGCAAAGACACTTATCTAACCTATTAAAACAAAATAGACAAGCAAGCAAAGACACCTAACTAACCTACTAAAGCAAAAGACAAGTAAGCAAAGGCACCTAACTAACCTACTAAAGCAAAAGACAAGTAAGCAAAGGCAACTAACTACTGCAAACAATCAAAGTAAAACTTCTCATTGAACAACTATCTAGCCTAAGAGGCAAGTGGACTAAATGCTTAATGCAAAACTATTTTTAATGCATGAAAGGAAATCTAAGAGGCAACTGGACTAAATACTCAATGCAATGCATCAAAGGAAATCTATTCTATTGAAAGCAAGAAAGACTAACAACTAATTCTTAATCTATAATAAGCAAACTACTATCTAATCTATCAAAGCAAAGTCTATCTATCCTACAACAGCAATAAAACTTTATTCTAATCTATGAAAGCAAGAAAACTATATATTCTAATCTATGAAAGTAGGAAACTATTCTTTTAATCTATGAAAGGAAGAAAACTATATTTTAAATCTATGAAAACTCAAAGAAAACTAGATTCAACTATTTACTAAGAAATATAATTGCAATTTAATTCTAGGAAGGAAATTACATAAAGGAAACTATGCTACATATATTCTAACAATTCAAACTGCAGTAGAGAAATGCTTAAAAACATTAATTTAAAACATGACATTAAAAAGTAAACTAACAATTATATTAACCAACAACTAGCTAAGTCAATTCTACATAAAAATGAAATAAGCAAGCTATGATTAAAAGCTGAAATTGATCCTATCCATCCATCAAATCCTTGTCAAAGAAAGCTCAATTAAAAACTCTGTTCTGTCCTAATTAAAACTCTGTTTTTAAATTTAATTCTAACAACATAAAATAAAACACAGTCTAATATCTAATTGCACATGGGGTTAGTCTATGAATTTGCAAATTCGTCTCTATCTATCAATCAATGCATATTAACACACGCCTTTATACTAACCTGCAAAAGAAAATTAAAACAGTTAAACTACAACAACAAATTAGATAACAAATAAATGAAGGAACAATTCATGTACAAGAAAAGACATCTAAGCTATGAAATGCATAAATAACACAGAGAACAGTTACCAGACTGTTGGTGGACCCCCCAACAAGTCATGGTCACTCCTCAAACGCACACCACGAGCTCAGCAAAATGATTTCACCATTAAAACTTGAAAAACGCAATCTTATACAATTCTGGCAATTAAAAAATGCAAAAACAGAAGAAAACGTTTTTATCTCTATCCTCTACTTTGTCTACTGCTCCTTAGCTATTGTATGACCACCACAGTGGTATTTATAAGATTTACAGACCAAGTGGTCGACCACAGGAGGTTCGAACCACTTCTAAAATTGGCAAATTTCATTAATGGTGCCCTAACTGTCGAAACAGAGCTAACCAATAATCACCCACCATAACAACCCAAAATCGAGTTGTCAAGATTTCAGTAGCTGGAGGGGATAAGCATGAACAAAACCCATGTCTCTGATTCGCCCCCCACTGGCCGCCAGTGCCATAACTGCCAAATCGCCCTCCCTTTTTGTGCAGGAAGAGGTGCTGGACGGAGTGGCGGATCGAGTACCCGAACAAGTGCCAGAATGAGTGCCAGATCAAGTGCCGGAACTAGAAACGTAGTGTGTTTTTGCCCTGTAACACCAGAAAAACGTGAATTAACTCTCGGAAATCATAAAACATGATGAATTGCACTTGATACAATCATTAAACATGAATTACACGTACCTTATGCCGATCATACCGTTTTATCACAAAATTCTTCAAAAAGCTCTTTTAAAAGATGAAAAACACATATGTACATGCGACAAAGGTGTATAATAACCGTCATAAAAGTGACATATCTCGGGTCCAACAAAGTCTTTTCCTTCATGGATGGATTCTCCATGAATAACGAAATTATTATATGCAAACAAGATCAACACAAAACTACGTTTACCACCCCCTTATGAACTTTCAATTATTCCATCGTGGCATTTAAGCTTAATAATGATAAGAAACCTTGCAATATATGTATTCCCTGATATTATCCACATTAATCTAGCCTACATAATTGATCTCATGGCCAGGTCAAAATTCCAATCATGACACTTAGAGGACTTGCACATAATTTTTCTTCGATGCTTACAATATAACAATTGAGTAAACCCACTTTAGTGCACACATTTTTGTTAATGTTGGATAAATATTTAGGGTTGTTACCTAAAAGGAGGATATTATCATCAATTCTTTGAAATTCTAGGCCATCATAGAGCTTCCCCCACCACACACCCTTCACCAGCTACAAAGTATTTAAGGTAAGGCCAATTTTTTGCAACACTTTGTCTTTAATTACACCATTAGTGTTCATGGTTTATGTGTCTTTTTTCGTAAATATACCATGTTCATTTGGAATGGCAAAGTCCAACAAGCATTTGACATATTAAAACATGCTCTCACCATCATCCCCCTTCTCAACCACCCTACTTCATGAAGGATTTTGTCGCTTAAATTTATGCTTCAGACTTCATTGTCACTAGTGTGTTAGTTTAATAGGGGAACGATGACTGCAAACATATCACCTATTATGCCAACAAAAAAATTTCTGGCCGAAGCTTGAAGTATAATCATGATGAGAAATCACCATGATCGTAATTCACTCAACTAAAACTATTTTCCATTATGTCCTTCTTTGACACACTAGAGTTGTGGCTAATTCAAATCCTATGCTATACATCTTGGTTCAATGATTAATCAATGAGAAGTTCACCCATTGGATATTCATCCTCCATGATTTCAATCTCAAATTCCTCATGCCTCAAAATAAGAAGGCTCTAGCCCTCATCGAGTGCATCATAGATCTCCCTACCAATGTGGCTAACCCACCCTTCAATGATGCTCTCCTAGATGAGCACCTCTTCATTTTATTGTCTAACAATCCATGGTACAATGATATATTGGTCTACCTTCACACCCAAAAGTTTTAACCACACCTCTCATGTGGAAAATGTTGACACATTCATTAATAGGCTCCTTGTGATATCCTTATCGATGATTGTTTCTATAGATATAAGTCAACATTTTATTGCAATGATGTCTATATTGTGAGGAGGTAGAGTATGTCCTTGATAATTACCATAGTGGTGCCTATGAAGGCCATTTGTCTAGAATGGCCACCACCTGGAGAGTCGTCCACATGAGCTACTTTTGGCCCTTCCTTTTCAATGATTACATCAAGCAGTTAAGCATTGCATGAACTGCCAACTATTTGCATCAAAATCTTGAGCGCCCCCTACTCCCCTACATCCCATTATCATTATTAGTTCTTTTTGTAAATGGGGATCCAAATATATGGATTACCATCCTACATACAAAAATAGTCATGAGTACATTATTATGGTCATAGAGTATTTTACTAAATGGGTGGAAGCAATGTTGATTGTTGATAACACCTCTATGACAACTACTCATTTTTTGTTTAATTGCATCTCCAATATCCCCAAGCAATGGGTTTCCAAACATGGTACAGATTTCAAGAATGAAGTCTTCTAAATGTTGTCTTCACTATTGGGATTTATAAACAAGTTATCCATTCCATACTATGCTCCAACCAATGACCAAGTTGAGGGCATCAATAAAATACTTAAGGCCTTGCTTCATAAGACAAGTAGACAAGCACAAGACAACCTTGCATATCTTTCTATTCCAAGATATATGGTCTATTAGATGTCTATCAAAACTACCATAGGATTATTTTTACTTTGTTTATGGCATCAAGGTAGATTATTGTGCTTCCTTACAAACCAATGAGGCCATGAAAAATCACTCCAATTCCCACTATAGTTGATAGCTCAACCTTCACTCATTTCGAGAGGGTGACCTCATCCTTTCCTTTGATGGAGCCAAAGAAAAGTTAGGACTTGGGGAAATTTGAGTGGTTATGGAAAAGCTCTTATGTTGTTAAGTGTTGTTTGGGAAAGGGAGCATGTGAGTTTGCCAAGCACATTAATGAAATCCTTAAGGAACCCCTGAATGGATTGTCTTGAAGAAGTTTTATATAAGAATCATAACTCGCCCATTTGTATATAGTTTTTTGCTTATCTTTATGCTTTCGTTCTAGTTTTTCATTTTAGTTTACACCTTATTTTTTATTTTTCCATGATTTTTTTTAGGGTTTTCCGTACCTCTTGTCACATTAACTTCGTTAATGGTGATAAACACTGGACCCAGAATCTAGCCTTGGCCACATGGGCCATATACTCATTGTCACAAGTGTTTCTTCATTCAAATGGTGTATGCCTCGAGTCCCACAACCAACAATGAGGTTTAATACTATAGTGTGGTCAAATTACTTGCTAATGCAATCACCCTTCACATCCACCATATTCAAGTTCATCTCAATTCCAAGCTACTCATCACACAATTCAACAACTTTTATAGCATCCACGAACTACAACTTTTTAGGAAATATCTACATGTTAGACTTGTATCACATTAATTTGATACCATTACATTTATTCATGTTCCTAAAATTCACATTAACTTTGTAGATAGTTTATCATATCAAGTACTTGATGGGTGAATTTCCCATTAAATACAAGTACAAAAGTAAATAACACATGTACATGTAGATAACCAAACTATGCCAAACATGTAAATAACACATGATTAAGCTAATAAACAAAACAAATTACACACACACACACACAAAGTAAGTTTTTAAATCATATAATGTCCATGTCTCAAAAAATATACTTATGTCGTGATACAACAATGGTGAGAATCATGCCCATTATTGCCACACTACCCTATGGTGGTGGTATACTATCCAGAGGTTGTGAGTACTCCGGCAATGACACTTGGCTAGGGCCTCCTCGATCCAAGTCCTTCTTAGTCTGCCCCGCTTGCGCTACTTTTCCTAGTAACAATCTCCACCCATTTGGTACCCCAACACAAGCATCCACAAACTTGTCGTCTAGCCTCATCTAGTTGGCCCTAGATACTCCCTTCACTAATGTCTATAGATTTTGTCAGAGAGCTTCTAACACTATTAGGGAATTTTCATCTCGCCTCACCCGTTAAGATGGTAACCCTAGACTTGCTTCACCCTCTACAGTCCTTCTCCACATGGTGGTAAGGGAATTATTGCGACCACTAGTGCCAGTGTTGGTTTTCTCAATGGCCTCACATCTACAAAGCACCAAACACCATAAACATATCATTGTCATTGTCATATACAAACAATATAGAGATATATGTCCATATTAAATCTCACTAAAAAACAAAAAATAGGACTCATTGATAGGTACTTAGTTCTTCCGAGGGGGAGAAGTATATGAGGATCTCCTAAAACATCCATACCACCATAGGGGATTTATTCTATCATTGTGGTCTACTTTTAGTGTAGCTAGGGGGGTAATGGGGGGTCGAAGGGTCCATAGTGATAATAATGGAGGCCATTCAATGCAAGGTGGACTAGCTCCACTATATTATTAAATAAGGCACACTATGGTAGTTAGATATATTGTAGTAGTGTGAACATAATAAATCTAAGAAGGCTTACTAGAAGGTTCCTTCTCTGGAATGTTCTTAGGTGGTAGGTAGTATTATATAAATAGGGGTATGCAATGTAATGGGAATGGTTGATGAGTATTGTATTTGGAGCATAGTTCATTAGGAGGTTGCCCCCTCAAATAGTCAAGTGATCAGTAGCAGATCCTTTCCCTAAAAGGACCAGTTGTAAGGTGTTGCCCTACCTTAAGCGCTTTCATACTAATAAAGTTAGGGGTTGTTATTATGGATGCCAATTCTAGTAACAGGGCCCATGCAATAGTGTGAACACAATAAAGGTGAGAAGGCTTACTAGAAGGTTCCAGTTACTAAAATATTCCTTCTATAGAATGTTCCTAAGAGATAGAGAATGCTATATAAATAAGTGTGAGAAATGTATTGGAGCATGGTGTAGTATATTGTTATTGTAACAAGCAAGGTTTGCTTGAGGAGTGTTATCCTTCCATAAGTGAACATAAGTGGATCCCTTCCTTAAAAGAATCAATTTTAAGGTGTTTCCCTACCTTAATGGTTTCATATTAATAAAGAGTGAAGCATTTTTATATTCTTCTTGGATATATTGAATGTGTTTTTGTATTCAGATCTATAGTACTTAACAGTGGTATCAAAGCACTTTCTTTGACAAAGAAAATGCACAAATTTTTATATTTTGCAGGTTTTCAAAAGAAGAAGAAAAAAGAGGGCTACAACACTTAGATAAATTATTGTAGAATTTTGGGGAGAATTTGAAGAAACTAGTTGTAGATATTAATTTATCTTGGAAAAACTAACAATTTAAAAAAAACAAATCGTTTGAATTGGAGTTCACGAGGACAAGAATCGTTGATTTAAAATCAACAATTTTCAGGGTTTTTTCGAGGACAACCGTGCAATTTTGCAGATTTTTGTAGCAATTGGTGCAAAATTTTCCCTAACCAATTGTAGATATGAGTTTCTCCCACAAAATCAACCAAATTCAAAAACACAATCGTCTGAATCAGAGCTCCATAAGTGAAGATATCACTGATTTAAAATCAACAATTTTCAGGGTTTTTGTGATGACCGCGATATTGCAGAGCTCATAACTTTTGACAAGGTGCTCAAATTGTTGCCAAATCAATGCCATTTGATAGAATATTTTTAGATCTTTATTTTGGTATATTATATGTGGTGCTTCTGAAGGTTATGTCATGTGCTACACAAATCCTCATCGACTTACACAAAGATATTGAAACATTGATGAGCATAAAACAAATTGTTCGAAATATTCAAGAGAACATAAAGCACAATATTATGAGGACCATATTGTAAGAAAAATGCTAACCCACTAGGAAAATCAAAGACAAATTTAAACAAAAATAAATGACAAAACAATCACACAATACACAAAGATTTTACCCTTGAAACCCAACTCCAAAAAACTAGCATTCCTTGAGCATCTTGGTCGCTTGTTGTCTTATTCACTCACGAATAAAGAGTTACATGACTAACATTGGTCTACACCTACGATACAATTTTGGTAGTATGAGTACTAGTTATTAACTAATCTTTATTTTCAGCTCATCGAAAGCCTTATGTTGATTCTTCCCCCACTGGAAACTCTTACCATTCATTGTTATGGCCTGGAGTGGTGCAGCTACTATTGAAAATGAAGCTATGAACTTCCACAGATACTATATTTCCCCAACAAAGCTCCCAACTTCAGTGACAATTGTATATATTGGCCATTTCATGATGACCTGAATCTATGCGGGATCTATCTTGAACTCCCCTCCATCGATCACATACCCAAATACACCAAAGACTGTTGAGTAAACTCACATTTATTGAGATTGGCCAACAATTGGTGCTTCTTCAGGGTCTCTAACACATGCATAAGATGTAATATGTGCTCCTCCTAGGTATCACTATAAACCAATATATCATCCAAATAGACAATAACAAACTAATCTAGACAAGGGTGTTGTTATTGCGCAAACTGTAGGTTGGGAAAAGCCCGACCCAAACCAAAAGATAGCGAAAAATAGGAAAATACCTACCCAATGTCACCTCAGATAGGTACTCCCATCACTTTACAGGTGAACCCAAACCACAAGATGGTGACAACTGGGAAAATACCTACCCACCGTCACCTCAGATAGGTACTCCCGTCACTTTAGAGGTGAAGTGATCACCTCAAGGGAAGAATCCTAGGTGACCCTAGAGGGAAATGAGACGAAACATGAGATGGTGAAATGAATGCTCCTATAGGTCAACTTGCTAAGTGGAAAGTGGCTTGGAATTGAATCTTGGTAGTGGTCAATGGTTGCCAAGAAGTTTGAGCACTTGCGGATGATGATAGTACCTGCCCAAGACACAAGAAAAAACAAGTATACCAGATACATATTAAGTGGAAAATAAATTTAAGCTTGTTGTCCCTATTTGCAGCAGTCAAAAAAAAAATATATCAGCAAGTAAATAGTTGTTAGGGCGGCTAAACATATGTTAAAAGTCTAATAAATGTGGCAAGAGATAAACTAGCTAAACACTAGTATAACTCTAGTATAAGAGCACATGACTTTAGCGATGAAACAAGGTTGTAAGAAACAAGTATTGTAGAGATAGTATTCAACCTTATGGCTGTAGCAAACAAGTTTTTACTATAGAAAAATCAGCCACCAAAACTTGCCAAAAATCTACCCAAAAGATGCGCTAAGACTAGTAGATTATGCTGACAAACTATTAGCAATTTTTTATGGTTGAAATGTGAGTTATAAGTAAGTAAAAGAATTATTTGTTGCAGCCCTAATGGATTTATATTTTAATGAGTTATATCTCTAAGAAGACCAAGCCAAACAAGACACCCTAGTGGCCTTAACAAGCTCTTAACATGCATAAAAGTTTCCAACTTGAACAAGATCAATATCTCACTAAATCATGTATACCAAGGCAAACAATATATTTCTTCAATGCAAACTTTAGATTAGTGCTTTCAAAATATGGTTGAATGGAGTCCTAGAAGTATGAGTTAGACCAACAAAACCCCTAGGGGTGTAAATCCTCTTACTCCCCAGGGCATGCCAATCAAACTAGCGTAAATATAGGAGGGTGTACACACTTGTACTTCTCCTAGCAACCCTTGCCCAAAATGACTTATAAACTTAGTAAATAAAATGAATCTTAATGGAAGGTGTATGCATCATACTCTTCCTTTGGTTTCAACTAACAGTGACCAAGAACAAGTAAGAAAGAACTAACAAATGCATATTTTCCTTACCAATTGCAAGAGAAAGGGAGACCAAACCATAGTTCACCAAGCAAATTACCATACAAGAGAAAGAGAATAAGCCTTCAAGAGGGGCACACCACTTTACCTCAAGAATTCACCAAGAAGCATTTGCACAAGAGAGAGATACCAAAAATGCCCAAGAGAGCACAAATTTCAGCCAATATGTATTCTCACAATGGAAGAGCTATGATGAAAATGAAATAGAGATGATCTCTATTTATGCAAATCCTCTAAAACATAATTTTTCCACATTCAAAGGGTAAACCACAAGATAAGGGGACAACAACCCTTACTCTTATCCCTTTTCCAAAATAATAGTTTTTAATTCATAATTTGCTCATAAGATAAACCCTAGAAACATGATGTCACCCTCTTGGGGCAAAGTTTTGCAAATTTTAGGTCAAATTGTTGGGTTGGAGATGAGTGTGCTAGGCCTCCGAAGTCCATATGTCTTCATGGTAAGCCTATCCTCCATGATCCAAGGGCTCCCTCCCTCAAAATGTGCCAAGTGTCTCCAATCACCACCAAACCCTATCCCTAGGGTGACGTCAAGCCCTTAAAGGTGACATTTTGGCCACTAAAGGCAAGTTGCTTGGCATGTAGGGGCTAGGTAATATACTCCAAGGTGTCATCTAGGCCTCCAAAGGCATATCATTGCCATTCAGTGCGTGGGACATGGTATCCAACCTGTGGGCTTCAAGCCCCAAAGAAGCCCAAGCTAGGCTTATTCTCCAAATCTGTCTACCAACTAGGTCATGCAAAGACAATGAATACGCCCTCCAAGGATCTCAAGTTAAATGCATCATGACGAGTAAATGAAATAAATAAAGGATCCATATAAGCATGTACATCCAAACTATCTCATAAAAAAAAACAAGTTCTCAAAGACCCTATACAATTTGCCAAGTTTAGGCATGGAAGGGTTGACAGAGCGACCTATTGGGTGAATCGTACCTCAAGTTTAGGAGTGTTTCCCAAGCAAAACTTTCTCTAAGTCATGTGGATGAAGTGACATAGATGTGTGAAAGACTCTTGGGCACGGGGTTCATGACATACAAGGAGTTATAGTGTCTCATTTATGGGCGCCTTTGTAGAAGGTGTGTTGCACCTTCATTTTCAATGCAACCTTTTTCCAATCCCATTTATTGCCTTTTATTTTTTTAAGATGTTTCAACGTTGAAGCCAAGGTGGGGCTTTTACCTAAGGATGAAAAATTATGCCCACCTTGAATCTACCCTAGTCACATCATGCTTTTCCAAGTTGAAACATGTGTGGAGCTTCTAACTAAACATTAAAAACAATGCCCACACATGCTCCACCCAGGTTGACATTTTGTAATTAGTTATTTTTCACGGGTCCCATTAGTTTCTTATGAGAGAAATTTCATTGTCATCGGGATCCCTGAGCGAGCATCTAGAAGGTTAATGATTGGCTTTTATGTTTTGTTAGATACAAGCCTTTGGACATTCAACCCCTTCTTCCCATGAAATGAGGGACAATGCCTTCTTGGGTCAATATACCCGAAAGTCCCAAAAGGTAAGGAGATGAGGGGATGAAGTGTGGAAAATGACAAGTATAGTCGGGATTAGCATGATGACTCATCAAGAGGACCTACCAGTAGCAAACATATCCCTAAGGGTGACCCACTTACTATGGCGCAATGTCAACCACCAAAGTGAAACAGGGAAAATAACATAATATTCAAGCAAACGTTACATAATCAAAAGCAGTAATAGATATAACAAACACAAATGCCTCAAATATTGAAACGACACTTGTTATCCCCATTTTGTGGGATAACTAAGGAGATCATGTCTCGAGGCCCTAAGGTTGCAGATATGGAGTGTCGAGAGACTACATGACCAACAATGTCCACTTGCGCATACAAAAGCTCGCTCTATCACCACATTTTGATCCATTGTTACCGCATCCACCACACCAACTAGCTTCTAAAAGACAGATGGGTCTTGCTACATGCAGTACAAGTCAGGTATTGTGGCAGGTAATCACCCTAATATTTAAGGAATTTAGGCATGTTGTATTTGAGCTACTTTTGATTATAGAATGACTACTTGGACATTATGCTTTTCGCCCTATTTGACCTTGGTGGGTGTCATATATTTCCTAGTAAGTGGCCAACCCTTGGGGAAGGTTTGCACCTAGGGGTCCCTTGAGGGGTTATTGTACCATTCCCGACCATACATACCACTCTCGCTCATTACATTCCCATCATACTTCCCTCTTCTAGGCCCATTGACTTTAGTCACCCAAGAAGGGCATGTACCTCATTTCATAGGAAGAAGGGGCTAAAGGCCCAGTGGGATTGTTCTTGGCTAAAAATATAAAATCCTAGATATATACCTTCCAGATGCTTCACCCAGGGATCCCCGAGAAATCAATGAAACGCTTCTCTATGAGAAATAGCGGACCCACAAGAAATAAATCACAGTGAATGCTTAGAGGGTTAGTTGGAGGATGGGAGGTCTCATCACAAGCCATCCTATCATGATCATGGGTATCTAGCAATATACCATTACCATCATCCGGTCACCAAGCCAGGGTAGTGACTCTCAGTTACACAACTGAGAGAAAGGGGGTCTCATCACGAGCCAGCCTTCTCATTTCCGTGAGGTATTTGTGAATGACATTGTCATTGTCTGGAAACCACACCAAGATAGTGGCCTTCAACTCGTTCCTTAAAACATGAAAGAAATAAAGAATGGCAAGAATATGGGCTTGGAAAATGTTCATCGCAAACGAAGATGCCACACACCCTCTACAAAGGCACCCATAAATGAGATAATGCAAGCCCTTGTATGTCATTAAACTCATCGACCTATGAATTCTAAACCCCTTCCACCTCATCATCCACTACATAACCTTAAAGGGCCTTCCTTGGGAGCTTCCCCTACTTGAAGGTTTTGGTATACCCATTAGGACCTTTATGACACCCCTCCCATACTTAAAATTGGTCAATTGTATAGGGTTTTTGAGCATTTGTTTATTTTGATGAGGTAGTTTTGATGCACATGTTTAGATTCCTTACTTATTAGATGTGGTTTACACTTGTCACGATATCTTTGACTTGAGATCTTTGGAGGGTGTACCCTTTTGTTTTGCAGGACCTTGCTTGGTGGCCAGTTTTGGGAGAACAAGCCTAGCTTGGGCTTCCATGGGGAAAGGATCCCACAGGTTGGATGTTGTATTCCCACACACCGGATCCCAGAGAGATGTCTTTGGAGGCTTACTTGACATCATGGAGGAGCTTATCCAGCCCCTAGGACCCAAACGATTTGCCTAGGAGAGCCAAAACGTCATCTTTTGAGGGTTGACGTCATACCTTGAAGGGGTTTGATGGTGATGGAGTGATTTCACATTGACACTTGGCATATTTTCACCGAAGGAGACATGGATTGACCCTAGCACTTGATGAGGAAGCTCAAGGAGCCCCAACGACCTCCATTATCTTCTCCAACGACTTGCTCAAAGTGCCAAAATGTCTCCTAAAGGGGTGACGTCATATTATTGTTAGGGTTTCTAATGTGTTAAAGTGAATTTTAAATGAATTATTTCATCAAAGGAGTAATATAAGGGTTCTTGACCCCTTATCTTATGTTTAAACCTTTGAATGTGGACAAACTATGTGTTAGAATTTTTTTATAAATAGAGATCATGTGAATCTCATTTGAGAACATAACTCTCCCATTGTGAGAAGTATTTGGCGGAAATTTTCACTACTCTTGGTGATTATGGTCTTTCTTTCATGTGAAATTTCTTTTGGTGAATGTCTCTTGGTGAATGGATGAGGAGGCGTGATGTGCACCCCCTAAAGGCTTGCTCTCTTGGCTCTTGGATGAATTTTGCATGGTTAACTAGGGTTTGATATCTCATTTTTTGGATCAGGTAAGAAAAAATCTGCATATGCAATTTCTTTCTTGCTTATTTTGGTTATTGTTGGTGGATACCCTAGGGAGGAGTATGTTAGATACACCCTCCATCATTGCTTCATCTATTCGTTCAGGTTATAAGTCTTTCTTTTTTGCGAGGGTTGCTAGGAGGAATACGAGTGTGTATACCCTCCTAGATTTACCCTAAGTTTCTTGGAATACCCTATGGAGTAAGAGGGTTTACATCCCTAGGGTTGTTTTTGATCTAACTTGTGCTTTAAAGACCCCATTCACCCAATTTTAAAGGCACTAGTTTGATGTTTTTGCATTGGAGAAATAAAATAGTTGCATTGGGAAATGTGATTTTCGGTCATTTTAAATTTTTGAAAGTTGGGTTTTGTTTCTTGTGCTTAGAGCACCTCTCAACCACAAGGGTGTCCCCTCTAAAGGGGTATTTCTTGCTGCTGTTACAAACATTTATCTTCAGCAATTAGGGTTGCAGAAAACCTAATGTAACTTCTTCAATAACTCTTAAATCAACCATTGAAATTTGCTCAAAGTTTGCACACATGAACTACTAGGTCTAGTGCACTTTTTAAGAAACTTTGAGGGGGTTTTAGTGGCTGATATTTTTTCTGTAATAAGTTTTCTGTTACAGCCATAATGCTGAATTATATTAATGCATAAACTGTTTATAACAGCCTTACCTTTTTATTGTAGTATCATGGTCTTTGAATCTTGAGTTTCACTAGTGTTTAGCTAGTTTATCTCTTGCATCTTTCACTTGATTTCTAGCACTTTTTTAGCAGCTTATTGTGCAATTTCATTGCTGATATATACTGTTACTAACAGATTCTATTAGGAATGGAAAGCTTAACTTTCTTTTCCAATTGATATATTGCATTATATACTTGGTTTTCCTTGTGTCTCAGGCATGTATCATCTCTTTGCAGGGCACTCAAAGCTTTGGCAACCTCAAGCAATCCTCAAGACTCATTATCAAGCTCCCTTTTCCATTTAGCAACCTGACCTATAGGGGAATCCGTTCATAGAACATATTTTTCTTCTCAATCCCCCCCTAGGTCATTGGGATTCCCCCCTTGAGGTGACTACTTCACCTTTAAAGTGACGGGAACACCTACCTAAGGTGACAGTGGGTAGATTCTCTCTAAGTTTCCACCAATTGGTTGTTGGGTCAGGCTTTTCTGAACCTACAAATTGTGCGATAACATTTTGGCGTCATTGTCGTGGATGATTTTGAATCCTCTTCCGAACCCAAAAGACAATTTGACAAGCTATCATAAAGCCTCTTCCCTAGATTTCTTGTCAAATCCACCCAAGGGGCATTCCCTTTCTGCCTTTATTGATGATCTCTTCTTGAAGCTCATCTGATGACTCCACCTTCCCAAAAGCCTTCCTCTTCCAAGCCTTTTCCCCATGGGAGGTTCAAAACTTCTAAGGTCTACCGAAGAAGGTCTCCCCTCAAGCCTCACCTTGTCAAAACCCTCTTCCATGGTACCCTTACCCTTGCTCCAATGGCTCACCCTTGGGAAAGAGACCTATATAAACCTCTTCACATGGCCACCATCCAACGATACCCCAATGCAATGCCAAAAGAATCAAACAAGTGGTTGCCAAAGTTCCCACGAAATAATGTAGTGACTGTCAAGGATCATCTTTACATCATAGGTCGGGACATGGACAAAGAAACTATTGAGAATTAGGATGTAGCCATGAGGTTGTTGGCTTCATCATTGACTGAAGAAGCTCTCGTTTGGTTCAGAGGCCTTCCAGACAATCACCTCACGTCCTATGAAGATTTTTCCAAGTTATTTAAGAGTAGATGGTCAACAAAGAAAGACAATGGGACACTTGTAGCTCAATTCAATCAGATAAAAAAAAAGGAGAATGAGATAGTGAATAAATTCAATACCATATTTGATAGGTTGTACAGCCAGATTCCGACAGAGTTCCGTCTTACAACTGCTTTAGTCCATCTCCTCTACATGAATTTTTTCAGGGGCAATTTTGCTTCATTCTGAAGGACAAGAAGCCCACATCGTTAGCACATGCCAAAGAATATAGTGTTGACATTCAAGAGAATCTCCTTGATTCAAGGGTGGATCCTTTTTAGTACCCTCGTGTCAAGGCATAAGCAAAGACTAAGGTTTCCAGTAGTAGTGCTCCTGATCTGATTTCCCTCTTGACTTAGAAGATAGATCAGATGAGTACTTGGTTTACCCATGTACAAAACCAAATCATGGGTCATTTGACTACTGTGGAAATAAATCAATATGCTCCCAAACCTCAGTTTACCAGACAACAGAGAGATGCCATAGGTTGGAAACCAAGGCCTCAACAAGAGGCAAAGGCCCCTGATACTTTGAAACCAATTGGGTTGGTCTACACAAAATCTTAGTGCCTTCCATGCCAAAAACCTCACAGAAAAGATGAGTGTCTTCGACGAGATGAAGATTCTCCTGATGGTATGAATTTCATGGATATGATCTGTATTTTCCAAGAGGAACAAGTCACACAAGAACATATCGATAAATCCAAAAGACGGGGGGAAAGAGAGGGGAGACTCCAGGCCTTGAATCAGTTGATAGATGATCAAAAGGAGTTAAGAAGGAGGGAATATTTGACCAACACTAGAAGGAATAAAGCCTCATCCCCTCCATTATATCCTGCCACTACCCTTCCATCAACAGAGAAGGTAGCCCCACCACCCCCACCTCTAGTACATGAGTTTCTTCCTAAACCAATTCCCACAGATGACCTTAAATTGAATATAGATGTTGCATCCATGTTTGGAAAACTGAATACGATGGTCACAATGAGAGAGATGTGCAAGATCCCTTCTATGAAAAGGGAAATCTTGAAGATATTACAGGTATCAACAGAGAAGGAATACCCTCTTATCATTTTGAACACCATGTATCTCAATCTACAAAGGGACAATAATCCTCCCTTCTATCTTTCATTAGGCATGAATGGCCTCCACTTGAAAAATTGTATGCTTGATTGTGGGGCCTCAACAAATGTCATGTCATTGAAGGTGATGGAACATCTTGGTTTGAAGACAACCTGACCCTATGGAAATTTATGTGGTATTGATTCTAAAAGGGTAAAGTTTTATGGGTTATGTGAGGATGTTGAGGTCTTTCTGATTGATTTTCCACATATCAGCCTCCTCGTGGACATAGTAGTGATCGATGTTTCAGATGCCTGGGGGATGCTCTTGTCGAGGAGTTGGTCTGCTACCCTTGGGGGATTCCTTAGCATGGACCTTACCCATGCACATATCCTCATGGGAGATGGAACCTTTGAGATCTTATACAGACAGGGTAGGGATGATAGGAATGTGATGGATCCTAATGACCCTGATTACATCAGTGAATGTCACTATGATGTGCCTCAACAAATTATTGAGTATGATCCATCTGAGCTACCTTTCATGCAGGAAGAATGCATAGATATGCTCCTCCCAAGGACAGTGAATACAAAGAAAAAATTGCAAATTACCAAGGGAAAGAGCCAGGGTCTATCCAAATTTTGAAGAAATACGATGAAGAACACGAAGAAGCCATCAAATGGATGGTCAACGCAGAGCCTCCTTCCTATCCATACATTAGATTTTGGTGAAGGAAGTCTTGCGCTCATGTGGGACAAGAAAAAGGGCAAGCCCAGGTATGACTAGAGATGACAGTTCATGGCTTGGCCCTTACATCGTCAAGAAGAAGTCCGATAAACAAAAGTACTATTTGACAGCCTTCGACAGGAGAAAGATGCCATTACCAATGGATGGATCTCTTCTTCGACCTTATGTTCAAGTCACATGACTTTTTCAGGGCCCGTGCCCCAGGTAAGTAGGTAGGTCATCTCGCTTTCCTTGCATTTGCATCTTGATTGCTCATATTAGTTTAGATGCATTTCATATTTCATTTTTCTCTACCTGCATATTGATTTCATGCTTAGTTTAGAAATTAAAAAAAATGCTAAAATTTTCTTTTCTAGATTAGTTGTCATTTGGAATTGATGTATATGGACGAAGGGTCATAGAACCACCCTAGATTTTATGGTGTCTTGTTTCAGTGTAGGCACAGGTCTACCAGGAGATGCTGCAGTTCTCATGCACTCTACGGTGAGCACGTGTCCCCAAGTAGGAGCTAGATGTTATCCCAATGTTGTGGGATAACTAAAGAGATCATGTCTCGAGGTCCTCAAGTTGCAAATATTTAGTGCCGAGAGACTACATGACCAACATTGGCCACTTCCACATATGGAAGACCGCTCTATCACCACATTCTGATCCAGTGTTAGCGCATCCACCACACCAACTAGATTCTGGAAGGAAGATGGGTCCTGCTCCATGCGATACAAGTCATGTATTGTGGCAGGTAATCACCCTAATATTTAAGGCATTTAAGCATGTTGTATTTGGGATACTTTTGATTATAGAACGTCTGCTTGGACATTATGCTTTTGACCTTGTTTCACCTTGGTGAGTGTCATAGATTTCCTAGTAAGTGGCCAACCTTTGGGGAAGGTTTACAACTAGGGGTCCCTTGAGGGGTTATTGTACCATTCTCGACCATACATACCACTTTCTGCTCACTACATTCCCAACATACTTCCCTCTTATAGGCCCATTGACTTTAGTCACCCAAGAAGGGCATGTACCTCATTTCATGGGAAGAAGGGACCGAAGGCCCATTGGGATTGTTGTTGGGTAAAAATATAAAAGCCTAGATATAGAACTTCTAGATGCTTCGCTCAGGGATACCCAAGAAAGCAATGAAACGCTTCTCTATAAGAAATGGGAGACCCAAAAGAAATAAATCATAGTTAATGCTTAAGGGTTAGTTAGAGGATGGGAGGTCTCATTATGAGCTGGCCTATCATGATCATGGGTATCTAGCGGTATGACATTACCATCATCTGATCACCAAGCCAAGGTAGTTTCTCTCAGTTAGACAATCGAGAGAAAGGGGGTCTCATCATGAGCCAGTATTCTCATTTCCGCAAGGTATTTGTGAATGACACTGTCATTATCTGGACACCACACCAGGACAGTGGCCTTCAACATGTTCCTTAAAACATGAAAGAAATAAAGAATGGCAAGAAGATGGGCTTGGAAAAAGTGCATCGCAAATGGAGGTGCCACACACCCTCTACAAATGCACCCATAAATGAGATAATGCAAGCCCTTGTATGTCATGAAACTCATCGACCTATGAAGTCTAAACCCCTTCCACCTCATCATCCACTACATAACCTTGAAGGGCCATCCTTGGGAGCATCCCCTACTTGATGATTTTGGTCTACCCAATAGGACCTTTATGACACCCCTCCCATACTTAAACTTGGTCAATTATATAGGGTTTTTGAGCATTTATTTAGTTTGATGAGGTACTTTTGATGCACATGTTTAGATTCCTTGGTTATTAGATGTGGTTTACACTTGTCATGATATCTTTGACTTGAGATATTTGGAGGGCGTACCCTTTTGTTTTGCAGGACCTTGCTTGGTGGCCAATTTTGGGAGAACAAGCGTAGCTTGGGCTTACATGGGGCGAGGAGCCCACATGTTGGATGTTGTAGGCCCGCACACCAAATCCCAAAGAGATTCCTTTAGAGGCTTGCTTGACATCATGGAGGATCTTATACAACCCCTAGTACCCAAATGATTTGTCCAGGAGAGGCAAAACATCATCTTTTGAGGGTTGACGTCATACTCGAGTGGGTTTGATGGTGATGGAGTGATTGCACATTGACACTTGGCATGTTTTCATCGGAGGAGACATGGATTGACCCTAGCACTTGATGAGGAGGCTCAAGGAGCCCCAACAACCTCCATTCTCTTCTCCAACGACTTGCTCAAAGTGTCAAAGCGTCCCCTAAAGGGGTGACACCATCTTCTTTTTAGGGTTGTAATGTGCTAAAGTGAATTTTAAATGAATTATTTCGTTAAAGGGGTAAGATAAGGGTTGTTGACCCCTTATCTTATGTTTAACCCTTTGAATGTGGACAAACTATGTGTTAGAATTTTTGTATAAATAAAGATCATGTGAATGTCATTTGAGAACATAACTCTCCCATTGTGAGAAGTATTTGGCTGAAATTTTCGCTACTATTGGTGATTATGGTATTTCTCTCTTAATTTCTTTTGGTGAATGTCTCTTGGTGAATGGATGAGGAGGCGTGATGCACACCTGCTAAAGGCTTGCTCTCTTGGATCTTAGATGAATTTTGCATGGTAAACTAGGGTTTGATATCTCATTTTTTTGGATCAGGTAAGAAAAAATCTGCATATGCAATTTCTTTCTTGCTTATTTTGGTTATTGTTGGTGGATACCCTAGGGAGGAGTATGTTAGATACACTCTTGATCATTGCTTCATCTCTATTTTCAGGTTAAGTCTTTCTTTTTTGCAAGGGTTGCTAGGACGAATACGAGTCTGTATACCCTCCTAGATTTACCCTAAGTTGGTTGGCATACCCTAGGGAGTGAGAGGGTTTACACCCTAGGGTTTTTGTTGATCTAACTTATGCTTTAAAGACCCCATTCACCCAATTTTAAAGGCACTAATCTAAATATTTTGCATTGGAGAAATAAAATAGTTGCATTGGGAAACGTGATTTTCGGTCATTTTAACTTTTTGCAATTTGGGTTTTGTTTCTTGTGCTTAGAGCACCTTTTAGCCACTATGGCATCCCCTCTAAAGGGGTATTTCTTGATGCTGTTACAAACATTTATCTTCAGCCATTAGGGCTGCAGAAAACCTAATCTAACTTCTTCAATAACTCTTAAATCAACCATTGAAATTTGCTCAAAGTTTGCACACATGAACAACTAGGTCTAGTTCGGTTTTTGGGAAACTTTGAGGGGGTTTTAGTGGCTGGTATTCTTGCTGTAATAAGTTGTTTGTTACAGCCATAAAGCTGATTTATATTACTGCAGAAAGTGTTTACAACAACCTTACCTTTTTATGCGAGTATCTTGGTCTTTGAATCTTGAGTTTCCCTAGTGTTTAGCTAGTTTATCTCTTGCATCTTTCACTTGATTTCTAACACTTGTTTAGCAGTTTATTGTGCCATTTCATTGCTGATATATATTGTTACTAACAAATGCTATTAGTGGAAACAATCTTAACTTACTTATCCAATTGATATATTACATTGTATACTTGGTTTTCCTTAGGTCTCGAGCAAGTATCATCTCTTTGCAGGTCACTCAAAGCTTTGGAAAACTGAAGCAATCCTCAAGACTCATTACCAAGATCCATTTTCCATTTAGAAACCTGACCTATAAGGGTATCCATTCAAACATCACATTTTTCATATCAATCTCCCCTAGGTCATTGGGATTCCCCCCTTGAGGTGACTACTTCACCTCTAAAGTGACAGGAACACCTGCCTAAGGTGACAATGGGTAGGTGCTCTCTAAATTGTCTCCAATTGGTGGTTGGGTATGGGTTTTCCTAACCTACAATTTGTGCGATAACAAGACTCACCATAATACCTGACTTGTACCTCATGGAGAAAGTCTTAATGTCTTCTGAAAGACAACTGATATGGTGGATACCATCGCAATGAAATTGGAGTTGTGGTGGCGAAGTGGGTATCTGCCTGTGCAAGTGGACACTGCTGGTCAAGTTGTCTCTCAGTACTCCATGTCTACAACATGAGGGCCTCGAGACGTCATCTTCTTAGTTATCCCTAGGATTTTGAGATAACAGACGTAAAAAATCATTCATTAGTCTCATAAATGTAGCTAGTGTGTTGCATAAACTGAATGGCATAACCAACCACCCATGCAAGCCTTTACTTGTCTTAAAAAAGGTCTTCTAGGTATATTATTCTTTAACTCATACCTACTGATATCCTGATTTCAAATCCAACTTAGTGAAGTACTTGGCATGCTACAATTGGTCCAACAGATCATCAATCCTAGGTAGATGGTACCGATTCTTTAGCATAATCATGTTCAATGCCCTATAATCTATACACATTCTCCAAGTCCCATCCTTATTTGGCACAATTATGATGGGTGACCCACAAGGTGAGGTACTTGGTAGAATAACACCCTACTCCAACAATTGTTGCAACTATTTCTTTAATTTTTTTTTCTTATAGAATGTACTATCTATACAACCCAATATTCAGCAAGGGAGAGTTTGGAAATAATTGGATTTCGTGATCCACTTCCCTCCTAGGTCATACCCCTTTAGGATCTAGGAACACTCCCTTGTATGCCTTTAACAATTCCTCGAATTCATTTTTCTGCTCCTTAGTACACCCTTCCAAGGATGTATTTATTTTTAGTGACCCTTCACCAGACTTATTTTCCCTTAGGAAAAGAAAAACATATTTCTTGCTAGAACTGATTGATTTCTTAGCTTGGTTAGCACTTAGCAGTGAGATATTTGACTTTCCTTTATGCACATTCATGATGTAGGACTTCCCATCCTTGATTAGTCGGTATTGTTTGGTTCTTTGCATTAAGATTGAATCCCTCATATACGTGTAGGGGATTCTAAACACTACTCTACATATGTCAAGGGGTACTACGTATAATTCCACTTCATCAATAAAAGCAACACTTATAACAAATTTAATCTTACACCGTTTTCGTTATGTTGATCTCTACATCCTTTTTTACCCATCCTAATGGATATGGGCTAGGATGATCACAGACCTCCAATCCAATCTTGTAAACCAGATCCACTGCTATGAGATTAGCCTATGAATTGGAGTTGAACATAACAACTATCTTTGTCTTCTTAACCTAAATCTTGATGTGGAATAGTTTGGTCATCTCGCCTTGGTATGGCTTTATGTCCTCTTTCTCTTCCATCTTGAATAGGGACTGTGAAGGGTTTATGGCACTGGAACTCAGTTTCTCTTTCTAGGGTTCTTTCCGTGACTCATTTTGTGGCTATTCTCTATCCCATGGTTTCCTAGTTGATCGGATCTTTGAGTTTGAGACTCCAAATTCTCTGAATAATTTGAGCTTACTTGCTAGATCCGCCATGAGGAGGGACATTTTGCAAGATATGTCAGTGAATTTCTCTTCCATCCTCACAAATATATCCTCTGTTAGATCTTGAGGGTTGTTATGAATAGACTCATCGACCATGACTAGGGTTCTATGACTTTCTTAAACCAATTTTTGGATCCTGCAAGTTCCCACAAATATCCAAAATAAACCTGCTCTAATATCAATATGATCTATAAACTATCGTGGATATTCTATCGGAACAGTTCTTCACAACGGATTTGGTAAATAAAATTGAAATATACACTATGAAGGTTTAATTCCTTTAGATTCCAGAACCTTTGGTTACCGATTTTCTGCTTGTGTAGGAAATAGATAGAATGTGGAAAATGTAGAACAATAAAACATAATCACACACCATCTACAAAATAACACAAAGATTTTCTATGGGAAACCCTTATGGTAGAAAACCCATCTAGATGGTGAGGTCGGTTTGCTCTCTTTTCTCTAGTATTGAAATAATGAAAGTACAAAGGAGAGGGCACTCTCTATGGAGACACTAGAGACCTCTAGCCTGTTAGGCGGCTACAAAACACTAACTCCGTCTGTTGTGCTCCCTAATTTTTCCACTCCCATTTGTTTTTCTCTTCTATGGAACAAAATACAATAGCATAGAATGGAACCTCTTCTACTCCTAGTGGCTCAGTATTTAACATAGCTCAATATCCATCTAGGGGTAGGGTTTTGACTTCCTCAATCCTTGATTGTGGTAAGGTTTAGGACCTTCTAATCTTTAAATTACATACGTGGCTAGCCCCATATGTGTGAGTAACCGGGGATGATGTGGCATCCTCTCATACCATGGTGGTCAACATGGTAGGTCAACTTGTGAGAGGCATAACTTTCGCATACGTACACCAATTGCGACAATTCTCACACCATTAAAAACGTTGTTGACGTTTAAAAAACGTCAACGAAGTTTCGCTCGCAAAGTGTTGCTAAAAGCCCATTATTATAAAAATTAAATAATACTAGTAGGTGGGACCCCCGAAAACTATTGAAGATCAGATCTGTTCATTTTTTATGTTGTGGTGATGTGCGACATGGCTTACATGGTTGATGAGATCTTTTGTTATTGGCTATGGTTTAAGTTATGAAATATTCATTCACGTTAATATAGCCTATGCTATTCATTAATATCATTGCTATCTGTTCTTATCGCACTTGCACAACAAACATGTTAGTGAAATTACATGAAGGGCAGTTTTGAGAAAGGAAAAAATACTATAACAAATGCAAAGAAAAGGGATCCAATTTTGCAATACTACATGCAAACAATTGGAAGGAAATGAGAAACAATTGCAAAAGGGAAGAATTTAAAGCTATCCTATAAACTATACTACATGCATGAAAGACTTAACAATTATTGTTAAATCCTAGCTAGCAAGTAAATGGATATGCAATTTTGATTGAGTTATATGGTTAATACGCATATGGTATGAACATTGGTGGTGCATTTGGCAAGGTAATAGTGCAAATGGTTATGTGAATTGTTGAATTATATGGAACTTGGGAATTATGTTATGGCATAAGTTATAAAGGTGATATGGCCACACTGTTGGTTTTAATGGGTGATGGTCTCGATACATGGGTTGATTGATGGTGTTAATGAAGAACTCGTTGGCATGTACTGATGAATTAATGCATTGTGGGTGGAGGTGACGTGCAATGCATTGTGGGTGGAAGCAACGTTCATTCACTGCACGTCACCTTTACTCCTCCCATTAGCCGCCACCCTAGTCGGGCTATTGTTTGATCTTTCTGTTGTAGTTATGCTCTGAATTCTTAACACAGAGGAATCGCTTGACCAACTCTCGTTTTAAGGAATTCGATTACAGGTATGTTCGTTTTTTGGCCATTCGTGACTCTGATCTGCTTATGAAATGATTAGTGGCTCAGGTGTATTGGTTTGTGATTCCCTAAGTGTTGCAACTGTGTGAAATTGTGTTCTTGAATTGGAGGGTTCTTCTTGTAATTATATTGAATTCGAAGAAGTTATTGATCATCCTGGGTGGTAGCTCTCTGTTATCCTTGTTGGTTTAAGTGGAGGGTTTTTGTTTGGTCTTGAGTGGATAGCTATCTTCACGCATTGTCACTAAATCCAGTCTTTGGCTTTTTTGGGGTTTAATGGTTAAGGGAATTCTACGTCGCTGTGTTTTTTTCACTTCGGCATTGGTTGATTTCATCACTAAGGGTCATGAAATGGGTTTTCCCGTTCTTACTCGGCCCTGTCTTCACCTCTGTGATGTGGTTGTTTGACCAAAGAGCATGAGGGTTATACCCTGCGTGCGTTAAATAACATTGTTTGGTTGAACTACAACCCCACTTTTCGGTTATGGCCCCCTGTCATGGATTTGTACCTATCCACGAATGAGTTGTGGTTCTTCCTATGTATGCACTATGGTCTCAGAGTTTTCACCATTACAAGGAGTGGTTATGTTATCCCTTTGTTGGCTGCGGAACAAACCTATCCCTCTAGTCTGAAGAATGATGGAGAAGACCAGCCTGGCCTGTTGGTTTTAGGACTTGGTTAAAATGGATGGTTGTATAATTGTCGACTAATTTGAGCACAGGCTCGCCCGGTTGATTGTGTGACAGTCGGGTTGGTTGGTATATAGTCACTGACTCTGTTATAGCAGTGGTAAACTCTACATTGCCAATTGCACTTTCAAGTACACAGTCCCTCTCCTTATGTTAATAACTCAAGATTGTTAATGGAGAGGGTCGCTGCCCCGATTCGAATTGATACATGGGTATGCGTGGTTGCCACAACTTGTTAGGTCAATTGATTTTTTTTTACGACAGTGGTGAATTGGTTGGTTGATACACAGTCACTGATATTTTTGCACTAAGGATTATTTGGATGTTTAGCTGGCATTGGTCACAAAAGCTTATCGTTGCTCACGCATGCCACGTTGTGTGTATGGTGTTCTTGCACAATGAGATAATGGTCGTGGTAACTGTGGTTTTCTTTTGGGGCCAAATGATTATTGAACCGGATGACTGTAGAAACTATATCCACTGTACCCTTATGATTGTTCGATTATATAAGTATGAGTTTGCACAACATAGTTAATCACAGTTGGACTAAATCAAAGTAATATTGTGTTATTAATGACTCAACACGATGGATTGAGTTATTACTATGACCGTGTGTTTGATTTTGTTAAATGGAGATATTGCATCGTGGTGTTTTGGTGACTGCGCACTGCGTATAACATGGATAGATTGGGTTTCCCAGAGTTTTAAGCATGTTATTTGTTGCAAATTGGTCATTTGTTAAGAAGGGCATGTTGTCGAGACTTCGTCATATTGGATGGATGGCCCAGTTTTTTAAGTCACATTGAATTGTTTCTTTTACAGTGGAAAAATTACATTGCCTGGGTGAATTACCCTGTGCATAGCTTGTGTCTAAATGGTGGTTGTTGGTTGTATGTTTAAATATCAATTCGGATTTTGCAATTTAATTTGGATTGTTGGGTTTACTGCCTATATATATGTTTAACGAATATCAATGCATTTAAATGACAGGCCCGATTGCAGTGATAGTGTGACTTCATTGTTAATTTTGGAAACATGAATTTGAGTAATTTGTTGATTGAAGTGATGTATGGGTAGTGGTTGATTTTGATGGTTAACATAGTGGAATGGCTACTGCTTGGAAATTGTTATAATATGCAAAGAAAGGAACAAAATCCTCTTTACATATTGTGTGGAATGCATATTGTCTTGTGATGGCACTGTGTTGGGTATTTGATTATGAACAATGAACTAGTTAAATGCACAAAAATTGTTATTTGGTCAAAATGATTGATGGTTGATGCATCTCTTTTCGCAGAATGTTTTATGGATCACTTATTTAATTTCATGAACAATAATTGTCTTTCTTCCCTTCCATTATTTCATTTTCCGCTAATTACAAACCCCGTCACCTCCCATATTCATTTTTCCACTCCCTGTTCTGAGATTAATTACAGTCAAGAGAATTTCAGTGTTAAAGCAGTTGAAAGTGGCAGTGTCTTGCGTGGATTACAATGATGTTTTATTGGTTTGGCTTGCAGTTCATTGTTGTTGTCATTGAGCAATAACCATGTTATTTTCCCCCTCGTTGCATCATATTTTGCTCAATACAAACCCCTCGCATATCCCAAAACCCTTTTCATCCCCTGCTCATTGATTAATAGTAAAATAATTTGTATGGATTGGATTGCATGAGTCTGATACATTGCTCAGCCAAATATATTTCATATTTTTAAGAGTTGTCATGTATGGTTATTTAAAAGACTATTTGCTAATCAATCACACATGCAGGATGAGTTTTTCCAGTCGAGGTAGCCATGGCCGAGGAAACAGAGGTAGAGGTAACTGGAACCGAGGCCCAAGAAGGCTTAGGTTCTCCATACATTTTGATGTTGATTCACAAGAGCTCAGCCAATTGTTTCATGCCAGATTTTTCAATTGGACTAGGCAGGGAATAGTCCAACCTAGGCTTGAAAGGCCTCCTTTCCAAACCCCGCAAGCCCCCGTTATCCCCGTACCTCCTCATGTCTTATTGCAACCCGAGGTCCCGAAAAATGATGGATGGCAGGAGATTGTCCACCTGACAGTCTCCCAACATCGTAGTTGGCCCAACTTGTCATTGCCTACTCCTCCGCCTATTAACCCCATTGTCCAAGCTGCCCTTGACCACTCACCAACGCAATCCTCCCATGCTAGCAAGAGATTGAAAACCGAGGCCCACCATGCCGTTGTTAAAGGAAAAGCCAATGTTGCCCCTTCCTCACCCTCCAATGGCTCTAACAAATCCATGTCTTCCCGGATGCATTTAAGGGGCGATTGTTCCCACGTGATTAACGAGATTAGGCCTAAAGGCTCTACACAACCAAAGGCAAATTCAGGAAAATCAAGAGGTGACAACAGCAATCAAGGAAGGGTTGCATCGCAGACTGGGAAATATGGCTTTTGAGTTTTATTTTATCTATTGTTTTATGACAGTTGACTTCAGGGATCTTTGGACAACATGCTTTATTTTGGATATATGAGTATTATTTTTGAAATAATTTCAAATTTCATAAGCTAAAATTGCCAAAAGTGAATATGTTGATGGGAGGCACAAGGAGGTGTGTTTTTCTTAACTGAAGTTTATGTTATGATTGTTATGAACTAAAGGGAGTCACAAGGGGTCCCATCTACTAGTTATTATTTATTTATGACCCTTATTTTAATTATTACTCTTCCCCCTAACTGAAGTTAGTTGAGTCTTTTAATTAACTTAACTAATGAGTTGGTTCAACTACTTCAACCAATTCTAATTTGTTAAAAGCAAAAGGAAAGGGAGGAACAAAGGGAGGATAGAAGTAGAAGCATGCTAAGGTTTTCTCTTTGAGTTTATGTTGAGATAATTTAGCTTTCATTCATTCATTATTCATCACAAGCCTAATTCTCTTTTATGATAGCAGGGTCTTATTGTAGACATCGATATTCAGGGCTGATTCACATCATTCAAACACTTGTTTTTCAGAGGTGTTGATCTATCTTTGATAGTCTGTGTAGACTTGTCTATTTGTGAATTAATTTTCATGAATGACAAAGGCTATTGTGCAGAGTCGAGTGGGCAGCAATCTGTGGCAAGTTGATCTAGCTTTTAGAGTTCAGTTTTGGTTTTCTGACAGAGGTCTTTTTGTATGTTCCATCAGGGATGTCTAAGTTTGACTTTGGTCCAAAGTTTCTGAATGAGATTTTGTAAAGAAAATGACTCTTTGGTGAATTTGAATGAAATAAAGGATTTCTTTATGTCTCATCTGTCTTGATTATCATCTTGGTGACTTTTATTCTATATATACATTTATTTCAGCAACTGATATGTTCAGAAAATTACATAAAAAGTGAATTTACAACAAGTTTTTTGTTGATAAAGACTATCCTAAGCACTTGTAATTAATACTTGTGAGTTAGGATGTTATTTTTGTTGGCTATAAACACAGGGTGATATTCCCGTCTATTTTCCTTTAGTCAAGCAGAATCTGAAAATGCTTGAGTAAGATCATTCCATATATTTTTCTCAACAAACGTCTCGGTGTGTAGAACACTTTTAGGACCTTGTAGTTGTTTTTGTACCAAAAAATGAAGTTTTATTCCTCGAAATGGCTTTGGAAGGTTTCGAACCCCAATTTTTGAAACTGGGACTTGCCATTAAAATGACCCTAGAAGCTAATTCCTCCAACTTTTCCCACTCTGAAAGCATCGAGACAGATGAAAAATAATGCAATGATCCAATTCATATCACGCTTCAAGTTTCACTATAACTCTGTCTATCTATACTTCTTGCATATATAAATTTCTAACTGAAACTACTGACTGGTTACAATTTCGTTTACTTGTTTCTACTCCTTGAAAGCATTGTACAAGTCAGCCCCAACTTCACTATATCAAGCATAATATTCACAACAACCCCCGACATATTTCAAAACTCCTTACTAATCACAGTAAGGATTGTCTCTATGCTTTCCCTCAACACCTTAGCCAAAATAACCACATTCCCATGGGTCCTTGAGGGGCCAAGATATTCAAATCCTAATTCTATCCTTGCATTGCTATCCATTTCCATCTCTTTCCTCGACCTTTGGCACCTTTCACAACCCTTTCGAGATAATTATCTGAGTCTTATGATCCCTCGCCCTCCATCATAGTTGTTGAGCATATGGAGAATCCATATTTGCAATTTGCTTGTTCCTACAAAGGAAACTATAACATTTGTTTATGACATTGTGGTTTATTTTTCAAGACCAACCCTTAAGCTCCAAAGAGACCTTGCAATCGCTTCTGTCCCATAAATGTCTCAATTAAATTATTATGAGAATGTATGAGGTAATGATCCTCTAGTACATAATCATTATTTGTAGACCATAATCACATGGCATTCCATAAGTAATTTTCCAATATGCCTCAATACTCTAGTCCTAATACTCTGTGCCATCCTAAAAGGTCATTATTATATATTCATTGGTCATAATGTAATCCCCTCAATTGCCATTATATCTGCCAACCTATAGTGTCCCTTCTCCTATCAACCCTTTTTTATTATGTGAGTAGTGATACAAGCTCGCTGCTTCCTCAAGAAAATATTGGAGCTTTCAAATTTAATAATCTAGTTTCCATCCATCAATTGAATCCCTTCAAATTAACAACTTACCAATTTTCTATCATTCTACCTATAGATGGTCCTTGCATCACTATAATCTTTACTTTATTGTTAGTTGCCTAACTTATTCCTAAAGCATCTAAGTAAACTTGTTTCACTTATTCTTTCTAATGTTACAATGTTACCTTTGGCCACCTCATCAACTTTTAAACACACCCACCTTTTAGGAATTGATTACAAAGGGAGGGCTTGCATAAACTAGCCACTCTTTTGCTTTCGTTCAATAGTGAAGAAAATTCTTCAATACTAAAATAGACTTCGACGAGATATCCTAATTGATCTCATATTTATAAATCCGTACAAACTCATTGAGTTAGGCCTATCAACTCTAGCACCCAATCACAAGTTAAGCCTAAAAAACTCAATAGAAGAACCTTTGCAAACATAATGCTAATTTGTAACGAGTAAAAATCCTAATCAATAATTGATTAGTGATATATTTGGTTATCACAAATAAAACAAATTGTGGAAATACAAAAATACTATGGTAGTCACAAAAAGGAATTGGCTACCTAACCCTAAGCGTAACCAAAGATTGAAACCATGTTTTGGTAAACCCTAATAATTGTAACATGCTACTAACTCCTCAAGTAGCCAATAACCATAGAGCATTTTTATGTCTTTTACTAATATTTGTGTCTATCATATTAGGGCCTTTGCAATAGATATGGATTCATAAAAAACTTGTGCTTTTTAGTTCCATATTGGTCAATTTAATGTGCTCTTGTGTCGGTAAAGCTATATAATTGGTACTACCAAGAATGGTGTTGGTGATCACCTTAAATGGCATATGTATGTAATGTTAGTGATACATTCCAATCATGCATATTAGCAAATTGTGTCAACACAAAGAGAACATTGTTGTATAAATTATATAGCATAGAGTTGACAACCTTAATTGAAGCAGTCTCTTCATAAAAATGTTTTAGCATATGCACACATATAACATACAAAAATGGAATATATAGTTGGAAGGGAATTTATGTATCAAATCTGAATGGATTTTCATGTAAGGTCTGTTGTATGTCAATTGGATTGCTTTTACTCGACACTCAATTTCCTTCTTTAAGGATGGTAGTCTCAAAGTTTTCAATAAGTTATTCCTTGTCAATGACCATGAAAGAAGTATTGTGTTTAAGATTAATTGGACTAGTGGACTCATTATCTGAATAAGTATGAATTCTAAGAGAGAACTTACTTTTTGGACCACTAAAGGTAAAATAACACTAAGAAATAACCTAATTTAATTGAGATCTTAGGCAAACCTTTGACCAATCCGATATGTTAAATAGCCATTTTGATAGTTGGCAATGGGGTATGGACTTCTCGATTACCTCGTTGATGTTTTTCTTGATCACCCCCTTCTCACTTATTTGATCTAAAAAATTCTACTATAGCCTAATTAGTAGTAACAATAAATTTTTGATGTTTTGGTAACATAATAAAAACATTTCCATTAGTAATAAAAATCTAGAATGCTCTATAGATATATATTGCCAAATGAACCTGCATTGACATAGAATACATCGCGCGTTGAACTTGATACAAGTAAGAACCCATTTTTTACACTTTGTACAAGGTTGAATTCTTCTCATTCATACTCACTTTGATATCTCATTTTTCATAAAAGTCTAGATATCACTCTATTGTTATTTATATTACCAAATGCATAGTGATAAAGGCCATAACAACTATAACATGAAACAAAAAATATATATGGAGCATATGGTCATACTAATGATGGTAATCACACAACATAATAATCATTGTTTATACCTAAAGATTAAAAAACAATATTAGCCAAAATATCTAAAATTAGAATTAGTCAACACTAGTTTCTTGTCTCCGGGGCTTGAATTTCTATGAGCAATTCTAGGTGGAGTATATATTTTTTATGTACATGAATTTTTAATGTTGTCAACTAGTAGGAAGTCCTTCCCATAGGTCTTCAACTTCAACATTAATATTATTAATAAATTAATAAAAAAACAAAGCATCATTAACACGTACTACAAATACAAAGAGAGGGAGGAAAATCATACAGGTGAAATGAGTAAAAAGTTTGATGAACTGAATGATGATTTAGATGTCAATTACAAATACAGAGAGAAGGGGAAAATCCATATAGGTAAAATGAGGAAGAGGTTGATGAACCAAATTACTGGCTAGATACCAAGAAGAAATCTTCAAAGATCAACGATTGTTGAATATTAAAAAAACACTACATTTTTAAAGATCAAATAAAGTACACTCTCAAACATGCTTTATTATTGCAACTAAGTAGAATCACTAGTCACATAGTTCAATGTTATTTTTAGTCCAAGGAATATAGCTGCATAAAAGCATATTATAGAGTACATGATGAGATATTGGGATGAGGGAGAGCTATATTTCCTAATTCAAGTTCTAAAATCTCTGTGGGATTCACAATATAATAGTCTTCCCCAAGTTAGACATAGTGAATCATTGCATTCAAAGAACTCTTATGTATTATTGACCTTGCAACTTTCACCTAAGACTTTAACACGATGAGATAACACTTCTTTCCTTCCAACCCCAATTGGGAACATGGTGACAACTTATCAATATTCTCTTGAACCTTTCAATAAATAAGTCAAAGTAAGATGCATTGAAAATAAGAAGTTAAATATCGGTGATCAAGATTGGAGATTCTTTTTTGTCAATTTGAAGTCTAGTGGTTCCAATTGGAGTTTTATACATCGAATGTTGAGAATACTTTGATGAACAACACTACATCTGATAAATAATGATAATATATTGAAATTTGGAAGCAGTAAAAAAAATTGAACTAAATAACAAAATTTTACAAAACTTATTAGGGATCTCAGACTCTACATTGGAGTTAAATATTTGTGTACTATTTCCTTCGCATGGGTTTTTGTCACCTGTAATTTACTCTGCCAATGCAATACAATATATGTCATACATTAAAAAAATGAAAATAAAATGTTCTTCAAAAAATATTAGACAAATTACCTCCACTATAGGCATGATTTCAACCTGGTCATTTTATACAATGGGAACCTATTCATATTAACAATGTGATATTATAATTCAAATCATTAGAGTGTAAAAATGTACATTGAAAGAAGAATAAAGAACACTAAAACTTTCATTGTTGGCTACATTTTCCTTCTCCATAGATTCTACTCTTTTCATGAGTTCAACTATTGTTGCTTTTAGAGATGAGATTTGTCGAAAAATTTCTTTTATTATAGCTTGGCTTGCATCTAGGACCTCCTTGTATGCATTTTTTCTAAAAAGTTAGTTGGCATAACTCCTAGGCCAACCCCAGGACATCATCCCCTTGCATTATGCCCTATTAGCCTAGCAAGGGCATCATCCCTACTTGTAAACTACTCAATTGCAACTTTTGATTGTGCTTCTTCAATTTTTTTCTAGCATTTCGATGCAATCAAAGAAAATTGTACTAGAAAACATTTCCAACATGTAAAATGGCATTCTAAATAGTATCTAAATTAGAAGTTTGAGAACTTACTATTGTTTCTCCAACAATTGGCATGATTGAAGTGACATCCTTCTTTTAATGCCACTTCTTCCATAGGCTTTCCCTATAATGGGTGTAGTATTGTTAGAGGATCTGTGTTTTTTCTAGTTATAACGAGTAAAATATTATGGTCAACTTGTGACATTACAATGAGTCCCGACTATGTTAATATTTATCACAAGTAATTACCATATCATCTTCTACCCTTTGATAACCTCGACATTTAGAGGTGTTCAAGTCCCCCTCTTTTCCTACTTTTTCTCCTTATATCCTACATCTCAATTGAAAAATAAATAATACATGCCAACATTTCAAGCCACTAGACATTAGAACTAACTTTATTATAATATGTGAACAAGGCACTAGATAGTGCATCCAAATTTATTATAATATGTGAACTTTTTGCATACCTTAAATTTTGTGGTGGTTCATGATAGGACGAACTCTCTCCAAACTATCTCAATTATCCTAATTGGAGGAACATTTTTAAATCTTTTCGGATTGGATTCATGAGTATCATGGTGTTTTTAGGTCAACTGGTTCTTGTGAGTGTTTTCCTTATGGCCTATAGAGAGCATACAATAATCTTTAAGGATAGGAAGGTTTATGAATTTTGATTGCATTATATAATCAACAAATTATTTGATGTCATCCATTGCTTAAAATTAAACATTGAAATCATGCAAAAATACAAATGTAGTGAACAAACATACAAATGTCTAATACTCACATTCATGATGTCTTACAAGTCCTCCTTTAGTTGATTTGAAACCTTGCTCCAATAAAAAAAAAAAAAAATGTGACTGGAACCATTTCCCCAGTGAATACACCTAGTAATGATGATAGCTGCATGGAGCTTGGACCAATGGGTTGGTTCCTTTCATTAATATGAATTTCAATATTTTCCTCCAAGTTATTAATATCTGCACATCTAAGTGGTTCTCTACACTTCTTCTTGACTTTCTCAATCAATGCTTGTGTAAAGGGATCATCCCCTTCAATATTAATATGTTGATGGTATGATTTTTTGTGAACGTGTTATGTAGAAAAAAGGATATCTAAGGTATTTGAATTTATTAATGAAAAAAAATGTAGTTATGAAAAACTTAAAATTTATGAATTAATGGGAATACCATCTTCTTCATGTTGCACCTATTCCTAAATAAAAGGAGACTACTCTTTGTCATTTCTTTCACTACCATGAAAAATAAAATTGTTCAAAGAAAACAAAGGTGTTTCATTGCATGCTCTTTTTTGGAGTTTCCTCTTCTTAGTCACTTTATCCAATAATGTTAGTAGACACACACATATATAATAAAAATAAACATTATATTGAAAAAATAAACAAAAATGTGTGTTTCTAAACTTTGTAAAAAAAATATGTGTTTCTAATTCTTTACATGTAGAGGTGCATGCTTCTTTCCCCATTTTCTCCTTATGTGCTCCTTGTCGTGTCATAATTTTTTACCCTATTATTTCCCAAGTGGAATAGAGTATTGTTGGTTATAATATATTAGATAGTTATTAAAGTACAAGACAAAATACTCTGAACATGAAAAATTCATTAAAGGAATGATATAGTTCAAAGCACAAACAATCACTTACCTCCATGTATGCACTTGTACATAGTTTGCATAACAAAAAAGTGTTTGTATCATTACTCAACCATAAGAAAAATCAATACACCTAGCAACACCCATATAATAAAGAAGCAAATTTAACTATAGAAAAGAACTATTCACATGCATGAAACCCATATAAATGCCATGGGTGTTTAAACTCTAAAGGTAAAAGAAGACAACTCCCACATCTTTTTCAGTTGCTCAATAACTAAGGAAGTATGGCCCATGTTGGATGATGAATTTGGTCTCTCTCCTATTTTCTAGAGCTCAATATTTTAGAATCTACACAAAGTCAATATATTTTGGAGTCTACACAAAGTCAATATTGGATACCAAATATTTCTAGTGGTGTTTATTTATTGGGTGATTAAGGTTTCTCTTGCCAAACAAACATTTTTAGAGGTATGAACAAAGTGAATATATGTAGGTTGTCAATTTCTTTAGAAAATCCATTGTTGTGAATCATTATCATTGCCTTGAACTAAGTTTTGACACAAATTACAACTACTTATTGTATTGAGAAACCACGAGGTTGGCTAGATTGTCACTTGGTCATAGATAAGTTTTCCAAACCAATATGCACTAAGCTCATGAGTCATGTCTAAGTGTTTGCATTATTTTGCATCCTCAAGATAGCTCCAGGTCCATGGCTTCTAATTTGGCATAGATATTTCATATACTCACACTACAGTTAGCGTTATTTCTCCCAATTAAGGCGATAGTACAAAAAAAGGTATAACTATAGGACTTCTTATATTATGCAAAAAAAAATGAAAAAGAAAAATGTAGCGAGAAAAAGCTAGAAAAAAACAAGAATTTCATGAAGAAGGATGAAAACCTTCCATTAATACATTTTAGTATAATAATTCTACACAATCATGTCATGTTTTCAACTCCATGGTATTAAGTTTTATCTATAGAGTAATAAATTTATTAATAATTCTATAATAATATTATATGATTAAAAATACCAAATTTCATTTTGTACGTGTGGTATCAATGTTTTATTATCTATTGGTAACTCAACCTCCCCAAAGTTTGGTCTACATCAACATGGACTATCATAGATGACTCATCGACAACTACTTGATGACTCGTCCCTTTTGTACTTGATCTCACTGAACCTAGAATCCATCACCATGCTACTATACAACAAACCACATTGGCGATGACAACATGAGGATTAAACTAACCACAAGGGTGTCAGGTGTATTTGTTAACCAACAACCTATGATGTACCTAGCCATCCATGTATATTATTGGGATAGTGATGACCTCCCAACCTTAATCCCACAATTATGCAGAATTATTCTAATTTCAATTTTTCTCAGCTTGGATCGAGCTGCTCCAAAAATTATTTCTACTCAGGCACAAACTCATTGAACGAAGTTCTAAATCCTCTGTCACACCCCAGACCATTAGTTCCTAAATCTGGGCTCTAAACTTCTTTCCCAAAGCTACGCGACCAATGGCTGTGACCACGACCTATCCATTTAAGTGCTTTTGTCTTAGTGCTCGTTCCCGATGCTTTCATTCTTGTAACCAATAGCTACGATCACAAGATATACTCTCGTTACTTATACTCTTAAGTACCTACTCCTCAAGAGCTTAATTAATGTGACCATCGTTGTGTCCTCGGGCTTAACAACATCGTCTAAATTTTTTGTAGATTGTCGGAACTTTCATCTCCCGTCGTCGATCATCATAGAATGGACGATCCAAATTTCTCCTTGGATTATTCCAGCTTCCAATCCTCATCGTCAATCTATCGTGATTGGAGGATTTATATCTCTGCACATCAATCAACGCAACGAAGAAATATTCAGGATATGAGTCGAAGAATCCATAGTATTTATGTTTGCTTGTCGACGTTTCAGATCCATATCAAGATCCTGAAGATGGATCTGAAACATCGACAAGCAAACACAAATACTCAGGATTCTCTAACTCATATCCCAAATAACTCTTACCACAAAAATCTTACTGATTAGAAGGAATATTCCTAAATCCTCTATGTTGATACCTTTGCATCGCGATATTGGAACAGACTCTGAAATGGCTGCTCCGATGGATGGTAGATCTCTCTCATGGTCGCATCTCGATGAACGGTCTGGGTTAGCTTCCAGTACCCTTTGTATTGGAGTTCTCTATCGGACTCCCTTGAGATTCAACACTCTGAAACTCCCATTCTGACATATTTACGTTGTCCCTTCAGACTTTGATAGCTATAATCTTCTCCACTGTTGATCTGTCGTAAGATCTACGGTCCCAAATCACCTACCTTCGCTTCCACTGTGTCAAGCCTTCGTCAAAGGGACTTACACATGGATGTCATGTGTCAAATTCTCAGTCATGAATCCAACTGCCATGCGTCCGCTTTTTATTCATCGCCTCTCTTCCACGTTTCCAATTTTAATTTGTTGATGCCACATCCTGGTCTCTGTCAGCTGCCACGTGTCACTCTAGCGACCGATGATATACTCCACTCTGAATAGATATCAGCCATCTATCGGTGTTATTTTGTCATAGTTCCTTCGACCTTTGGACTCTGATGGCCCTTCTCCGGGCACCAATCAGTTGTCACCACGCGTCGCCTCTGTAGCATCGATCCAAAGTTACTCCAAACAGATATGGATTGTCTGTCGAGGTCCCTCTTCTTCAATCTGAGTTGTTGGTTTAACAAGTCGGAATCATCCAGTTCTGATAGACACTGCCACATGCCTTCTTTAGATCTATTAGTCTAGATCACTCCAAATTAATCTATGTCATTGATTTATGCACCATCAATCGAACTTGTTTTTATCAAAGTACTTTTAGCTGCTCTACTCCGATACACCAATTCCAAAAGGCTTTAAGACTCTTCATATCGGACTTCAATTGAAAGACACGCTTGAACCGTCGATCTGGATAGATCTCCACCTGAGATCTAATATCATACATTCTTTCTTAAAATAAGAACAGAAAGTCTGGGAAAATAATCAACAGTCATGATCGACTATCGATCTCAATCTAACGATTCCTATTTCTCGTCGCTTTCGAAGGTTTTCTTTTGTTGGTTTCTTGACCCTCCTACGCACCAAATTGAATCCAACTTTGTTTCTCCATGACTCTACACAATTTAGCATCAACTAACTCGTTATAAATTTTAGAGCATCGATCTCACTACGATTCAAAGGATCATTGTTGATCCTATGATGATCAACAATGTATCACGATCCATACATGTGCCTTCCTCTTAATACCTGTACATACAATTTATAGAGTCCAGTCATGACTTCCACCATTCTTCACACACAATTAACAGAGGTCTAATACACCAATTCCATGTAACACTCGAAATAGAGTGATTCCATTAATTTGTTGTCCACATAATGTACATATGATTACATAAGGCCTCTCTCCTCTAATGGCCTTTCACACTCTCACACTTTGGCCTTATTCTCTATCCAATTGGCCACACCATACATGCTCAAAGGCTTATAATTTAATTACCAAAGCTTCTGAAACCATAATTGGTTAGATCCACAATTTCTTCAAATAGTAGATCCTTAGGATCCTCTAAGTCCACAATACTCTCAACAACAACTCTTAGGATCTCTCTAACTTTCACAATCTATTGAGATATGCTTAATAAGGCACATTTGATCACATTAAATAATCTTATCTCAACAAACCCTCATCTTTATAAGACTTTTAGAACCCAACTTAAACATAGAAATTACATTAATTCAAGCAAAGGGAACTCACTCCCATAGAAAATCAAAAGACCCCCCTAGGTCTAAACAACAAGGTTAGGTTAGGAGGAAAAATGCTGATGCATCAAACTCCCAAGGTTAAAATGTTCCATGATATCCTGATCATGAGTTCCATTAGCTGAAATCCTCTTGGATCCCAAACTTTATGTTGTTGCTTGCTTGCCTTGTTGCCTTGTTGTTGTCTGCAACCTTCCATTGGTGTTGTTGATGCAAATCTGCAAGATCAAATTTACCGCACTATTAATTTCCTTCTTTACTTCAGTATGTCTCCTCTAAGAAACCTTCATCACTGACATCCTCATCTCTTCAATCTCCATGTCAAGTCTATCTTATTGTTGGTACATGTTGCTGAAATTTGTTGGTGTTGACTGGTTGTTGCAATTCTTCTTCTCAACATCTCCATCTAGGAATGTTTGAGACATCCTATTACCTCCCCCAATTTCTCAGCTTCTTTGTGGGAAATTGATTATGGTTTATATCTTCAAGACTCTTACTCTCCTCTTCAATGTTGCAACTAAGCATTCATGAACATTCTGGTATTTCAACTGTTATGTAGTCCTCCTTATCAATCCTTGGATTTATCAACCAGTCTTCAAAAGTTAAATTTGAGTGTTGTACTTTAACTTCTTTGACATCTTCAACAATCCTCATGACAGGTCCAAATGACTGTCCAACTTATTCTCTTGCACTTCCTGTAATCATACACAAATTATCATATTTAAAAACATAAGGCTTGATAGCCTCATTTGATTCCTCTTTCAACGCATCCTCATGTTGATTTGAATTTTCGAAGTAGTTCATGAGACCTGCAGTAAGTCTCTCTTCTTCCTCATCCTCTCCATCAAGGAATAATCCTTGCTCTGGTTCACATAAGTGAACTTCTTCCTCTAGTAGTGAACTTTGTCTATACTCAACTCCTCTGAGTTTCTCCTTCTTCAATAAAGAATTCAACTTGTGCTTCAAGATCCTCAAGCTTTTCCTCAACTTCCTTGCAAACAATTGCATCACATGTCACTTGAATTTCTTCTTTAAACTGCATCTTTGTCTCTCGTTTTCCTCAATCTTCCTATGTAGCAGTTGTCTTATGTAACTCAATTGTACTCTTAACTTAGCCAATTCTCTGTCAATTTCCTCTTGATTCATTCTTCTTTTTCCAACTGCTTTGGCATCCTCTTTCCTCTAGTTGTGGCTTCTCTTTGAACCTCCATAATGACCATCAATAGTCATTTTCAACTCTCTTTTTGTGAACTTCACCTTGTTCACTATGAGTTGTATCAAGCCCCTGCTACCTAATACCAACTCAAGCTTCTCTCCCGACCTTGACCTCATGGCATCCTCCTGGTTTTGTCTCCTAGAACCCTCTTGAAGTTCCTTTTCTCCTCTGGCTTTTGCACCTTGGCTCACTTTCTCTATAGAACTCCTCTTATCCTCTTCACTTACTTCCGATCTCAGCTAGAAGTCTTTACGACATCCCTTCTTGTAAGGTTTTGAGATAAGACTCTCCTTAATCTCTAAGAGCTCCAAATGCTTTCTATGACAACTCCATTGGTTGTAATGTTGCTACCAATCCTACTCTACTACTTGCAATCACAAATCCTCATAACCATAGTTAATTATAAAACATCTATACCTGCAAGACATATCATGAGATATTTTCTTCTTAGCATATTGGTTGGAATGACCTCAGTTCTGCAGGAACCTACTAAGGAATTATACATCAAATTCCTTTTTCTGCATATCTGCACAAATATTTCTTTTACAATTTCGAATTTCAAAGCAAGACTACGCTCTGATACAAAAAATGAACTCTGTTCATTTAAGGTATTCCATCTGAAATCAAATGCACAGAAAAATTAAATTTCCCGCTCTGATGCAAAAAATGATGACCTCTCGACCTTTATCCCACAATTATGCATAACTATTCTAGTTTCAATTATGCTCAGCCCGAATCAAGCTACTCCAACAATTCTTTCTACTTGGGCCCAAATTCCTTGAACAAAGTTCTAAATACTCTGTTTCACCCCAAACCATTAGTTACTAAATCTGTTCTCTAAACTTCTTTCCCAAAGCTACACGACCAATGGTTGTGACCACAACCTACCCATTTAAGTGTTTTTAGTCTTAGTGCTCGTTCCTGGTGCTTTCGTTCTCATGACCAATAGCTATGACCACAATATATACTCTCGATACTTATACTCTTAAGTACCTACTCCTCAAGAGCTTGATTAATGTGACCAACATTGTGTCCTTGGGATTAACACCATTGTCTTAATTTTCTGTAAACCGTCAGAACTTTCATCTCCCACCGTCGATCGTCACAGGATGGACGATCCATATTTCTCCTCATATTATTCCAACTTCCAATCCTCACCATTGATAAATCATGATTGGACGGTTTATATCTCTGCACATCAATCAATGCAATGAAGGAATATTCCTTGATCCTCTCTGTCGATACCTTTGCGTCACAGTGTTGGAACAGACTTCGAAATGGCTACTCTGATAGACGATAGATCTATCTTTTGGTCACGTCTCGATGAATGATCTAGATTAACTTCCACTAGCCTTTGTATTGGAGTTCTCTATCGGAATCTCTCGAGCTTCAACACTCTGAAACTCCCATTCTAATAGGTTTACACTGTCCTTTCACACTATGATAGCTATGATATTCTCCACCCTTGATCTGTCGTAAGACCTACAGTCCCAAATCACCCACCTTCACTTCCACTGCGTTAAGCGTTCGTCAAAAGGACTTACATGTGGATGCCACGTGTCAAATTATTAATCGTGGATCCAACTACCACACATCCACTTTTCATTCGTCACCTCTCTACCACGTGTCCACTTTTCATTCGTTGATTCCACGTCCTGGTCTCTGTCAGTTGCTACATGTCACTTTGATGACAATTGATCTACCCCAATCTGAATAGATATAATTCATCTATCGGTGCTGTTATGTCGAAGTTCCTTTAGCCCTTGGACTTCAATGGCCCTTCTCCAAGCACCAATCAGTTGCCACCACGCGTTGTCTTCGTAGCATTGATCCAAAGTTACTCCGAACAGATCTAGACCAGCTGTTGAGGTCCCTCTTCTTCAATCTGAGCCGTTGATTTAATAAGTGAGAATCATCCAATTCCGACAGACACTGCTACGTGCCTTCTCGAGATATATCAGTGTGGATCACTCTGAATTAATCTCCATCGTTGATTTTTGCATCGTTAATCAAACTTCTTTTTATTGGAGTACTTTTGACTGCTCTACTCTGATACACAAATTCTGAAAGGCTTTAAGACTCTTCATATTAGACTCTGATTGAAAGACACACCTAAACCGTCAATCTAGATAGATCTCCACCTAAGATCTACTCTCATATGTTCTTTCTTAACATAGGAACAGAAAGTATGGGCACATAATCGATGTTCATGATCGACTATCGATCTTGATCTGACGATCCTCGTTTCTCGCCGCTTATAAAGGGTTTCTTTTGTTGGTTACTTGACCCGCCTATGCACGGAATTGAATCCAACTTTGTTTCTCCATGACTTTACACAATTCATCCTCAACTGACTCGTTATCAATTTTAGAGCATCGATCTCACTACAATTCAAAGGATCATTATTGATCATGTCACAATCAACAACGTATCATGATCCATACATGTGCCTTCCACTTGATACATGTACATACAATTTATAGAGTTCGTGTTAAGAGCCAAATATCAATATACCATAGAAAAACCTCAGAATAGGTACTCAACGCCTTGAAAAAGAGAGAAGTTCAGATAATAAGCCTCTTCGACGGGGCAACCTCCCTATGCCCACATAAATGTCCAATTACAAGATGATTCCAAATGTAAATGTCTCCTTGGTATATATAGGAGACTAGGAGGTATAATTACAACTAATGGAATAAAGCCGACATAAATAAAATAACATTACTAATGTAATATGCCCCAATTAAGGGGTAATGAGCCACTATTTAGGGCTTAACATGCCCCTCCCCTTAAGACAAGTGTTGTCCACAACGCTTGAGTAACTCTGGATGCTTCTATATAAAAGACTCATCTTCCCAAGTGGAATCTTCAGCCGATAGTTTCCTCCATTTAATGAGATACTCTGAAATGGATCTATTCCTTAGCTGGCGAATTCTTATGTCAGTGATGGCTTCAGGCTCCAATATGATTTTTCCTTTCTCGTCAAGTTCTGGAAATATAGTTTGAACTGGGATCTTGTCACCTATAACCTTCTTTAAGCATGAAACATGGAACACTGGGTGTACTTGTGAAGATGCAGGCAACTCCAATTTGTATGCCATAGTACCAATCTTTTGCAACACCTTATAAGGGCCATA
>ML799349.1:44896-68346 GCA_009831015.1 Picea engelmannii | reverse complement strand
GTGATGAGGTATCATTTTTACTGATACATATTTGATGCAGATGATGATAGCATTCTTTTGAGAATGATGATGTTGCTGATGAAGAAAACTTCCGATGACTCGTAAATGTGCTAGACAATGGTTCAAGATGATATTGAAGATATTGTCCTCCAAGATGCCACTGATGATGCAGACCTCTCTCGCCTGATGCTGATGAAGAATACCCTTCTTGTTAAGGGGGAGTGTTGAAATAATGTAACTGCGAAGAGCATTCTTATTATTGGTATTATTGGATTAAATCCCCATTGTGGATTAATCATGTCATTATTATTATTATTGTAATTGGATTAATCCCCATTGTGGATTAATCATGTCGGTAATTGTATAAGGACCAAATCCCCTTTTGCGGATTGGTCATCGGACAATTACAAAGGGCAGAATAAGAAGTTGGCCCCAGCAGTTCTTATGGAAGACCCAGAATTAATTAAAGGTGTGTTTACCCTCCTAGAGTGAGAGGTCAGCCCTGCCAGTGATGACCTTTCACACGTGCCAGTTTTGTATATAAAGGAGGCTAGCGCCTCACTTCTAACACACAACTCACTTGCTCATTCTCTTATGAGGCAAGCTGCAATTACCAGTTGGAGAGAGGGAGAAGAGTGGCGCATCTCTTGGGGAGGACTATCTGTATTGGTTTGAGTTATCTCTTGAACATTGTATAAGCTATTTATGATAAGGAAGTTTTTGCTGGGTTTTCTTCCCCTAGAGGGTTTCCCAGGATAAATGTTGTGTCTCTTGTGGATGTGTATTTCTCAGTGATCTTGTTCTTATGATGCTCTTATCTATTGAAATGCAAAGAACTATAATAATGGCATAAACATTAACAGATTATCCCTATGAAGGGGTGAACTATCATCAAGACCCCAACATACCATTACCCCTAGACACCACATTCAAAGACATAGGTAACCATTTTTTAAGTTTTTCGAGTTATTTAATTTTTATAAATAATTTAAAATAATGCAAGAAAACTCATGAGGAAAACCAAAAATTCTTTTGGCATGGATCATGACTTTAAAAAAACTTTCCTATTTGTAGATGTTGGACCAGTACATCTGGCAGGACAACCCTGACACATGCATAAAGGAAGAGGTGAAGACCATCCTAGTGGGGATGCAGAGCGAGTGCTTCAATAAGTACAAAGAAACCTAGCCACATCCCAATGATCTAAATCGAGGACCTCCCAGAGAGAATGCAGTAGCAGGTAATGGGACTACCACAGGCTTGGGTCTATCTATTTTGGCGTTTGTCCAACACCGTGTTGTGCTAACATGAGACACATGCGAGAGTAGGGCCCTCGAAATAGACTTTGATGTACTATATAGTATCAGTCATACATATGATTATTTAGTACTAAAAGCCCAATTTTGAAAAACAAATCAGTCCACATTTTCGTACTTGATGCATATTTAAATAAAATATACATATTTTGCCTCGAATTTACTTATATGAATGTTATGCGCAATGAGATGCTCTATATATGTGCATGCTTCTGACTTACGAATGATACAAATTCCAATCTAACACATAGTTAACAAATGCGTTAGTGATGAGATTATGACTTCTAGAAACGTGTACATATGTAATGAAATCAAAAGAATGCTCCAGAAGATGTACTTGTAGGAATCGTTGAAGAAGAGTAGGGTCTGAGACACGATACTCTCCATTCAATTGAGACACAACCATTTGTGAAGCCAAGTGAACTTCAAGGGACTAAATGCCATGTAAAATGGCATCTCTAGGAAGTTTGATCATTGTGCTATACTCAACCACATTGTTGGTCGTTGCTTAAGACAAGCACCCCCTGAAGTCACTAATTGCCCTGTGGGCTAATAGATCACCCAAGCAATGCACCTCTCTCTTTTCCTTCTTCCGACAAATGGTAACTGCAACTTCCTTCAATACTTGCGCACTATATGAGTGAGCTAAGTGAGTGAACAAATGAGTGGTTGGCTCCCTTTATTTATACAAACTAGCAAGCGTTGAAAGGAGGTGCCTCTTCACTGGTAGGGCCAACTTGTCTTTATGGGTGGTTAGAACCACTTTAATTTGCCTTGGGGTTGACTTCTTAATTTGCATATTAAAATTAGGGTTTAACCAATCCGCAAAAGGGGATTTGGTTAATTGCAATGTCCGACATGATCAATCCACAAAAGGGGATTGATCTAATGAATAATAAATATATTTTATCTTTTACATTATCCACAAAAGGGGATAATAATATTCTTTGCAGTTACACAATATTTTAACACTCCCTCTTAACAAGAAGGATATTCATTATCTTTTGACAGGTCACTGGATGTCATCATCAACTGAACAATAGCATCAACTGGATAACATCATCAACTGGGTAACAACATCCATTGGATAACATCATCAACTGGGCAACATCATTAACTGGGTAACAACATCAACTGGATAACATCATCAACTGGGCAACATCATCAACTGGGTAACAGGAGGCATCAATATAATCCACTTGGTCATCTAGCATCACGATCACTGACTGGCATATCTATAAATCATCAGAAGTTTTGTTCTCTTTTTCTTCACGTAGAAGATACTCTTTCTTTCTTTCATCTTCATGCAGAAGATACTCTTTCTTTCTTTCATCTTCACGTAGAAGATACTCTTTCTTATCTTCACACACAAGATATCCTATAAGTTTTGCCAGTCCTTTTATCTCCCTTCTCTTGTAGCCATCTATCTCACCCATCCACTGGGGAAGACTACTACCATAGCTTCACTCCTAGTCATCCTACATGAACTAGAGAAACTAAGATGCTAGCCTGGGCAAGACTAGGCTCCCTTTCCACGATCCACGCAAGATCACGACACAAACCTCAAGATCCAACTAACCATTCCACATGGTCAAGGTTTGTGTTCCAGGCTACTCAATCATTGGCCAGAGGAGAGTATCTGCCCGCTGCCCCTTGGAGAAACATCCACACTCCTCTCTACGAGGGTATTCTAGCATGTGCCTAGAGTATCCAAAACTCAACACTTGGACATAGGCCAATCTTGGCAAATTTCTCATTCCCCTTCTCTAAGAAGGTCTCTTCCTTCTCTACGAAGTTTTCTTCTCTTTCTCCTTCTCTACGAAGGTCTCTTCCTTCTCTAGGAAGTTCTCTTCCTTCTCTACGAAGGTCTACTTGTGGGATTGGTCATTCCTTCTCTTGTGGTCCAAAATCTTTCCATGGTATAATACCATGCTACCCATCTGCTGGGCACCATCCATCTGCTTTCCTAACTGCACCAAATTATGATCCTCCATTTCGAACTCGGAGACATGGCTCCCTCTTGCACCAAACTAAGAGCTTCTAATCACCATCCTTGAAATTTTCTTTTGTAATATCTTGGGTGCCTTCTTGAGTTCGAACATTTATTTCTTTCTAACTTCATACTGTATCAACATGCTCCCTCTGCATCTATTAGAATGATACTGGAGCAACTTGTATTTACGTGCATCTCATCAACTATATCTGAGTATCCATCTTTCTCTTCATCTTGTACATTTTTGTTCTGCATCTTTAGGAGCCTCCTGCTCCTATAGAAATACTGGATATTGTTTGGTTCTTACTGACTGACACCATATCATAAGTCCTTCTCATGTTGTCTAACTTATGCAAGTCAAGGCATAAGTTCTTTCTTCCGAGACTTGTAAACTTACTTACAATATGCTTTCTGAGATATGTCACTTAGCCAATCAGTCAATAACAATAAGTAGTAATCAAATAAAACTATATCATGATTTATATAAGAGTAGTACACATATTTTCTTAAACAAAACTTGTTCAACCATGTACACATCTTAAACCCTAATCATGAATAAGACTTTTGAACTCTTTTTCACTCTAGCTATGAAATTACCAAATTTTCCCTTACTATCATAGTTGAACACATACCTTTGTCACTCTAATGAGTGATCATACCTAGAATAAATATTTTATCTCTTTCTTTATCCTCTTCTTTGATAAGTCTGCATAGACACTGAAATAAAATGAGGTTAATTAACATTCTCACAAAAATCTAACTTGTAATGATAAAGTATTAAAGTAAACAAGATACTAAAAATAAACATGAATACTTATCTTCTTTTTTTTTTGTGTGTGGGGAGGCTCCACGGACTCCACCATTTGCTATCTTTCTTTAGATCAACTATATTCAACTTAAAATACACATTTCTCAATTCCTCTTCCTCTGCCATATGTGCTTGATGCTTTCTTTTCCATTTTCCTTGAGGACAATCATAGGAAAAGTGTCCTAACTTTTGGCAGTTGTAGCATCTGATCTTTGAATCATCTTTATTCTTATCTAGAACTATTACAAAGTTAGCTTCTAGTTGTTCTTTGAATTGTGATATTCTAGAGAAATATTCCTGAATTTATTCTCCTTTCTACATCCTTGTATTCTTGAGTTGAGTTCTTAGATTCATCTTCGGATTGATGTTCCTTCCTTCATATAATCGGGTTAGGGCATCAAACATTTCTTTTGGAGTCTTCTTTGAGGTCACTTGAGGAATCAAGTGATCTTTGATAGAATCTGCAATGATTCTTTTGGCCCTAACTGTGTCTTTTTGGTGTTTTACTTTAGTTGCAGTATCTGCGGATTATGGTATATTCTCTTTAATGAATCTTGCTAGGTCATTATCTTCAAGAATGAGTGCAATCCCATACTTCCAGGAATAGAAGTTTTCCACACCTTCTAGCTTGTTAACAAGCTTAGTGCTTGTAGACATCTTTTACCTAGAGCTAGGAAAATGACCAAAAAAATAAAATGCTCATAATTGAATTTTGAGCTTACCAGGAGGTGTGCTTGGCTGAGGTGAGTAGCCTGGTGTGGTTAGATTTCAAAAGATCCAATTTTTTCTCCTTCAAACTTGACCAACGGATTTCTAGACTGGTGCTTCTGGTTTTCTGGTACTTCTGGTTTTCTGGTACTTCTGGTTTCCTGGTACTTCTGGTTTTCTGGTACTTCTGGTACTGGTGAAAACTAGGGTTTCACTTTCCGGGAGTTATATCCACTGAAAAGGTGCGCTGAAGGTGCCAATGAGTTCCTTAGGCCAAGGCACACTTTTCTAGATGATCTTTGGGCTGAAATTCCTCTTTAATAAAAATCCCTAATTTTCTTGTACGAAAACAATGACATTTTTCTTTTTCCTGTGAAAGATGCTCTCTTCAACTTAGTTCTGATACCATGTTAAATTTTAAGCTATTCTTAGGTTACTTTTCAATTTACTAGATAACCATAGCATAGATAGGATCACTAAGAGAAACACAATCACAAGATACACAACATTTATCCTGGGAAACCCTCATGGGGAAGAAAACCCAGCAAAACTTCCTTAATATAGATAGCCAATACAATGCCAAGACAATAAACCAAACACTAGAGGATATCCTCTCCCAAGCAATGCGCCTCTCTCTTTTCCTTCTTCCAGCAACTGGTAAATGCAGCTTCCTTCAATACTTGCTCACTAGATGAGTGAGCCAAGTGAGGGAACAAATGAGGGGTTGGCTCCCTTTATTTATACAAACTGGCAAGCGCTGAAAGGAGGTGTCTCTTCATTGGTAGGGCCGACTTGTCTTTCTGGGTGGTTAGATCTATTTTAGTTTGCCTAGGGGCCGACTTCTTAATTTGCATATTACAATTAGGGTTTGACCAATCCGCAAAAAGGAATTTGGTCAATTGCAATGCCCGGCATGATCAATCCACAAAAGGGGATTGATCTAATGAATAATAAATATATTTTATCTTTTACTTTATCCACAAAAGGGGATAAGAATATTCTTTGCAGTTACACAATATTTTAACATCCATTTATGGGCTCCACCAAAATACTACCCTCATAATCCTTGAGTTCATAGGTCCTTTTCATATGTCATGCCTGACAATGTAAGGTTTGTGCCACATCAGATTAAACTTGTGGCCCTCCAAAGCATCTTTTTCTTGGTCATAGACCAAAATAAGATCTCCCTTGGAAAAAATCCTAGGGCGAACTGAGTTATCATACTGAACCTTAACATGTTTGTTATGATCCTCATTTTCCATGGTCGCATCTCGACACTGCTCATCAAGAAGCTCCAGGAGAATTAGATGCATTTCTAACTCTGACATGTATTTCACATTCAATTGGAAGGACCGCCTCAACCCCATGAATGAGCTAAAAGGGAGATAATCTTGTGGCATTCTTTGTCTAATTTCAGTGAACCCACAACGTCGGATATAACATTAAATGCCAACTAGACTTGCTCACATTGATTGTTCATTGAAGAATGGTTTTTAGAGACTTATTTGCGACCACAACTTGATCATTTGCTTCTGGATAATAAGGAGACAAATGCTCCTATTTGAAACCAAGCTTAACATCCAACCCCAACATCATCTTGTTCTGGAAGTGACTAGCATGGTTAGTGAAAATATCTCGTGGAACACCAAACCTATCAATTGTTTAATTGAATATGAAGAGCATTGTTGTTTCACCATCGTTAGAAAATGTTAGCATGGCTTTAGCCCACTCTGTGAAGTAGTCGACGACCACAATAATATATCGATGCCCCCTAACTGAAGCCAAGTGGCATGTTGTCAAGTGTACCCCCCACTTGGTGAATGGGCCAATGGCGATGATAAGAAATAGAGGAGTAGGATGTGCATGCATTTTTCGAGTAAAACGATGACACAAACGACACTTTTTAACCGCTTCAATGCAATCTTTAAAGATTGATGGCCAAAAGTATCCAACACGTAATATTTTTTGGGTTGTCACCAACCCAGACAGATGACTGCCACATTCTCTCTACTTCATCGTGAGTCAAGCAACGAAGAAGAATTGAATCTACCCCTCGAGGATACAAAGTGTCATCGATAATAAGGTAATTCTTTGCCTGATGATGAATCTCTCATCACTCGTCTCGTGAGCAGTTTGGAGAGAACTTTAGAGTTTGGAGGTACACAAGGATATCCCCATACCAAGGGTCGTTAGATGAGATAAGGAAAATATGCTCGTTGGGAAACATGTTCGTTACTATAACTCCCTTATCTCCACTCAGAAACTCTGACAAAAGATTAGCCAAAACTAACGATTTTTGGACTTGCTAGACTCAAAGTCCATATCGAACTCCTATAAGATGGAAATTCAGTTATTGTATTTTTTGTCGACAATCTGTCAGGTTAACACATACTGAAATGGATTGACATTAGTTATAACTGTAGTTTTGTGTAGTAAGGTATATTGTCAAAGCCTCTAGATGGCATGCACATCCACCAAAGATAATTTCTCGATGTGTGAATAATTGAGTTTATGAGCCAGTAAGCCATGGTTAAGGTAGTACATGACGTGCTCTTGGAGCTCATCATCTTCCTTAAATAGAACCATACCGACAATGGATTTTGATGCTGCAAGGTACAACATGAAATATTTTCTAAAGTGCAGAGGACTAAATAAGGGGGCAGACATCCAGGCCTTCTTCAACACATCAAAGGATTGTTGCGCAAAATCATCCCATATAAACGAGACCCCTTTTTCCAACAAGCACATAAAGCCCTTGGTGATGTTAGCGTAGTTAGCGATAAAATGTCGAAGGAAATTGGATTTTCCTTGCAAACTCTAGAGTTGTCGAATATTTTGCGAGGCAGGTAACTGAACTATCACCTCAACCTTTAAAGGATCGACCATGATCCCTTTTTTAAACATGATAAACCTTGGGAGACACCCCGAAACGACACAAAAAATGCACTTGTGAGGGTTTAAATGAATGCAATAATAACAAAATCTCTCGAACACAAGTCAAAGATGCATCGGATGATCTACTCTCTTGCAAGATTGAGCAACTAGATCATCCAAATAAGCCTCAACAATATACTTAAGATCATGGAAGGCAAATGACATAGCTTACTGGAAAGTAGCTCCAACATTTTTAAGGCCAAGTGGCATTTTTTTATATGAAAAAGTACCATAATGACATATACATGTGGTTTTGTGTTGATCCTCGAGACAAATCTAAATCTAGTTATAGCCCGAGAATCCATCCATGAAGGAGAATATCTTTCTTCCTGCCCACTCATCTGTAATTTGGTCTATGAACGATGTGGGGAAATTGTCCTTTGGACAAGCCTTTTTCAAATCCTGAAAATCCTTGCATATACAGATTGTTCCCATTCAGTAAGGGGAGTGGGGTAGATGAAACCAACCTTGAGTAAGTTCTCCACCTTTGCTTTCATTGTTGTCGCCTTCCTAGGATTAACAGGTCACAAATTTTTCCAAACAGGTTTTGCGTTTTCATACCTTTTAATCTCATGTTCAACAATTCAAGGGTCTATGCCTGACATCTCTTCGTATGTCCAAGAAAAAACATTGTGTAACTCCTTAAAAAGGTCTATATAAACACATATTTCATCTGAAGAATAGTTTGCACCAATAAAAACATTCTCCATGACATCGGGATTTTTGGGGATATTAATCGGAATGGTTTTCGAAATGTTCACCATGTTTCCTTCAGTGTATACACCATGTGTTTCCAAGGGGTTCACCAATCGATCACCATCTCCAACTATGGTCAATCATAACTCTACACTCTCTGCCCTTCTAAGCTCTGGGAGGAAATACAATTGATGGTGCATATCTTCCCAAGGTGTTTCAAGTCGAGTCATTGCCTCAAGAATGGCAAGATTGTGTCTAAACAATCTAGATAGTTGGAAGAGTTCATGGAAAAAACGGGATCGGTAAGATGATCTATCTCCTCTGTCCAAGAAGGAGTAGGATAGGGGTCTGCAGTGGCACTTTGTATTTCTTGATAATCTATCTCAGTTGCAGACAATGGCATAGCCATTCTAATGTGCTCGAGCCCTTCCACCGAGTCAAATAGATAGGGTAAAATCCATGGGTCCTCGAAATAATTTGTTCAAAAATAAAATGCTTGGGACGCAAGAACCAAAGACATTGATTACATAGAGAAAGCCAAAAAGGATTTAATATATGAGATTGGTGTTGCAAAATTAAAATTTCCCATTAAAGATGGATACATTTTGATGCCTATACTCGCAATGATTGTCCGAGGGTTACCAACTAACAGGACGATAGATCCCATGGAAGTAGTTGGATCAGTGCGAGTAAACAACATTTAATTGATCGTGATAATATTCCCTTCACGAGGGAAACATAAAACTTGGAAAACTGAGGATACAATAACCATCATCACATAGGTCTAAGTACATCCTAGCAAGAGGTTGTAGTCGAGCGGAGCGTTGACCACTTCTACTTTTACAAATACAGTTTTTCCCCCCAACAGGACGGGAAAGGAGGAAATAATCCCATGCAGTCGAAAGGATTTCCCAGTAAATGTTGTAAGTAACGTAGGAGATGTGGCTAGCTTAGGTGAGTTGATGGCTCACCAACATGAAAAATACATAATGCATGTTGAAGCGCTTTCATCCATGATTGTATGAAAAATCATCTTCGTGCAATACACTACTTGAATATGGAAATCAACGTGATAGGGAAGGCGAGTCTTGAAATAAGCATTGTCAAACTTAATTATCTGAGAGATAGGAATCCATAGCCCCTATAACAAATAACAATGCGCTCCATTGTGAAGGGAAACTTCAGATCACTTTAAGAGCTAACATCGAACATGGAGTTTGGGCAAAATCTTCAACAATTGAATAATTCAGAGTGGCCCTAGAACTGGGGTTGTGTGAAGATCGCTTAAACACACCCTTAGGTATGCACGACATTGTGTCTCCCACAAGCTTCTCTATATGAAGAGAGTTATGTGAGTCATGGGATTCCTTTCCTCTAGACATAGACTCGGGGTTACCATAATCACAAGCCCTAGTCAACACGAAAACATCTTATCCCACCACATAAACATTTGAGGAACTTCCATCATGCGAGGGAGCACCCTAGTTGCCCCCTCGTGCATTTCTAGTATGAGCGAAAGAGCCCTGAGTCATATTTTTACCATGTGGAAACAAGTTAGTCAACAAAACATGTTGTTGTTGCGCTAACAAACGTTGACTTCTTCCATCTTGGGGAATTGATGCGTAAGTTGGTCCACCTTGCAAAGCTTACAAGAAAACTTAACCTGTTTATTTTCCTTTTTGGCCCCACCAACATTGTTGTTGGGTTTAATAGCATTACTATTATTATTCCCACTTACTTTCTTACCCTTACCCTTCTTTTTACCTCCGGGTTGTGGGGACCATTCAGATTTGTCGTTTACACAACATGTACATTCGACATTTGGAGAGTGGGAACGGTCGACGTCGAAACTTGACCGGTCGCAGTTTGATGGATATTCATTCACTTCATCTGGTTAGAAACTAGATCTGTGACAACGTTACCAATGGAACCAATGATGCCATCGACATGTGGTCCAAACTTGGGTTTTAGAGGTTCAGTACTTGACCTCAGTGCGTTGGGAAAATTTTTGTACAGGATCCTAGATTGACAGTATATCAAATCTAGTTATTGGACCCTAAATATTGCTTTCTCCTTAGTAGTCACCCTCGAAGTACCCTCAAAGTAGAGACGTCCTTGGAGATATAAGGCAATGAGGGATTTAAAAACCACTCAAAGAGGAACTCTGGAGTAATCGTGGCCTTAATCATCCTCTTCCATCTCCACCACTCTTAAATGTGGTCAAAGATGCGCATCGCTTTGTCTTGCCTAAGCATTGACCATAAATCTGTGACAAAATCATATCGCATTGGAAGCTGGAAGTGGTTGACAAAAACTATCGCAATATCATGGAAATTGCGAAAAGACGATCCTTCTAATTCAATGTACCACTTCGCAAAACCTCTCGTGAGAGTGTGTTGAAAAAGTCACAATCGAATGAAATCATCATTCAACAAGTTCGAAGAACGCCATAGGTGAAAAATTGTGACGTGATCACCGAAATCCTTGCCAGATTTCCCTTTGAACTTTGGAATATACGAAGGTAGTTTGGTTGGTACCGGGGGCCAATTCAGATCGTGACACACTAGGTCATTCATCAGTTACAACAAGTTTGGAAAATTCAAAATTACTAGAAAGGGAAGCCTAGGTTGTGGCATCGAACTCCGAATTTTGGGGTTGGAGGCTTTAGCTTGGTTGGAAATTGAAAAAGAACGTCATGGGTTGTGACTAGCACCAGGTTTCCAGGAAGAGCTTGCAAACTGGCCAAGGTTCTAATAAAGGCCATGATGCCCTTGACCATAGGGAGGAAAACCTCCACTCATTGGGTTTCCATAAGACTGGAAAGGTTTTCCCCTTGTCGACATCCCTTTCAAGAAGAAATCCCCTTGCATGGGATTCCATTGACCTTGGAAAGGGTTTCCCCCTGATGACACCCTGGATGAATGGAAAATGTTACTCTAAAAACCACTAAACAATGTAAAAGGGCTAGAACTTATAGGCAAGTTGGATGATTGGAATCCTTCACTCATCGGATCGCTCCATCCATCAAAAGGATTAGGCTCAGAAACAAGCCTGGAAGATGGAAAAGATCCACTTCAACATGGGGTGTGATGGAGGTATATTCCCCCACCCCAAGGGAAACCTTGCAGGGGAGTTGAGAACTCCCCGCAGCAAAACTAGGGTTTTGAATGATAGGGTTGGAACTAGGCAGAACATATTGCGTGCCTATAGATGACATCCCAAACAAAAATGCATTTGAAACTAAAGATGTAAACAACACAATACTCATGCCCGAAGTGGGCCCAATCAACAACGAAACTAAACTACTAATCATCACAAACCCTAAATTCCACAAGATATATCTTTGAAAATTTAATGAATTGGATCCTAAAATTTGTACCACCTGTTATTTTCTATCTTTCCTCAGTATCCTAAAAATTTGGTTGTATTGAACTACCCAAAAAAAAAATTATAGCAAAAATCCCAAGATGACTCGTTTAAAACTAATTTCAGGATGAGTAAAAAAACTTATCTTCCATAGGCTATATCTCGAGAAGTATAACGAACCAAAACTTCAAAGTTTTACCCGAAGTACTTGGATATGTCTCCTGAGTAAGCTCCAAATTTTCTTGTCTTAAGCATCCCATAAATTTTTTATAACGAATATGCCAAGATGACTTGTTTGAAGAAGCAAAACCCCAGGATTGATGCTTTCAAACCAAATGTTATGAACCAACGCCTTGAGAATGATATATATATATATACACCAGACAAAGGGTATTGTTGTAACATTATATTACTAAGATCAATTTTCTTTTTTTAAATGATAGTAAAATATCTTGCAAAGGGTTTTTATATACACCAAAAGATAGTAGGGAATTATTTTAAAATTTTGATCGGGGATTTTGACTTCAATTTTGAGCGAGATGATCTACGGCTAGAATTTGGCGGCCCTTTAAATTGATTATTGATATTATTTCACATTTGAAATGGAGGGAAGTTAAACTGCATATTATGACGGTAAATTCAACATACAAGATTTGACCATTCATATAGATCCAAGATCAATGACCATAATGTATTTCGGTTGACAAAAGTGCACAGAGCTTAGAACGGGTCGAGGGGGATAAATTCTAAACCACAATATCAAAGGGTGATAATGTGTCACAACCTCGTTCATTTTGTTACCCAATGGTGGTATTATGAAACCACTTTAGCTCACCATCGAAATGCACGAATGGATGACAAGTGGTACGGTGATGTAAGAACAATACAAGTGAGTGGAATATGATGTTAGCAAAAATGGTCTCTAGTTGTATTTCTACCAAATAAATTTTTTTCGTGTGGATGTAATCCAAAGGATTTAAAAAAAAAAACAAGTATCCCTGAACAAAATGCGGTAAAAGCACATGGTAAGCACTAGTATGAGGGCACGCGACTCCAGTAAAAGTAGTGAAATTCTTCTTCGACAAATAGTCTGGGTACTATTCACATTTCCTTATTTCAAATATGTTCTTATTATTAAAAAGAAGGATAGATGGAGAAAGATAGTCAGTCTAGTCAACCCTTAGTCTCAATTGAAAAAACCCTAATCAACCATGATTGTGAAATTTTTGAAACCGTTCTGTCACAATTTGATCCTTGTGAGTTAAGAAAGTAAGTTTGTGAAAGATTTAGGGTTTTGCATGATTATTTACATATCTGGGAGTTGAACTTGGGTAAATTCATAATTCCCCAAACCTATTATTTTCCCAAATTTGTCTCTTGGTCTGCAAAGAACTGTCTTCCTGAGACAAGGGCTATGGTATATGAAAATGGGTCCATCCTATTCTATATCAATGCTGAATATATTACAAAAATGTTGTCTCCTCCCCAAATCCTTGAAGGTCAAACCCTACATGAAGATACCATATTTTTCAACTGCAGTGCTTTAATTTTAGGTGAAAAGTTCACATTATTACAATCATATATGGATAAGGATGTTGTTATTCCCAACACTCATCCTCCATATAAGTCCAAAATTTTCCCTGGATTTCCAGACAAGCCATAACAATGATGTTTTTTATTCTAGGGTATGATCATGATAGAACTGTAGATGAAGTTGTATTAGGGTTTATGTCAACCATTTGTCCCCCATTTGAGAGTTTCCTTACCAAATTTAATTATGCTAAATTCTTTGCCGATATCATTCACTACCAGTTGACACAATTTCATGCAAACGTATATTTTCGATATCAATCTTATCTTGTCTACCTGATTCTATATTTTCAAGCCTCTCATTTTCAGAATATTCAGCTAAAAATATATGATGAACTTGGTAATCCTTGACCAGTCATAGAATGGACATCATTGGTCAATAAGCAAACATAAAATAAAGGTTTTAATAATTTTGTTAATCAATTTATGTCTGTTGCATTTACTATTTTACATGTTAGTTCACCACCAAGGATATTTTCAGAAGTCAAAAGGCTTTTGCAGCTGAGTCTTGACACCAAAGTTGGAGATTGGGTTTTGTCTGAAAATCATTCAATCATAAGGATACACGGTTCATAGTTCCAATATTGTATGTTACCAGTGCTTTTGACACCTAGGATATTTGCCTTAGAATACATAAGACAAAGGATTGATTCAGATTATATAAATTTTGTTTTCGAGAAACATCAAGTCACATTCATTTTAAAAAAGGAATTTGGTCCTTTTATGGTGATCACAAGAACAACTCAAGGAATAGTTGAAAAATGTTTTTGGATTTGAATTTTCAGCTAGGAGAAGAATGGAATTATGATCCTTATCAAATAATCTCAAATAAAAGGTTGCAATTTGGATGTGCACCTTATACTCATCATTCAAAGCCATAACTGGAGAAACTTGCAAATCAAGATATTTGGGAGCATGTACAACACTTATTACGGGGAGGTGAACCATCATTATTACAAAATCAAGTTCCAATTCTTCAAATCGATAATCATGTCCAGAATGGACAAACAATTCAATAATCAACAATTGAGACACCACAACAATAGTAGAAAATCAATAAAATAATACATTCATAGTCATCACAAACTATCTCTCATATGGAGGAAGATGAAGAACAAAGTAAAAGAGAGAAGATAGAGGATCAATCACAAGAAAAAGGTAAATTAGCACAAATTCAAGGGCAGACCCCTATGAGAGAGCTTGCATTTCATGTAGAGCATATCCCTTCAAATGTTATAGAAAGTTCAAATTCCTAAGAAGGACAAGAAAACACTATAGATTCATGACAACAAAATCAAAACACATTTTTTTTCTTAGTTTATGGAAATAAAGAATCAAAATATCAACATAATGAGAGAGATTTATCCTCAAATTTCGAAGCAGGGATATTCTCAAACAAAATTGCCATCGGCCTTAGATTTTAAAGAAGGTATTTGAATATGGCCATACTAGACCTAAATTTCAAACATTAAAAAAAAACTTAGGATTATAAAGCCACCAAGTTCAAATTGAAATTAGATGAAATAATTATGGTGGATAAAATGGAGTTGCACAGAGAAACATGTGAGATGGTGTTTACAGACTTGTTACAGATCCCGGTATGGGAAGAATTCAAACAATGGCTAGTATGATTGAGAAGCAATGGAAGCATGAGAAGGTAGCCACCAGAAGAAAACAAACAAAGATAAATGAATTAGAGCAATGTATAATATAATTGGGTGTAGATCCTCATGATGTAAAATATGTACAAGCTTTGATTAAAAAAAAAAACACCGAAATTCAAGTGTTGAAAAAGAAGCTTAATATGCTTGACATTGATCATGTATAGACACCATAAATTCAACCAATACAACAAGAAAAAGATCAGTTACTGCAACAAATGGTTCAGGTGAACAAATAGCTTGATTCATATCAACAACAAATTGAAACTTTGTAAAAGGAGAAAAATGAACTTAAGTGTTTAAAGCCTTCATCAATTCTATCATCTACATCAATAGATCCTTAAGAAGAATTGACAAAGACATTATATGATTTAATATTAAGGAAATAAAAGTCGAGGATATGAGAAGAATGATTACTAGTAAAAATGATGAAATTGATATTTTCAAAGATCAATTGAAAGAAAAAGATGAAATCATTGCTAAATATCATAAATTCAAAGCAAAGTTGTAGAAGGATTATGAGCAAGCTCAAGGTAAGCTAACTGGTAAACCATATTTAATTGGAGCAAGACATATCCTTTGGGATCATATCATCTAAGAGATAACTAAATTATGGAATTCTTTCACATTGGTGGCTAATTAGTTTACCTTGGCTTCACAAACCCAACATAATATAAATAAAATCCTAGAAGAGCTAAGTGATAAACCACAAGTGGTCAACAATGCTATATAATTTTTTACCTTTGAGATTTGGAATGAGTCAAAGGCTTTGGGTTTCAATGATCATACTTCACTAATTATGGGTGCTACAAAGGTATTAACGCTCAAAATAAATGTAATTCAATTCAAAGAAGTACTTAAACCTTTATGAAAACATACAGGAAATTAGTCGAAATGGGACTACCTCCATGTTGGGACAAAATGGAAATTTTATTCAGCAAGAAGCATATAAATATATGTTAATAAAAGCAAGGGATGATATAACTAAATCTCAAGATATGGATGGAGTTTTGAAAGGTCAAACTATTGTTGATAAGTTAATACAAAGCTTGATATAGCTTCTAGAAAAATGGTTAATTACAATTGTCCTGTAGGTAATCATTAGATGACTATAGCTAGATTGATTGTGCAGAACTAGTTGTCAGACAACTATGATAGAGTAGTGCAAGGTGAATATGAGGATGTACATCTAGCAAAATTTACAATAATGACTCTTAAATTTATGAAGAATATAGGAACCAATTTTTTTGGGGGGAATTCATGCCTTAAGAATTGCAAGAACAACTAATGTCGTTAATGAAATATTTTGTATAAAGGAAAACAAGAGCTCAAGAACAAGGGATCAACAATTGTTTGAAGGAGGGTGTGACTATCCCTCAAAGAAAGAAAGATCAAGGCTAAAGCTTCTTAGGATTTGTAAAGAACAATTATGAATTGTATTTATCAGTCTTGGTGATTCACTTTTTAATATGTATCAGTATGTAAACTCTTTATGTTACCGTGTCTTCTTACGTATACACACAACTTTTTTAGTATATTTATTTGATGTCTAAGCTATATAAATAAAGTTTTGAAGGTAGCAATTTGGTACTACTTCCCATGCTAAATATGTCTTCATTGATTCGATGGATGTATAAGATTTTGTGAATGATATTGTTAGTATTTGACATGACCTATTATTATCTTTAGAATCATTATAGTTATGCTTGTGTTTCTGCTCAAATACATCTTGGGTTGCTACTAAGTCCTCTTTGCTCAATACACATTCTTTCTTAACAAGAATTGGAGATTTATTTGCCCAAAATACCTTCATCTTGTTTATTTGTATTCTCCTTATAATTCTCTTTGCTATCATCTCTTATTTTTCAAACTATTTGATGCATTGAAAATAGTGCCTATGAGTTTGAGTTTATAGCCCTTTTTGTTCTTAAATTCTCCCAAGAGTTTGGCTAGAAAATAATTTAATTTGAAGTGAGGAATTCTAAGCTTTATTGAAAATCTTTCATTGAAGAAGTAAATTCAAATTTTTGAGTGAAATATAGGTTCCTTGGCATAGTTCCCTAACCATGAACATCTCGAGGGACAATAGGTACAATTATAATGAAATGGTACAATGAAGGGTTCTAGCCTACATACAAATATAACACTAGAAATGTAATAATTCAATATCTAGGGCTTAATAAGGGGTTTATACTTAACATGTGGCTTTCCCTAGGGCTTAAATACTAGAAGAACCTGATTTCGGTTGAGTTCATCAAGATATTGAAGTTGTTGATGATGCCACACCCCCAACCATACACCATTGGTTGGTTGAGACAAGGACGAGACATTTGCATCATCCAATAATGTTGTCTATCCTACAATATCAAGCCCTTCAAAGACGAGGTATTGTGTGATGTTTACCCATTCAAGACTTGTGATGTTCTTTTAGGCCAACCTTATATGTGGAAACATTATGTTGTTTATGAGTTCTGACCCTGTAGTATCATTATTTATTTGGGAGATCAACCCTACAGGGTACCAAAGGTAGTTCCAACTACTACAATTTTCATTGATCTTGACAAAACAGTGGCGAAAGGTAATCTCGTAGATTGCAAAGTTTGTCCTCTTCATGGTTCGGTCCAAAGGTGATCGAAAGGTCACTACGACCACCACAAATTCAACACAAGGTTTCTCTACACAAGATAAGTAGGTGGACAAGATTACAGAGGAGTACATAGACTTCTTTGATTACAGAACCTTGGATAAAACTATTGTCAAGAATCGATACCTGATCCCGTAAATTAATGATCTTCTTGATCAAATTAAGATTCTTGATACCTGATCCCCTAAATCAATGATCTTCTTGATCAAATTAAGGGTTCCAAGTTCTCTAATAAGATTGATTTGAAGTCAGGCTATCACTAGGTTCCTATAGAACCAATTGATGTATGGAAGACAACCTTCAAATTTAAAGAGGGTCTGTTTAAGTGGTTGGTCATGCCTTTTGGCTTGACTAATACTCTGGTGACAATCATGAGGATGATGTATGATATATTGCAGTAATTCACAAACTCTTTTGTGGTTGTCTATTTTTATGACATCCTCATCTTTAGTCAGACCTGGGTAGAGCACTTGCAGCAAATTCAACAAGTCCTGAGCACCTTGCAGAAACACAAGTTTTACGCCAATCTAGAGAAATGCTTATTCGACATGCAAAGAATCCAATACTTAGGATACATCATGGATGAACATGGGGTGCATTTGGACCCAACCAAGATCCAATTCATTCGATATTTCCCAACCTTGACGACTCTGACAGAGCTCCGTAGCTATTTGGGCCTTGCCAACTTCTACCACAAGTTCATGTTGGGTTTCTCTCATATCGCTTGGCCCTTATATCAAGTGACCAAAGGGGGAGATAAAGCTAAGCTTGCATGGTTTGAATCACAATAGAAAGCATTCTAAGATCTAAAACACCACCTCTATTTTGCACCAGTCCTCACATTACCAAACCTGCAACAACCATTTGAGATTGAGACAGATGCCTCTAACTATGTGATCAATGTTGTCCTCACTCAATGGGGACATTTGATAGACTATCATAGAGAATCACTATCTTATGTTCCTTGTAGATATCCCACCTGTGACAGGGAGATGTACTCCATTTTCCAGGCATGCCAACAATGGAAGCATTATATTCTAGGCAAGGAAACGATCATCCATACTGATCACAAGCCTTTGCAATTCATGCAGACACAAGGAAAGCTACATAATGACCACCATCATAAATTGTCCACATACCTTCAACAATTCCACTTGAACATTGTGTACAATGAGGGCAGTGCCAACCATGTTGCAGATTGCCTCAATTGGCCCCCAGTTGTGGCACTCACCAAAATTCTTAAATCGTGTGGGCACGAGACCTCCAAGTGGCCACGATTATACAACAATGAATCTGACTTTGCTACTAATTACGAGACATTGAGTGTTGGCAAACAAGTTTTGGATTACCACCTCTAAGATGCGCTCTTGTGCTTTCTAGGCCATCTTCGTGTTACTTCAAGCGAATGTGCAAAACTAATTTGGGAGGCACATTATAGTCGGGTGGCAGGGCACTTCGATGTGGACAAGAAAATAACAATACTTAAGAAGCATTTATACTGCCTGAAGTTTCAATAGGATGTAAACCGATATATCAGGTCATGCACTGCCCATGCCATTGTTAAGTCATCCATCAAGAAGCAAGGGTTGTACACTCCTTTTCCTGCCCCAGACAAGCCTTGGGAGTCTATCTCCATGGATTGCATGTCAGGTTTTTCTTCCACCAAAAATGGCCACGATTGTGTTTTTGTGGTTGTCGATCAACTCTCTAAGATGGCCATTTTGATGCCATGTAAAAAGAGTATCACAACCAAGGCCACTGCAAGGATCTTCTTGGAGCAAGTTTGAGTTCATTTCGAGCTAACATGGATTAGTATTTCAGATAGGAACAACATGTTCCTCAGTAATTTTTGGTCTAGCTTATGGTCATTAATGGACACCATGATGACCAAATTAACTACCTTTCATCCCCAAACTGATGGAAAAATGTATGTGGTCAACATAATGATTGTGCATGTCTTGCACACGTACAAATCCAAGCTTCCACATACATGTGATCAGAGCCTTCCATATGTTCAACATTGCTATAATAGAGCCCTATAGAGCTCCATTGACCACAACCCTTTTTCAGGAGTGCTTGGGGTTCCGACCATTGGCCCCCATTGATGTAGCTCTATCCATTCAATATTACCTGATAGAGTCCTCCCATGCTCATACTTAGGCAGACAGAGTAGCCAAATTTGTTGAATGGATCCAACACCTCCAACAACAAGTTCATGGTATCTTTGAGAAGGCCAATGCCAAGTGTAAGCAATGACATGACTAGCATCAGGTTCCCCACAAGTTTCAGGTTGGTGACAAGGTGTGGTTGCATTTGAAAAAATATCACCTTACAATTCCCCACATGAAGCTCAAACCACTTCGATACGAGCCTTACACCATCACAAAGGTTGTGGGAAACAATGCTTTCAAATTGAGTATTCCTCATTTCCTTGGATTACACCTACTATTTAATGTGGACATGCTTCAACCATATTTCCCACCTCTGTTGGACACCTCGGAGGTGGCTGAGTAATTGCCCCCTACATAACTCAATCCTAACTACATTGTGCGAGCTCCAGTGAATCAGATCATAGACACCAGGATGAAGGGCACTCACCGAAAAAACATACAACTCTATAGGGTTGTCAAAGCAGTGCAACTGCTTTCAGAGGGCAAGTAGCTCATCAAGGTTTAGATTCAACAAAATTTTCCTCATCTTCTGAGGGAACTTGAAGCAATGGGGACCATTTCTTCCTAAGAGGCGATGACCGATATAAGTGGATATTGGTGGCCACCCACCTCTTCCACTAACTCATCATGGTTCTCCATCTTAGTCATTTTGTTTTATGATTTTCAGGTCCTAAACTTCTAGGGTTGTTTTGAGGCCCTAAACTATATTTTTTGGACATTTGGGGGCTTAGTCTCGCCATGTCATGCCTAGGCCTTGCTAATAATTGTACTTCTCGATTAGATCTGTCCAACAAGATATTAAAAGCCCCAAACGAAGATTGTATGCAAAAGTTGTGCCCCTCGGGAAGTTGACACATCAACTAACCACCTCAATGCTCACAAACCTTTTGGTGCTTCATCTCCTAGGGTTAGGGTTTTGTACCTTTAGGGTTTTTGCTTTATGTTAAAAGGCCATTCTTGTGGCCCATTGTATCATATTTTTTTGAATAAGCGTAGTTGACATCTCCTTCTCTTCAGAGATAAGCTACCACCATTCTAGCTAGTTTGTGTTATACAATATTCTACTATTTTATTCATCAATAGAAGTTGGCTTTCACTATATTGTTGTACTCTCCGGTATATTTTTGTGTGTGTTTAATTTTGTTCTCAATGTAATCCAGATCATTTGGGGCTTATATGTTGGACAAACCGACCCTTATAACTAATATGAAATAGGGGGGAAGGAGAATTTATAGTCATAGGGGCTATTTCAAGATGGAGTGGGTTAATGAGTGGGAAAATTCAACCTTTCCGATGAGTTCGTTTTTTACTGGCAAGGTTAAGTTCTTCCATGCTTTGATTTTTTGTAAATTCTGACAATCTAGGCCATCTTATAATAGGACAAAACTTCTAAGGGCAAAGTTCTATGGTTGAAATTCCCATCAATCAAGCAAGATTATGACTTTCAATAAAATTCCTATAGAATTTTAACGAGAATTTACACCAAAAGGAGGTAAGTTAGTCCACATATTAACTCAATCATTCAAGAATCTATAAGATATAGATATCAAACTGTTATCATTTACACACAAGCACACATGCCACAACGAGTAAAGAAAGGAAGACCAAATAAACATGCATAATCAACCTACAAAATTACAAATAACAAGAAATGTTCTAACAAACTTCATATTTTTTAGTTGTGCCTTCCTTAATAGTTATATGTTGTTTAATGTGTAACATTCAATGACCCACAAGTCCTCCAAAGATGTCAACATTTCCAAACGTAACAAGTCATTTATCCTTATCATTGATCTTCATTTACTGAATCTTTACAATGATTTCAAATATTTTTATTTTTCAAATAAGTTTAACTACATCATCAACATTTTTGGGTCCTTAATAACCCTAAATACATTTGGGCATTCTTTTAAGAGGGTCCACTTGGTCAAACCCTCCTTAACCCTTCTTCAATTCGGCATGTGTTGTGCATCATAGATTTTTCGTACCATATTGCCCTTGTCACCCACGCCATGAAGATTAAAGAGAGATTATTTCTAGAAGTACCCAGGGTAAACCTATGGACATTACCTACATATGGGTTCATACAAAAAAGACATATTGTTCAATGGCTAATTGAACGCTCACCTATGCCCCTAGGGGGTTGCCAAATCTATTTAAGTCACCTCTTAGGTCTTTGTTAAAGGTCCCAAATTGTACTCTCTTACATAAATTTACTCTATCAACTTAACATCAAATTTGTGATCTAGCTTCCTTGTTATCACCTTTCATGCTCTTTGACTACCTAGATTAGTTTTTTTCTTCAACCCTCTAGTAGTTGGAGGCTTCCTCGACATATTCTCCTCTTCATTGGCTTAGTTATGCTTATTGGATTTGTTGGTTTATCTAGAATTCCCTTTGCTTCATCTCATCCCCACACTTTGGTCTTCCATCACCACCTCGTGGGAGTTTCCAACACAAATTTTGAGTGAGGAGGGTTTTATATTTTGCATGTGGTTGATTGGTTGTGAATGTCATTTATTTACATATTAGATAATATATCCATATCTATTTTGTAGGGGGGTCGTGACATAACCAAATACGTTAAGTAGATTCTCTTCCCTCTTTTGCCTGCTTGTTGCATGTTCTTTTCCTTGGTCCAAGTGTTTTTTCATTTGCCTTTTTGTTTACTTTATAACATAGTTAATAACTGTAGTTCAATTAGGGCAATCACTAAATTGTAGGATCCTTCTCTTGTTTACTTGCTCACCACAAGTAAAGGCCTAATTGATTTAATGCTCCTCGTTCACTATTTGCATTGAATTGGAAAGTGAGGTTAACTAGGTTGTGTGTGTGTGTGTGTGTCTCACACACATAGAGAGAGACACTCCAATTATTCTACTTTTTTGCAAGTAGTTTGCACACCAAGAGTTTAAAGGATAATAAACCCTAGTTTAGCTCTCTTTGTGTTTGTTACCCTATTGCTACATTTTCTTGTCACTGTTAAAACCCAAGAGAATTCAAGATTAAGCATAAACACCTATTAACACCAAGACAAGTCAACACTATGAATAATCACCTACAACCCCATGCCTCATATAATAAAATTTTAACCTAATTAACCTTGTGACCTATTTCCCTCTTCCTTTCACCTCCCATCCTTTCCTTCATTTTTTGTTTCTCCTATAAATGGGATGACAACTCCACTTCAATTCCAAGCACTCAAGTTTGGTCCATCTTCCTTGTGCTAGCACAATGCCTCATTCTTACCATCATACTACAAGGACATGAGTGAAGGAAACTTTATAGTCATAGAAGTTATTTCAATATTGTCTCTCACACACATACCACACCTTGGAGGGAGGGGAATGGCGAGCAAGTAAGCATAATCACCCAACATCAGATCAATCATTATGTTCACAAGGGAGGTATTATCTCTATGCCCACCCTAATTGGCATAAGAATCATGGTATATTAGGGATTGTGTGTTGTGCAAACCATTTCTAACAACTAGTGCATGACAAGAGATTTTATAGTTGTAGAGGCTATTTCAAGATGGAGTGAGTAAATAAGTGGACAAACTT
>ML799348.1:160458-181963 GCA_009831015.1 Picea engelmannii | reverse complement strand
AATATCATGGAAGACATGGAATTTTGCAGTTTCTTCATGGATTTTTGTATTTCTTCTTTATTTCCATCCATATTTTTCATGTCATTCTTATTTTATTCCATCTTATTTTTCATTTCCTCCATCTTCTTTTCCATTTCTTGAATTTTTCTTTGTGATTTTGCCAAATCATTACTTGTTATTGTCCTGACACTCAAATCATTAAGTTGTTCCTCCAATTTGGATAGCATTTTATGTATCTCATCATTTTCTTCATGAATTATAGATGAGACTTCTAGAGGTTTAATTGGTGTTGAAATATTTTTTGGAGCCATGTAGAATAAAAATAATAATACTTCTCTTTTTCCTCTTTATCACAAATTTTGAATCACCAAGAACAAATTTTCCAATAAATGGTTATGCCAATTGTAAGTTATGTACCTTTCAAACCCTTAATTTGGAGTCCTTTCTCCTAATCGACCTTCCTTTTGGGGTATTTATGAAACTTCGACCCTTCTAAGTCTAAAATTTCAGCCTGTAGTAATCTGATATGTCCTCTCTGTAATGTCATAGGTCTAACCAAGATTTGAAGTGCCAAGTGAAATTTATGATAACTTTCCCAAACCTTGCTGAGTTTTGGACTATTATGGAGAGAGCACTTGTACATAATACCACACGTCCAATATTTGATAACTGATTCTGAAATTCATACCAAAAATGCTATGGCCCATTCTCTTTCAAATGCAACTGGTCTCATGGAATTTGGATCCTCCATGAAGAAGATATGACTCTTTTACCTGGAACACTTGTTTGAGACTGGTATAAGACTAATTAAAAACCCTTTCTTCGAGAAGGTATATCTTCGAAAGTATAATGACTTAGAAGATGAAATTTTTACCACAATTACCTTGTTATTCTTGTAATGTCCCCCAGCCCATCTAAGGAACATTATGATGTGGAAAACTCATAAAAAATGAAAATTCTACAACCAATTAAATTCCTGTGGCTTATAGCTACAAAATTCACACAGATTTAACTATTGTATAATACCATAAATTAGATGCATCTACAACATTCCAAAATAACCATGAAATGTAACTAATAAATCAACATAGCAACATATAAATTCTTCTCAAATACACAAAGTTCATGCACACAAATTTAACTCATAAATACAAGACATAAAACAAATAAAACTCTTATCTTTCAAATTAGTTGTGCAACCAACTGCTTGGGATGGATTTTCCACCCAAACATAGAATTGATGTTCCAAATATCAATAGAAAGTCACCCTCGAGATGAGACTAGTAATGCACAAAGGAGGGTGGTCTTTCACTGTCCACTCACAACTCAAAATTCTCATAACCCATTGGTATTCCCTTACAACTATCTAGATTTTCCACCAGCTCTCTTCCTCTTGACCTACGCAACCCAAGGAATATACCCCTTCACTGATATCAGTTCCTCGTGCATCCTATTAGTTTATCAAGGTATCTCTGGCACATGTAACCAAGAATCTCTCAGCTAAGAACTCAAGGGAACTCGCTGCTAGGAAAACTACCAACAAATAACAACAAAGACTTGTTGTTATAGTGCAAATCACTCAGTAGTTCACTCTTTAGGCCTGAAAAAACGTCTCTTCAGTATTCAGCTAAAAAAACACTCCAAATACGCTCGAGCTTGCTTTAGAATTCACCCTCCATGAATGTTATAGCTCCAAGATCTCTTTCTTTCTTTCTCTTTGCTGTTCATGATCCAAAAACTCCATGTATAAAAATTGTTGTCTCAACCCATACACATTTCTCTCATTTGGATTTCTTGCTTGACTCACACACTTCCCCAAGATGATTGTATTTATCCCCCATGCTTCAAATAACTATGAGATGTGACCTCTCACACCCACCCTCTTACATGCATTCAATGATTGGATTTGAGGACACTCAATCAAAACATATAGTTTAATACATAATGATAATAAAATTTAGGAATGTGGATGAAATTAATAGACATGGGTAATTCCCCCTTGGACCCCTCTTGGCTATTATCCTAGACTCTCCACTCTATTGTGGATGAATTCATTCCCTATCTCTGTCCATGTCCCCTTAGCAGCCGACATCACATTTTATTATTAAAATTCAAAAACACAATTCACATATACATTGTTTGGCCGTAGACACACATTATATCTACATTAAACATTAATTATACTGTGGATTATAGTGGGGACATTACATTCCCCCTCCTCTAAAATTGTGCATTTTCCTTGGTGCACACTATGCTAGTATCCATATATGAAAATTTACGTCACAATATTTAGAAAATAAAATTTTGCAATTTCACAACTCCAATAGTTGTTCCAACCATAATCCCTTGTTCCTCTAAACTTACTAACCCAATGAATGCACCATTCATTTATCAGGGCCAACCCAAGGAATGTACTATTTTTTTATCAGGACTAACCCAAGGAGTGTACCATTCGTTTATCATGTCTAACCCAAGGAACACACCATTCTTTTACTAGGCTCCCCAACACAGTTGGATAGGACTATGAGATGTGGTTCCAGAACTCTAGCTACTCAAAATCGAGTCTTTCATTTTTTTCTTTCTTCAAAACTGTAAAAAATTTGCTGTTATTCTTCCCACATGTTTTCTTCATGCTCCCATGTAGCATCTTCAGGACTGTAGTAGGTCCATTAAACCTTTACCAACCTTATGACCTTGTTCCTAAGTACTTTGACTTTCCGGTTCAAGATGCGTATTGGTTCCACCTGTAAATCCCCTTCGTGCTCCACTTGTATCACTATTCAATCAATTACATGGTTAGGGCAAGACACATATTTATTTAATACTGATACATGAAATACATTATGCATTCTCATGAATGCAGAAAATGCTAGCATGTATGCAACTGGCCCTATGTTTTCTAATATTTCAAAAGGTTCACAATATCTTGCTGTCAACTTTGGGAAACTTCCTAATCTTAGTGAACTTCTCTTCACTTTTACTTTTAAGAACACATGTTCTCCCACTTTAAAATATATAAACACTCTATTATTTTCTACATACTTTTCTGTCTATCCTCAACAGTCTTTAAATTCTGCTTGATCTTTGCCATATGCTCTTCCATTTCCTTTAACAAATTTGGCCCAATAACTACCATGTCTACTGTATTATCCCAACTCACTGGTGTGTTATACTTCCTACCATACAATGATTCAAACAAACTTATTTTTAATGAGGCATGATATCCATTATTAGAAGAAAATTCCATTAAGTGGATATAATCCTTCCACTTTAATAGCTGATCCATCACATACATTCTAAGCATGTCCTCAATTATTCTGTTATTCCTTTCTCTTTTCTCATCTGGTTCCGAGTGATATAATGTATTGAGATTTAAATTTCTCCCAAATCCTTTGAACAAACTCTTCCAAAAATTGGAAGTAAAATTTGGATCTCTGTCTGAAACTATTCCCTTAGGTAATCCATGTAGCTTGACAACTTATTTCATGTAGATTTTTGCAATATTTGTTGTCTTGTGTGTAGTCTTCACTAGAATAAAATGTTTTGCCTTAGTTAATTTATTCACCACCATTAGAATGAAATCATGTTTCTTCACTGTTCTGGGCAGCTTTGTAATGAAATCAACCATGGCAACTTCCCACTTCCACTCTGGAATGAACAATGAATGTAATAACCCTGTTAGATGTCTATGCTCTGTCTTCACTTTTTGACACTCTAGACATCTGGCTATGTAATTAGCCACTTCTTTCTTCATTCATAGCCACAAGTATTGGCTTCTTACAATTGTAATTGTCTTTTGATATCCTGGATGCCAAACATATGACACATTATGCATTTCCTTCAACACTACTTTTTTCATCTCATTGGAATTTGACACATATACTTTTCCTTTGTATAGAAGAATTCCATCTTCTTGCAACTCATAACAATTACATTTTTGCTGAAAATTACCTTGTTGTAATGCCTCTTTTATTTTTAGATAGTGCTGATTTGAATTTGCTACTGCAATGATTTGATCATTCATATCAATCATGTACATGATGATGGCTGCAATATGCACTTCATGAGCTCTCGTGCTGAGTGCATCAACCACTTGACTTTCTTTTCCCTGTATATGCCTAATTTCAAAGTCATATTCACTCATAACTTCTATCCATCTAGTTTTTCTAGCATTTAATGTTGGCTGTCCAAACAAATGTTTCAGACCACCATGGTATGTCCTCAACTCAGATTTCCTCCCCATTAGGTAATGCCTCTACATTTTTAATGCATGTACAATTACTGCTAATTCTAGATCATGAGTAGCATAATTCTTCTCATGCTATTTTAATTTTCTGGACTCATAACATACCCCATAATTATTTTGACTGAGAACTCCACCGAGTCATTCCTTGCATGCATCAATGCACACAAAAAAATCTTCATCTGGATCCACAATCTTCAGAAATGACCCACTTGTCAAGATGTCTTTCAGTTGTTGAAATCTCTCTTTACACTTGGAATTCCATTCAAATTCCACTCTCTTCTTTTTCAAATAAGTGATTGGGCTTGCAATTTTTAATTTTTTTTATGAATCTTTGGTAATAACTGGAAATACCCATGAATGATATGAAATTTGTCACATTTCTTGGTGTTGACCATCCTTTAATGATCTATATCTTCTTAGGATCCATTGTTATCCCTTCCGCTGAAATTATATGGCCCAAGTAGTGAATCTTCTTTTGATAAAATATGCACTTACTTAGCTTAGCATACAATTTATGCTCTCTTAAAACTTGCAACACCGTTCTTAGATGCTGTTCATGTTCCTCTTCTGACTTAGAGTAGATGAGTATATCATATAGGAACACAATCACAAACTTGTCTAGGTATTCCCTGAACACTCCATTCATCAGGAACATAAAAACAATTGGGACATTTGATAGCCCAAATGTCACTACTGTGAATTCATAATGCTCATATCTTGTCCTGAATGTTTTCTTACTTATGTATTTTTATTTTATCCTCACTTGATGATAACCTGATCTCAAGTCAATCTTAAAAAAGATTCTTTCACCTTTCAACCGATTAAAAAAATCATCAATTCTTGGAAAATGGTATTTGTTCTTTATGGTGATCTTATTTAGCTTTCTAAAATCAATACACAACCTTAAGTTTCCATCTTTATTTTTCACAAAAAGAACTAGGGCTCCCCAATGTGATATACTTGGACGTATATACCCCTTATTTAACAATTCTTCAAGCTGCATCTGCAATTTGTGCAGTTTTGGTGTGCCCATTCTGTAAGGTGCCTTGGAAAATGAGGGAACTCCTAGAACCAAATCAATAGAGAACTCAATGTCTCTCTTTGATGGAAATCCATAGATTTCTCTAAAAGCATCTTTAAAATCCCTTAAGACTGGATGATCTTCGATACTTGCCACTTTATCTTTGACTGTCTCTTTCATATGGGCTGCAAAATCTAACATCCCTTCTTGAATTTTTTTTTTCAACTGCATAAATGAAATCTCTCTAACAACTACAACTCTTTAAATTCCTTGGATATTTCCTTTCGTCTCTTCTTCATCAAGAGATGTGATTGTTTTGTTGTAACAGTCTAGGACATCATGATATTTTTCCAACCAATCCATGTCAATTAGGAAGTCATATGAACCCAATGGTATGGTGTTCACATCTACCTTTGTGCTAAGTCCATTCATGTCTATTAGACAATCTTCAATAAACTCATTGATTTTCCTCTTAGCCTTGGTGGCTAACTGAACTAACCAAGATTTCTTATGCTTACTCCTTTGCAAGTGAAATATTTCAACAATGTTAGAATTTATGTAACTATGGATAACTTCAGAATCAATTAAAATTTCCATGGACTGGTTATCAATCTTACTTTCCACTTCAATCATGGGGGATTGATATTCTTCTTGATATTTTTCCAAGGCTGCATAAATCCTTGGCATGTTTCCTCCCATGTCTTCTTATGTTTCAGCCTCCTGAATATTGTGGACAATCTTCATTCTTTCTCCTTTGTGAGGGGAGTCCCTATATAAGTGATTTCCCTCACATCCCCAACATTTTTCATGATGCTTCCTTGGTATTTTCCCAAATGAATTTGCAATATTGTGCTCATTTTGGTTTCATTGACCTTGCTGATTTTCTAGGGAGTTATTCCTGAAAAAAGGTGGCTTAAAACCTTTCTACCTTTGATCCATTTTTCCCTTTCCTCTTGTCATTCCAAAACTTTTGGAAAATTGACCTTCCTCTGCTTTTCTCATAAAGATGCTTTTCTCTCCTTATGGCTTCTTCCAAAGTTTTGTGGTTATCATATTGAATCTTGTCACTGTAGAAGGAGAGTGACCCACTTAGAAACCTTTGGATTTTGACCTTCTCATCCTTTATGAAGTCAACACTCTTCAACAAATCAAAGAACCTTTTTTCATATTCTTCCATTGTAATGGTTCCCTCCCAACTTGAGTTCAAATAACTCTTTCATCTTTCTTTCATAATAATGCTTGAGCACATATTTCTCTTGAAAATGTCCTTTGAATTACCTCCATGAGATCATTTTCTAATCAATATGCTTGGTTTTCTTAAGTTGATCCCACCACATGGCTTCCTTACCTCTTTTCCTTTCCTGTTCTCACCATTGAAATTTGGTGGCTTGATCTTCCTAAGCTCACCTTGCAAGATGTACGCCTCATGCCTTCTTCTCTATCTTCGAATATGAGACATTCTTGGGATGCTCCTTGGCCCTGAACCTGTATGAGTTCATCTAGTGGATTTCTTTAGAGAATGATGGCATCTTCTCATGCTTCTTGACTGCCTATCATTTCCATGATCATCCCTTTTGCTATGGGATATGGATGTTGAAAATTTTCTAGCACTAGCTTCTAGCTTGGTGCCAGAGTCCTTGTTGACTCACTTATGAAAAATATTTAAGCTTTGAATTATCTCTTCCCTAGCCTTCATAATCCTTTCATTATCATTTCTATAGCTCTTTACTTCCCTATGCATGCTTCTCGTAGTTACAAGATCCTACCTGTCTCTTCTCCCATTTGACTTTGTATCAACATTTCCCATGCTAAAATGAAGACCTCATATCTCTTCTTTATGGCTATAAGATCCTTGGACATCATCCATAACTCCAGTATTCATATAATAACTAATTGTTCTTTCATGTACCTCTAATTCAAAAAGAAATGTGCATGTAATACTTATTATTAGAACATGCATAACATAAAACATTTCATTAATTAGAATACAAGTTATTCTTCTCATCAATTTATGAAGAACACAATAGATTAATTAAAAAATATGATTCCCTAGATTCATTCTTCTCTGAAATATATTTTCAACGACTATATTCATGCCTCATTTTGAGTTATGAGCGAAAAGTTATAACATTTACAAGTTGCAATTTCCACTCTTTAACTGCTATAGAAACTTTTTTATCACTTTCTAAGAAATTTTAGTACCCAATTCAAAATCAATGGTTGATATGTGTCTTCTACTCCTCAATACCTTTCAAGCGACTAATCGTTTTCTTAAATCCAAGGCCGAGCTGAAAGTTATGGTCCAAAGTAGTTTTGTCTGTTTTACCCAGTTTACCCCTATATGTTACATGTGTCTTCTTTCTCTTCCTGTGCATTTTCAGGTACTCATATCCCAAAATTGGCTCCATGGATTTCTTCTATGGATCACAATATTTCCATATATTACTCTTGTTTTCCAAGCAAACTTTTGAGCAAGGAGTCATGCCCTCCAGAAGAAATCTGGTGCCACAATTTTACCCTTACTGTTTTGACTGTAACTTTCTCATACAAGCTCTGTTTTGCGCCCGAAATAGCTCATTGGATATCTCTCTTTGGGTTTTTTTATTTGAGTTTCAGAGATAGAGTGTATAAAATTACACTCTGTTCTCATCGGTTTTGATTGGATAAAAACGTCGTTCAAGGCCTCAAAATCGTCCCGCAAGTTAACGACCTTCAAAAATCACAAAAAATCGCATAAAACTCACTATTTTATGGTGTTAAAATCCATTAAATATGAGCCGTTGATCTACACTCTATCGACCATCGACAATCGACTAATGTTTTTGCACGCATGTAACACTTTTCCCAACCTTCTAACTCGACTGTCAACCATCGACCCAATCCCTTGACAACCGATTTGCAATACAACGCAAAAGCGATTGACCCGACCATCTGTGATTTTAATTGGCGATTGAAACTCCTCACCAATTCAACCAACTTGAACATCGACTATCTACCATTCCTATTGGTTGAAAAAAACACTTCCTCAATTTTGTCGACCCGACCATCGACTATTTCTTGGCTGATGTGGCATGACAAGTGGATGCTGACACAACATGCGACATCATCCTAAGGTGTCAACTTGACTGACATCGCATGACACATGGATGCTGATGTGGTATGACACGTGGATATTGACATGGCATGACACATCATCACCCCCTTTTCTTCATCGATCATCAACTGTTTCTCTTGGATGAACCAAAAACCTCTCCAATTTGGCTGATGCCTGATCATCAACCCATCAACCATTTCTTTTCCTCGATGGAAACATTTCTTCGGATTAGCTGACACTCGACCATCGACAATTTCCATTGGCGATGAAAAAAACTTTGTTGAATACCACTGACCAGAGCGTCAGCGATTTCCTTTGGCTAACTCTAGCACTTAGAAAAATTTTCGACTAAACTCTCGATGAATTAGGACCGTTGATCTCCCATTGAAAAATGATTTAGGTCATCAATCTACCAACTTCATCCAAATTTTTCGATGCTTGAACATCGACCATCGAATATCAGATATTTCTTTTGGCTGACCCAAACTCTTCGCCAATTTGGTGAACCCGATCATCGATCGTCACCGATTTCTCTTGGCGAATTTCCAATACTTAGAATATTTTGATTAAAATTCCCGACCAATCTAGGCTGTCGATCCTTAAGCCAAGATGATCTTGATCATTGATCGACTCCAACTCCCAAATGATCGAAACTAATATAGACCATCTATCTGCTTCATTTTCCCAACCGCTAAAATTGAATCTTGGCCATTGATTTATTCAACCTTTCGAACAGACTAGACCTTATGAATTTATAATTTATCAAAGTGAATCTAGGCCATTGATCATGAGATCAAACATGATCTCAATCGTCGATTCATCAACTCTGTCCAACTTCTACAGATGGATATTAAAACTCCAATTTCAACCTTCCAGGTCGAATTTATCTCTATAATTTTGTAGATTGGCTCCATCGAACCTCTTAAATAGTTCTGAGTCCTTTTAACTTGATTTTTTCTCATGAATTTTAGAATTTTGCTTTGATTTTTTCTCCATTTTTCCCCAAATTCGCACAGACTGAAAGTATGTAATAAAAAATTACCAAATTCTCACCTATTTTGGCCCATACAAGCCCAATGTTTGAACCAGACGCTCTAATACCATAATGTAACGTCACCTGAGCCCAACTGAGGAACATTACGGTGTTGGATTACTGAGAGGGGGGGTGAATTAGTAATAGAGAAATTTAATCATTTTTAACCATATAATCCAAGTGTTATATCAATGTATCATTATCATCCAATAACTGCAGAGTAAATAAGCAATGAAAAAATGAAAAATCATACACATACACGGTACACCAATGTTTTACGTGGAAACCCAAAGCGGGAGAAAACCATGGAATGATTTTTATTATATGTCTTGAAGAATTACATTCATTGGAAGCACCATCTTCCTTTGTTTTCTAGCTGCAACTGGAAGGAGGCTCCAACCCACTAGTTTCGCAGGTTACAATCTAAGGGAAGCTCCAACTCCTGAGTTCTTTGGATACAACCAGAAGGAGGCTACAACCCCATATGTTCTCTAGCTACAACCAGAAGGTGGCTACAACCACCTGTCACAAAAACTTGTCCAAAAAACCTATCACAACAACCTGTCTCATCAATGTTATCAGCCAAATCAGATCTACTCACCAAGATCAATCAGCAAGACAACTCTCAAAGATGTGCATCAACCAAGTATAACACAACAACTCATAATCATCACCAAGATCAATATGTGCTTCTAATAATACAAGTATGCTACATCATCCATAAATCATGTGTCAAAAATACTACTAACAAGTGCCTCCAACCATGTACCAAGTATGTACCAATCATGTATCAACTACTCATCAATTATGACTCATCAATATGTACCAACATCATCAACTATACACCTCATGTATGTGCCAACTCATCAACTACTTGTCTCAAACATGTACCCGACATGTACCTCAACCAAATGCCCTCATCAATTTCATCATCCAAATCTAATTTGTAACTCTATAATAGACCTGGTGTATACGATCACATTCTTGCAAACCTTCCTTAACTTTAACAACAAGAGACTAGCATTTTCATCAAACTTTTCTTTAATCTCACATGCCTAGATTTGGATTAGTCAAAAACCTTAACTTGAGATAATCATAACTTTGTACTTGTAATGAATAAAGATCCGAAACTGATACACAATGTTATTCAGTGTATTTTATGCAATTCCTTCTGGTGTCACTACTTGTAACCTCTCAGAAAAGGATTTATAACAAAAATGACATACCTTGCTGAATTATGGCTTATTTTGGAGAGCGACCTTGTAGAGAGTGCCCCGCACATAATATTTGTTGAAATGGTCTGAAACTATTACAATGTATATTAAAGACTGTACTCTAGCCAACACATTTGGTATTACTTAATTTGGATCTGTTATGAATAAGTTATGATGTTTTTACCCGAAACACCTGTTTTTGACTAGTTTCAGGACTAGCCACAAACTCTATTTTCCACGGAGTGTAACTCCAAAAATACAATGAACCACAAGATGGATTTTTTACCACAGATAATTAGATATGTTTCCTCAATGGAATAACAATTTCACATTCTAAATCATTATAGAAAAAAAATTATTACGAAAATGGTGAGATGACCTATAAATAACATACCTTAGAAAGCATCATCAAAAGAATTTATCCTTCCTTGAATTCTGACCTTATTTTCTTCACCTTCTCTCAGAATTTCGGCTTAGATATCCTTTGGTTACCTCAGACACCTATAGTTATTCAATATTCTCAAGTGAATATAAAATTAGAGAGATTTTCCTCTTATTTATACTCTCCAAGTAGCTTCCTTAAAAACATCTTCTAGGTCACTTTGCCCACTTTCCTTATTTTAGGGTTAACCCACTTCTAATTTCTCCATTAAATTTATTATTTAAATAATTTATTTTGTATTCACTTTGAATAATAGTACACTCATCACTTCATTTTATTATTTACCTTCTAAAATCTCTTAAACCATTTTGACTACTTTGACCTTTTGGGGCTTCTAGATGAAATAAGAGGGTCCTCCAACTTTGTAAGGCCATAACTCTCAAACCGTGAGGGGTTATGTGATGTTCCACATACCAACATAAATGGAATGACATGTACCATCCATATAGAATAGTATTACCTGCAAATATATCAAAACTCATACCATTATACATCAAACAAACTTGGGTCCATTACCCAACCCTGGGTTCTCCAATGTCTCATGGCCATAACTCTCTAACCGTGAGGAGTTATGTGACGTTCCACATACCACCATAAATGGCATGAAAAGAAATATCCATATAAGATAGTTTCACTGAAAAATTCACTAACCTTCATCTCATTATTCCACAAATAAGCATGGGTTCTCTTACGATACTTCTAGGATAACTTAATCCGCAAAGCGTCTTCCCGTGAGGGATTTCACCATAAGGGGACCACTTTGGAGTTCATCCATCTGTACTTCTTATCAACCATGACAAGACAATAATGAGTGATGTTTACATCAAACAAACTTGGGTCCATTACCCAAACCTTTGTGCTACCAGAATTTCTTCAAGGGTTGACATCAATGACAACTAACCTTAATCAACAGAAAACTCATAAAAAACACAATTTTTACAGCCAATTAAATTCCTGTAGCTTACAACTACAAATTTCATAGAGATTTAACTACTATCTAATACCATAAATTAGATGCATCTACAACATGCTAAAATGGATATGAAATGAAGCTAATAAACCAACATAGAAACATATAAATTCTCCCCAAATACACATAGTTCATGCACAACAATTTAACTCATAAATACAAGACAAAAAACAGATAAAACACTTATCTTTCAAATTAGTTGTGAAACTAGTTGTCTGGGACGGATGTTCCACCCAACCATAAAACTGCTATTCCAAATTTCAACAACAAGTCACCCTTGAGTTGAGGCTAGTAATCCACAAAGGAGGGTGGTCTCTCACTGTCCACTCACAACTCATAATTTCCACAATCCACTGGTATTCTCCTACAACTATCCCTATTTTCCACCATCTCTCTTCCTCTTGACCTGCCTAACCCAAGGAATGTACCCCTTCACCCATATCAGTCTCTTGAGTGTCCCATTCATTTACCAGGGTCTCTCTGACAAAGGTAACCAATAATATCTCCACTGGGAACTCAATGGAACTTGTTTCCAGGAAAACTACCAACAAACAACAACAAACACTTATTGTTACAATGCAACTCACTCAGGAGTTCACTCTTTAGGCCTGACAACCTATCTCTTCAATTTTCATCTCCAAAAATGTTTCAAATATGCTCCAAATTTCCCTAGAATTCTCCCTCCATGGCTGTTCCATCTCCAAACTCCCCTTCTTACTCTCTCTTTGTTGTTTATGAACCAAAAACTCCATGTGTAAAAAATGTTGTCTCAACCCATACAAATTTCTCTCCTTTGGCTTGCTTTCTTGACTCACACACTTCCCCAATCTGATTGTACTCAACTCCTATGCTTCCAATAACCATGGGATGTGACATTTCACACCCACTTGCTTACATGCATTCAATGACTGGCTTTGGGGACACTCAATAAAAAAATAGAGTTTAATACATAATGATAATAAAATTTAGGAATGTGGGTGAAATTAATAGACAGATAATTCCCCCTTTGACCTCTCTTGGAAATTATACTAGACTCTCCCCTATCTTGTTGATTAATTCATCCCCCATGTTTGTCCATGTACCCTTAGCAACTAGCATCACATTTTATTATTAAAATTCAGAAATACAATTCCCATATACATCACTTGGCTGTAGCCACACATTATATCTACCTTAAACATTAATTATATCATGGATTATAGTGCGAATGTTACAATTTATTCTAAATAACCTCGAAGTTTCGTTGTCTGAAGCATCCCAGAAAACAAGTTATAGAGAAAATGCTAAGATGACTTGCTTGGAGAAAAAAAAACCTAGGATCAATGCTCTGATACCAAATGCTATGATCTAATGCCTTAAAAAATGATAGGAAGTCAATGGTTATAGTCCACTTTGAGGGGGAAACATCCTTTTACAATATATCCAATTCATAATACAATATGAGATGTGATAAGATGATCCTAAGACTAAGTATCCTTGTTATATATATGGGAGACAAATGGTACAATTATAATGAAAGGGTGCAATGAAAGGTTCTAACTGACATACAAATATAACACTAGAAATGCAATAATTCAATATCTAGGGCTTATTAAGGGGTTTTATATATAACATGGGGCTTTGTCTAGGGATTAACACATAAATTTTATTTCTTAGTATTATGATGTAAATTTGTGCATAAATATTGACATAGAGTGCACCAAGGATGAAACACAATTGTAGGGAAGGGGGAATGTAATGTCCTCACTATAATCCCCATTTTAATTAATGCTTAATGTAGATATAATTTGTGGCCATGTCCAAGCGATGTATATGCAAATTGTATTTATGAATTTTAATAGTAAAATGTGATGCCAGCTGCTGGGGGACATGGATAGAGATGGAGGTTGAATTAATCCACAAGAGAGGGGTGGGTCTAAAAGAATGCATTAGAGAGGTCCAATGGGGAATTACCTATGTTTATTAATTCAATCCACTTCATAAAATTCTTATTGGTATATGAACCTTCTAATTTCTAATTGAGTGTCCCCAAATCCAATAATTGAATGCATGTAAGAGGGTGGGTGTGAGAAGTCACATCCCATAGTTATTGAGAGCATGGGGGCTGAGTACAATCATCTTGGGGAAGTCTGTAAGTCAATAAAGCAATCCAAAGGAGAGGAAATTCGTATGGACAGTTACAACATTTTTAGACAATCAATTTTTTGGCATGAACAAGAAGTAAAGAGAAGAAAATAAGAGCTTGGAGCTGGAGCAACCATGGAGAGAGAGTTCTGGAGTATATTTGGAGCAGAAGAATGAAGAGCTAGGTTGTAAGGCCTGAAGAGTGAACTCTTATGTGAGTTGCATTGTAATAAAAAGTGTTGCTATTGTTTTTCCTGATAGTTTTCCTAGTAGTGAGCTCCCTTGAGTTTCCCAATAGAGATATTCCTGGTTACCTATGCCAGAGAGACATTGATAAATGAATACGATGCCTAGGGCACTTATATTAGTGAAGGGGTACATTCCTTGGGTTAGGCAGGTCGAGAGGAAGAGAGCTGGTGGAAAATCAGGATAATTGTAGGAGAATACCAGTGGGTTGCAGGATTTCTGAGCTATGAGTGGGAAATGAGAGACCGCCCTCTTTTGTGGATTGATAGCCCCAACTTGGTTGTGACTTCTTGTTGAGATATGAAGAAACAAGTCTATGGTTGGGTTGAACATCCATCCCAAGTAGTTGGTTGCACAAACGTTTTTAAAAGATAAGTGTTTTATCTCATTTTTGTATTAAATTATGAGTTTAATTGTTGTGTATTCACTATGTGTTTGAGAAAAATTTATATGTTGATGTGTTGATTTATTTAAACCACATTAATTCCATTTTTAACATGTTTTAGATGCATTTAATTATGATATCAGACAATATTTAAATCTCCGTGTAATTCATAGCTAGTAAGCTACATGAAATTAGTTATCTTTAATTTGTTTTTAATTTATGAGTATTTCCGCACATAATGGACCTTAGCTGGGCTGGGGAACGTTACACATGATATATGCGAAACAATGTTCCTTTACCCCATATATGATTGATGAAATATTTGACTTCAAGAGCTTTTTGAAGCTATATCTATTTGACAAGAACTACATGACAATTGGTATCGAAGGATGTTAACATTTCAAATTCCAAAGTCTTCAATGTTGATGGCATAATAGTTATGCAATATAAAGGCTCGGCTAGAGATGGAAAATGATCACCTCCTATCAATACATGGTTTTATTTTCTTGATGGTTGTCAAGACTACTTATAGGGAAACCTTGACTACAACACCTACAAGTAAAGAGACCTTCTGATCTTGAAGAAATAAAGACAAGAATAAAAGCATATGTATCCTTCTGGGAAAATGGTTTTACAAGGGAGGGGAAAAATTTGATACACAAAGATGAATTATTAGGGAAATGTCTTAAATGATTTACACAATCCCTTTGTGAATAATGATTACTCAAGAAATAATTTTTTTCCATCCACAATACAAAGCACATATATCAACATTGATATAAAATTTATAGAACTTGACATGGAGGCATACTTGAGGGAAAATGTCCACACACTATTGAGGATCACTAGTTGGACCTCTATGTAACAAACCTAGGGAAGATTTTTCTTCAAATTACGATGTTGTTGAGAAAATGCTCATAATATAGTGATTAGATCTAGATTGGTAGGGGATTTGTACATGTTGGAACACAACAAATGGATAAGTGTGAGTTTCATTCATTAATGATATGATACATGTCTAAATACATATTTGATGATCATTGGATTCGTCGTCCAATGTCTCTTGGACTTCTAATAACGTTTCCTGTTACTTGACGGTTGATATTCGTCAAGTAAGTAACCCTAAAAGATTACGTTTCCAACATTCCCCCCCTTAATCTAAAGGGGCGTATGTGAGTCCAAGGTGAGAGATGATATCTGAAAGTGGACAACTAAAATATGGAAGTGTGCAGTTGTTGATGGCTAAATGTGCTCTCTGAATATGGTGGTTTTGGGATGACCACAAACCAAAAGGCTAGCAGAAGCTAATGTCTTATACTAAATGGTGATGGTGGTTTAAGGAAGACCACAAACCAATCTGGTGGTTTAAGGATGACCACAAACTCTGGAACCCTACTCTAGGCTCAATGGTTCTAGGAATATTTCCTAAGTTAGCTAGAAGCTGGAAGTTGATGTCTTCTGGTAATTGGAAGTGCTCTCGAATGCTAGTTTAAATATGATCATAAACTATGATGTAGAATAAGATGAAAGTATTCTACCAAGCAAAGGTTTAAGGAAAACCACAAACCATTGTTTAGTAGAATATATAAGTATTCTACTAAGTGGTGGTTTAAGGAAAACCAAAAACCAATCACGCTCTCTTGTCGCTCTCGCTTGCTGTTGCTTGAATGATAAGACTTCGAAACTGAAAGTCTGACTATCAATTGTTGATGTTGTTCCCCCATGTCAGGGACAAGGTGAGAAGATGAAAATATGTCCACTGTAAGATGTGTCAATACTGGAGAGTGAATTTGTCAGTATGACTAACATATCTTCTTGATTATTGATGACCATCGCCAAGAATTCATCCACCCATAGTGGTTCTTTACTCTTGCAGTTTTCTTGTTGTAAGAAAATTTGCTTGAAGAATGATTGTTCTTTCTACAATGCTCTCGAGGATGAAGATCGAAGCACTGATCTTCAACATGGCCAACTCGCTGACAATGTTGGCATATCAAAATCTGCTCTTGCACTGGAGCAGGTGAATGTGAACCATATTTAAGCAATCCAACTCTCCGAAACTGGATTAGTTTGGTGTAATTTGGATTATGAAAGGTGACATCCTTTTCATATCTGATACTGATATTGTTCTTGTTGTTCCTGATTTCTTCCCAACATCTAATGATCTGCTTGGAAGGAGAAATATGAATGCCATTTGTACTTGAATCTAGGGCTGTCTCACTGAGTTTCTCCTGTGCTGTTTATTGGTATGAATCAACCTCATCATCTTCTTCATATTTGAAAAGAGGGTTTTGAACAAGGACGGGTTCAAAATATTGTCACAGATTATGTCACTCAAGTGCATAAGTCGAATATGAGTTTGCAACAATGATGCTTTGGATTGCGAAACTTGCAAGCATGTTACAATAGACTTTAAAGTTGTTTTGTCAATGGTCACTATATTTTCCACATAAGAGAGGATTAGAGTGTTTAGTAATTCTAATAGTTCCTCAACTTGAGCCATAGCTCAGAAATAAACCTCACACGTTTTCTTGCAACTCCACCCTTTAAAACATAAGACTCAACAAATGAAGAAAGGGACCAAAAATCCACCAGTTTACAATGACTTAATTCAATATTATTTTTAGAAAGTACAAGTAAACTTACAAGAATTTGTTTTTGTGTGTTGTCCATGAGCACGAAGTTGCTGGATGATCTTCAAGAAATGTGTATGGGAAGGAAATGAGTTTGACACGAACCAACAAAATGGGATAAAATCCGCAATAACATTGTGCACAAAGAGACACCAATGGTTTTGTTTTCCCAACGATATTGAGAATGCTCAGTAACTTAGGGTGTGCCAAAGGTATGTTGAATCCAACTAACAGAATGCCAATGGTCTTGTTTGCCAATAGTAGAAAGGAATGCCCATGTTCTTTGGAATGCCAAACTTCCTTGAGAGAGATGACAATCTTATCAATTGCTAGACCTTTGATGATGAAAAGGTATGATGGAAATGTAGTCACATACAACGCTGTCCTGGAGACAAGCCTTTAATATCTGAGATCCGAATGGTAGGTATTTACCTTGGAGCTGGTGTTGCTTCTTATGGTGCTCATTGACTACACAATTCTGATGCTTTCTTCTTCATAAAACCCTTTCTGTTGGGTATGGTGCTAGTTTACTACACAATTCTGATGTTTTTTGTGTTGCAGTCAAGATGCCATACCAAGTGGTCTTCAAAGAATGTCACCAACACTCCTTGGAAATTCCAAACAAATACTGTCTGATTACGTATTATAATAAGTGCAACAACAATACCATCGTAGGCTTCCTCAATGCTTGAATGTGAACGAATTGAGATCAATCTAGTCCAGGATTTTATGGCCTTGGGACCCGTCACATAGAATAGAGGCGTGTAATGATGAATAGATCTATGTTGAAGAAAACAAAATTTTATAAAACCCTTGAGACTGGAACACGAGACTAGACCACCATTTGAAAATCGATTTCTATTTGCCTTGAATGAAGGATGATTTCCAGAAGATGTGCGCAACAACTCATGCCAACAAAACAACTTTGATTTAAATTTCATCTAACTGTTGGAACGCTTTGGTCTTTCAATCCAACACAAGCTTTGATACCACTGTTCGAGATAAACCACATCCAATGTAGAAAAACTCACCCAATAAAATATTATTGAATCTTACATGGTATGGATCCGAGGCTCTTGGGATCACTGCCTCCTTATTTAGGCATTTTGCAAGTCCTAAATTCTCATGAGTTGGTTCATTTTGATGAAGCTATCTCCAATACAAACTTCAAATTGGCCACGACAAATCGATACTACTAGAGCTCTCTCAAACTGCTTGCAAGGATCTGTCAATCCAGGTGTTGGGATTGTGTTTTCTCCTCGATAATGAAGTCGTTGTTGACTCTTTTTTAACTAGGAAATCGACATATTCATACCCAAGGGAGCGCAATGGCTGAGCAACTTCCTTAATGAATTTGAGCTTCAGCTTCAAAATACCTCGACTAAATGTACTCAAAACTTATCAAAGGGAACCTCTCTCTCACTAGACTTTTCTGGAAGCCTCTCTCTCACCAGACTTCAATATAACCCCCTTCTGGATGGATAGATGGCATGGGGAAAAGAGTCTGGAAGTGACCTTTCCATTTACAGCATGACAACACCAATAGTTGATAGAGCTAAACTGATGCTATACTATTTGCATGTTGAGCCTATATCTTCTGGGTATCCATCCTGCAAAGTTGTAGTGACAGATCTGAAAGAGAGAATAAACAAAGTGAATCTGCAGCCTCCTTTGGCGACCTCACGTTGAACCGATTAAACACTTAAGCTTTGAACCCTCATATCTTCGCCGCCATGATCACTCTAGTCAATATTCCTGCTTGTAGTTATTTTGGAGGGTTAGCACTACTGGAATTAGGTATACGTAGGTAAAGTTTCTAAGCATTTCATGCTTGAAGAATGCAGACACTCTCTATGCACTCAAATAACACTTGGATAAAACTCGTGGGAGGTGAGTGGAGGTGCCACACTTGAATAGTCGACGGGATGGAGAGATTAGTGGTGCATTGGCATTGTTTTTTTGTGAGGGCATAGGTCGACGTGAAAGTAGTGGTGTGAGGTTAGTCCATTAAAGTACCCCATGTGTGAGAGCTCACATAGTGTTCATCGTTGGCAGCGTCAATGGACAACCCGTTAGAGGTGCATGGAGCTCTGATAAGATGGAACAAAAATTAGGGTTTACTGCCACAATGCTTGGATCACACCAGCGTAAAGGCCATGTTTTCTCATAGAATTGATCATGATCATCTTGATATGAATAGCAATGACCTTGACAGGAAATGTAACATAGATTCAGGATTCCAAGTTGTGTCAGAGAAGTAGTGTCGATGGGGCAACGGTTCAACGTACAGACCTCAAAGACTAGTTACCATGTGTGTGTAGGGTTTTCTTTGCACGGGTGTAGGGTTTTTACCAGGGAAGAATTAATGGGCGACGTGCAAAGATTATTTGCGAATTAGGGTGAGGACAATAGAGTAAGCAGTCGGGCATGATACCACGAGATGGACGTGAGATGGAGGTGCTGTTGACATGAGGAGAATACTAGAAGAACACAGACTGGTAGCAATAAGGACTAGAACACAAGTTGGAGAAGAGAATTGATCATAGCACCAAAGGGATAGGCAGGTGTTTCTGACACTGAAATGAGTGCCCAGGACAGACTTGCAGGGACACAAAGTCGTTTTCTGCCAGTGAGGAGAAAAAACGGCCAAGGAATAATGCATTTCTGCATGACTCAGCTATGGAAGACTACCATAGCTCAATGCAACCCTAAGAACTGAGCAGCTCTGATACCACTGTTGGAAAACACAAGAATAAAGATAAGCGTGGATAATATCATCTGGAACACTAGAAAAATGGTGGAAACTACAGAACGAACGTAAATCCCTAGGAAGGAAACATTTGCAGAGATAAGGGCGCAAATGGCAGAGATGAGGGGTGCATGTGACAGACTAACATATAGGCGTTTCTATTCGTGGGAGACAGATGCATAAACCCTAGTAGAGGGACGTTTCTACTCACAAAGGCAGATGGACAGACTTACTAGCAAGCAGAGAAACATTTATGCACGTAGGAATGAAACACTCAGGAATAAACAAGAGGTAGAAAATCAGCTATGGACAACTCCCATAGTGAATTTCAGGGCTAAGAACTAAGGCTCTCTTATAGCACTGTTGGAAAGGAAAAAATGGATAAGCGTGAGTTGCATTCATTAATGATATGATACATGTATAAATAAATATTTGATGACTATTGGATACATCGTCCAAGGTTCCTTGGACTTCTAATAACGTTTCCTATTACTTGATGGTTCATATAAGTAAGTAACCCTAACTGATTGCATTTCCAATAGTACAATATAAGTTCTTGGTAAAACAATTTTTTTTTTGGAAAGAAGCTATATCCCCTGAGGATGAATGACAAGAGTCACTGACAAAGCATCTCAATGCTTTTAACATTGTGAAAAGTTAGTTGTTGTTTGTTGATATTAAAATTTCCAAAGAAATTAAGTGCATTATTCCATTGTGTTCTTTTTGAGATTCTTGGGATAGTTTGGTTGTATCTATTTGGAGTAATGCAACCACATTAAAGTTTGATGATGTGGTTGCATCCTTGTTATTGGAAGAAAAAAGAAAAAAAACCATGAATAGTTAGACCAAGGATTCCTTAGTTGTAAGAGACTACTTCGTAGATAGAAATAAAAGTAAGACACGGGATAGGTCAAAGTCTAAAGGGAGGTATAAATCTCCTAGAAAAGCTTAGTATAAGGAAAAGTTGAAAGTGTGGAAAATGTATGCATATGAAGAAGGATCATAGATCCAAAAATATTGATAAAAGTAATGGATTTGATGATGCTCCTTCCATAGAAGGGAAAGTGTAAATACCTATGATGCACACCAAGTGTTATCCACATTTTTGGTTATCGAGATGATGACATAATAATGACATGGTGATAGAAGATCTGACTCTTCATTAAGATCATTTTCATGAAGAAAGTTACACTTATTAGCTTCTAAAAATTACACTTTTGAAGATAGTACGCAGGCTGCACATATATTGTCTTGCGGAAGTACTTTGTTTCCGCAGGCTGCATTCAGTCTGACTGCGGACTTTCCGCACTGTGTTAATGGTCAGGGTGCGGAAATGTTTCTTAAGGGA
>ML799348.1:126473-160321 GCA_009831015.1 Picea engelmannii | reverse complement strand
TAAGTACATCATCCTTTTTCTCTTATCCATTCAATACTTTAGAACTAGGGAAAGAGTAGTATTCTGTCTCAGTTTGTTCCAGATCCAGGTGGATCTGTGGAGATTGGTCTGTGTCCGCACTCACGAATTTATCCTAGAACACCAAGAGCGCGCGTTCTCCTTTGACGTGCTCGGGAAATGAGTTGGTCAACAAACATAAGGAGGATGTGATTGGTTGGGCGCATGACTGTGTTATAGGTGTGGGTAGGAGCACCTTGGGCACATGCCTTGAGTATGTGGACCCAAGGGACATGCACCACACATACCTTGTGATAGAAGACATGGAATTGGGTTGCACGAAGAGCACGGGTGGGGAAACTTGGGTGTGCACACACAAGGAATGGACCCATCTTCCCTGGTGACATGAGGTGCGATGGGGAGGTTGGCCTAAACTATCGACACACCTCACGATGATTTGGAGTCAACCGACACCAAGGGACATGACGTATGAGGAAACATGACCATATAGGAAGGGAAACAACCATTCAGTAGGGAGTGTCAGTTCAATAGGATGCGTCAGTTCGGTAGAACGTGACCATGCGAAGGGGCGCTTTGACCCAAACATACGTGTCAGTTCGTGAAGGCACACAACGATCCGTAAGGGGACAAAATGGTTTAGGTAGGAGAGATCAAATGAAAAAAACCAATGCACAGACGATTCAAGACACCAATCAACCAAGAAATGAATCAAGCAATGATGATTTGTAATCTGTCGTAGATATTCCATTAGACAGTTTGTCACAATAGATCTAATAAAATATTGAAATCTTTACAATGAAGGTTAATTTCCTTAGATCTTAGATTCTTTAATTACCGTTTTTCTGCTTAAAATGTATGAAATAGTTTAAATGTGAAAAATAGAGAACATAAATAAATACTCACACACCATCCACAAATAAACACAAGATAAAACCCGGGAAACCCAATACGGGAGAAAACCTAGCTAGAAGGTGAGGTCACTTTGCTCTCTTTTCTTCAAATGCAAGTATAAAGAAATAAGCACTCTCAATGGAGTTATCTTTGACAATGTTCCTTGTATGTCTATTGAAAATATCTCCTCCTTTTTTTTTCTCTCAAAATATCACTCCCAGGTGCTCTGCTCAACTATGGAACAAATGAAATGCTAAAGAAATGGAACCCCTTCTCACCCTAGCAACTCAGTATTTAACATCGCCCGATAGCCATCTAGGGGTAGGGTTTTGAATTCCTCAACCCTCAATTATGATAAGGATTTGGACCTGATAGAATATTATTGAAATTCCATATGTGTGAGTAATGGGGGTTGACATGGCATCCAATCATACCATGGTGGTCAATAGGGTAGGTCAATTTGTGGGAGGCATAACTTTCACGTACAAACTCTGATTGACGCAATTTTTGCATCGTTGGAAAGGTATCGATGTGTAGAATAACATCAAGGGGTCCCAACTAGAGCTAGGAAATTTTTTAAACCCAAAAATTCGATTTGATTCTTCAAAATGGATTTGAAAGGTTTTAAACCCCATTTTTCCAAATTAGGACCTACCATTAAAATGCCCTTGCAAGCTAATTCGTCCAATTTTTTCCACTCTAAAAGCATCGAGATCGATGAAAAATAATATAATGATCCATTCCATATTATTTGAAGGAATATATGAACTAATAGGAAATAATCACTAAGTATCCAATGGATAGAGGCAAATTTGGATGGGGACGCATAAGTAATCAAGGTGAGGCTTAGTCGAGAACTTTGTTAGTTTGGATGTGGAAAACTGCAGGTCTGCGATGACTTTGTGAAGTGAATATTGCAAAGAGTAGATACATAATAGGAGACTTAGTTGGTGCACATCAGGGAAGATCACAGGTATTGCGAAGAGGGTTGCAACATTGAAGTGAGGTAGATTTGTTGGGAAAAGAGTTTGGATAGACTTGGTGGTGTGTGACGATTTGCATGACTTTGCCAATGCATTGTAACCGAGCTGGTAGTGCTCTTTGTATTATAAATCTCTAATGCATATTATAAGTTGGGTGTTAATCACGTTGGTTCCGCCCACATTTTTTATTTGTGTATCTCTCTTGCATTTCACACGTGTTTCTCTTGTGTTTCATATGTTTCATGAATGTATGCGTAGTTGGCTAAGTGTTGAATTGTTGTTAACATTGCTTAAGTGTACAAGTGAGTCATATAGAGTGAGTGTGTGACTTTCCCGTAGCTTAGAATAGATCATGGGTCTGCTCTAGGTGAAGAGGTGTAGTTTGGAAGAAGTATCCTTGGTCTCGCCAAGTCACCAGGAGAGAATCGTCGCATTGTTGCACACCCCATAGAGAGGACATAACTTAACATTTCCGGTGGGTCTCCAAGGGGGTTGTGATAGGTCGTATTATAGTTGACTTGGTGGAAAGTTTTAACTTTTCATAGCTACTACAGTTGTGATAGTAGTGCTAGAGTGCAACACATAGACAATTTGGGAGTAGGTTGAGTTGTGGACAATGGTCGCAACTTGAGGAGGAAAGGTTGATTTTGGAAACAAAAGGTTGTGGAACTAGGAAGTTCTGGGCATGCATCCTTGTGAAAACTAAGAGAAAAGTTTGTGTGATGAACCAAGGCACTTGGACAAGCTAAAAAATCACAAAACCACATTCAAATTTGATCGCAGAATCTTGGGGTGAAGTTTTAGTTTGAGTTCTTGGCTACCTTGGACGAACTGTACACAAGTGGTCTTGAAGATACTTGGAGGAGTAACCATAGATGGGTTGCATAAGATGATAGTGACACCAAGAGGGAGCCCAAGACACTCAGGATGAAGGATTGACTTGTTGCCTCAGAAAGAACCATTGATCAAATGACAAACACATTATAAAAGCATGGTGAAAAGACTGAACATATGGAATCATAGATGAGTTGAATGGTGCATGGGTTTAATGAATATGTTTGGGAGTGCCATATGACTGCAAATGCAATCATAGGCACCTTAATCGATGACGTTCAGGATAGACTAAAGGAAGTAGAATACACGGTCTCAGTCACCCAAAATTTGAAGGACCAAGAGGACATCATCACATTATTGAAGCAAGATGCAACTAGTGGGCATAACTCATACATCATGCCAATGGGGATCTGGATAAAATAAATAGAGCCATATGATGGTACCCGCAATGATAAGTTTCTTGGAAAATTCTATTGAGACATAGAGTAGTACTTGGAGCATTTGAAAGGAAGTTCGGATGAAGCCAAGGTGAATGATGCCACAATTTTCTTGAAAGGGAATATGAAGCTTTGGTGGAGGATATGATAAAAAATATTGGAAATTGAGCGAACCATAGAGAATATAAAAAACTAGGAAGATATGACGACATCCTTGAAGGCACAATTTGGCCCAGGGAACCAAGTGTGGATCACACAAAACTAGTTAATGGAACTGAAACACACTGGAAAGATCCAAGACTAGATCAAGGAGTTTTCCTTCTCATGTTGGAGATCAAGCATATGTCAGAGGAGGACATAATTTTCCACTTCATGAATGGTTTGCAACCATGGGTGCAAAGCGACTTGCGATGCCAAAATGTGCAGACTCTTATAGTAGCCATCACCACATCAAACAAGTTGTTGGGCTTCAAGGGTGAAGCCAATATAGGTCCAAGGAGTAGTAAGGATTCCCAAGGTGAGAATAAATAATGGAAGGGGAAGGAGAAGGATACAAGGAAGACAAATACGTCCAAGGGTAGTGAATACAATGCCAAGCAAAAATACACACTGAAGGAAAAGAAGTTGATTTCGTGTTGGATTTGTGCCAAAGAACACTATGTGAAGAATTATCCCTTGAAGCAAAAGTTGAACTCCTTAGAGAAGGTGGACAATCCATTTGTTGGGGTATTGAACACTGTCATGGAGGGAGGATCCATATAAATACAAGAGCAAGATATGCCAATACCTTGTTATGTGGAGGCCGAACTTAATGGGAAACCAGTAGTTGTGATGGTGGACAATTGGGCTACTCATAACTTCATAAGGGAGGATACAATATAGAGACTTGGGTTGGATCCTGAGCCAATGAAGGAAACTTTCAATTATTCCAAATCAGGTGTAGAGAAGGCCATTGGTATAGCTAAGGATGTCTTGTTGAAACTTGGAGATTGGAGCAAAAACATGAGTTTCACCATTTTTTCCATGGACAATTTTGAGGTTGTGTTGGGGCAAGAGTTAATGAGAAAGGAAAATGTAACACCTATTCAACACATGGACCATTTATCCATCTTCACGGGTCAAAATCCATGTTTGGTTCCTACCATGAGGAGGAGGAAGGGAGGCCCGTGGATGTATTCCTTGTAACTGATTGTTGCAAACAATGAAGATATACAACCTTGTGGGGACGAATTTGGATGAGGATGGGTGATGGTTGAATGAACCAAATCAATAAATGAAGAAAGGTTGATGACGATGGAATGGATGCTTGTTGATGTTGAGGATATGATAAGAGATTTGGCTAAGGCAATGGATGGCTTGGTGTATGCTTGTTTGAGAAAGTATGAAGTCACACATCAAGGAGCGGGATAAATCACAACGATGAGGATGCCAGGGCGGTTAATTGAACAAGGGAAAAATCTATCCGTATACCAAGAATACGGGAAGGTGATGCAATGACCATGGTATGAGAAAGAAAAGGAAGAGGTCGATCCCTCCTCTAGAAAACTTGGGAAAGGAAAATGGTCGTATGAACCTGAGCTCAAATGACTCGGTAAGGAGAGAAAATGAATACTTGGGTCAAGTGTACCTTTTCTTATGTACATAAAGCATAAGTATGGTGACTCTCCATTGATTGTGTCGGGACATATTGGAGATGGGGGAGATGGATCATAAAACCATCCTCCTTCACCTTCGCACTAGAACGTAGCACATTAGATCATTGTCACGGGTGGGTAGTGAATCCTATGGGGTGCCTTGAGGAAGGTGTCTTAGTGAAGTTTGGATATTGTTGAGAACACATGGGGTGAATTTGAAGGTCATGGGAAAAGTGTGAACTTTATCAAGAAGGAAATGAGGAATTATGAGTTTGAGGAGTTTGCAAAAAGAAAAGGGAATTTCAACATGAATATGTGAGTTCTTGTGGTCGAAGAAAGATGGTTGGAATAACTACCCAATTAGCCTAAGTCGTAAGGGGATCCAATGCATGGAAGAATGTGTGAATGAACCGAAGTATAGATGAAATAATAAGTCGATGAGATATGACACTTCATGGATTCAAGAATATTCCTAAGGGAAAGTTGTTTTGGAAGTAGTTGTCAGAAGCAGTAGTTGTGGTGTTTAGATGAGATATGGAGGTGGGGTTAGATGCACCATGGAGATTGTATTCAACGAATGTTGTTAGGGACAACAATGATTTTGACTGGGAGAAGATGTAAATCCCTCTAATTCACACCAAGAGAACACACTCCTTGGACAAGCTTGAGAGACGAGTTGGTCGATGAACATAAGGAGGATGCTATAGGTTGGGTGCATGGCATCCTTGTAGGCATGGGAAGGAGTGCCTTGGAAACATGCATTGAGTAGGCATACCAAAGGGGTCACATGCCACACATACCTTACGATGAAAGAAATGGAATTGAGTTGCACAAAGAGCATGGGCGGGGCGACTTGCGCATGAATGAACAAGGAGTGGATCTGTATTCCTTGGCGACCTAAGGTGTGATGGGAAGGTCAACCTTATCTCTCAACACACCTCACAATGAGTTGGAGTCAATTGGCACCAAGGGATTCGATATATGAGGAAATGTGACCACATGGAAAGGGGTGCAACCATTCGATGGGGCACGTTGGTTCGAGAGAATGAGACCATGCGAAGGGGTGTGCTAACCCAAAGGGATGCGTCGGTCCATGAAGGGATGTGAAAATATGTAAGGGGACACGATGGTTCATGTAGGAGATATTGTATTAAAATAATCAAGGCAAGGATGAGTCAAGACACCAATCGACCAAGAAACCAATCAAGAAATGAAGGCATAAATGAAGCAAGTGGAAATTATCACTAAGTATCCATGGGATGGAGGTGAACTTGGATGGGGATGCACAAGTAATCAAGGCGAGGCTTGGTTGAAAACTTTGTTAGTTTGGATGGTGTAGACTATAGGTCCACAGTGATTTTGTGAGGTGAATCTTGCAAAGAGAAGAGAAGGAACAAAATACTTGTTTGGTGCACATTAGGGTGGACCGTAGGTCTTGTGAAGGTGGTTGAGAAAGTGAAGTGAGGATGATATGTTAGGCAGAGTGTTTGTACAGACTTGGTGGTGTGAGTCAAGTCACAAGACTCTACCAAGGCATTGTAACTGAGATGGTAGTGCTCTTTGTATTGTAACTCTGTATTGCATATAATAAGTCAGGTGTAAGGCACATTGGTGTAGCCCACACTTTATATCTTTATGTCTCTCTTGCATTTCACATGTGTCTCTCTTGTGTTTCATATGTTCCATGAATGTACGCTTAATTGGCTAAGTGTTGAAATTTTGTTAACATTGCTTAAGTGTACAAGTGAGTCATATAGAGTGATTGTGCGAATTTCCTGTAGCCTAGAATAGGACTATGGACATGCTCTAGGTTAAGAGGCGTAGTCTGAACAAAGTATCCTTGGTCTAGCCAAACCACCAGGAGAGAACCATCACGGTTCCACACACCTCGGAGAGAGGACAAAACTTATTATTTTGGGTCGGTCTCCAAGGGGTTCATGATCGAATGCCTCCTTAGGAGGGGATGCATACTTGGCATTCATAAGTACCCATTCAGATAATGATGCATGGTTGATCAAATCAGGTGCATATTTTCATATGAATCCTCCTAGGGAGTGGTTTTATAAATTTGAAAAGTATAATATAGGCAATATCTTTTGAGAGATGACTTGACAACCAAAATTATTGGATGTGGAAGGGTTCAATTGTTTCTTAAAGATGGAAGGGTCAAAATCCTTCCCGATGTTATACATAATTTGGATTTGGATAAAAACTTGATCTCTATGAGTAAGATGAGTGATGTGGGTGTGTATACTAATTTCAAAAGGATACATGTAATATGGTTTGAAGAATGATGGTGTTATTGAGGGGAGTTTTTATTGAAACTTTGTATAAGCTATTGGAAGCATTATATTGATGGGCATAACAACAGGTTCATTGTTCCTCAAAATGAAATTGATAGAAGTCCTACTCTTCCTCTAAAGAAGACAATTCTCTGACACCAAACAATGGGACGTATTGGAGAAAAGGGCCTTCGTGTTCTGCATAGTAAAGGTATGGTTGAAGATATCACTATTTTTCTTTAGATTTCAATTTTTGTGAACATTGTGTATATGGTAAATAAAATTGGTGAGATTCCCATTTGGTGCTCCTAGAAAAAAAGAGTTCGTGGTGTTGATACATAATAATGTGTTTTCACATGTACCTATTCCATCTATGGGAGGGTCTTTATACTATGTCTCATTTATAGACGATCTCTATAGGAAAACATGGTTGTATTTTGTGTACAAGAAATCCAAGTTTTCAGTGAATTCAAAGAGTTTAAACATCTTGTAGAAAACTAGTTAGAGAAGAAAATAAAACCGTTGAGGATAAATAATGGAGAGTTTCGTGGAAAATATTTTGAATAGTTTTGTAAATAGTATGGACTAGCACAAAAAAAATACAACTCCATACACACCTTAATAGAATGGAGTTGTAGAAAGGATGAATAAGACATTGATGGAAAATGCAAGAAGTATGCTTCATGGTGCAAGCATATACCATAAAATTTGGGTAGAGGTAATAGACACCGCATGTTATTTGACCAACCAATCACTATAATGGAAACACCTTATAGCATGGCTTTTTGTTGAATCCCCCCCTAAAAAATTCTCCCTTCTTTGTTTATAGTGAAGGTTTCTAGTGGAGGTGAGTGACCAGAGGTATTAGCATATGATTTTTTTGTACTATGCTTAAATCATATCAAATGCAATGGTTCACTCATATATATGGCATACTAGTGCATTAAGTAAAAGGTGCATGAAATATCATTATCAATATTCCATGATAAAATATTAGTTTAATTCAATTCTAAACATATTATAATTGGTGCGTTGTAAATTTGTTAGTGTACTAGTGCATCACTATCGATGATGCACTGATGAGGTTTAACATTTTATTTTATTTTATATAATATCTATTTTTATTTAAAAATTTTAAAAATTTATCGGTGTGCTTCCATAGAAGACACATTGTTTTGTTCCCTCTATAAGCATACTAGAGAATGTTTTATTATTATGTGATAAAATTCATGTTGGTGTATATTTAAACAGTTAACACGTAGGTGCGTATGTACATTACATGCATTGAATAAGGTTTAGCCATTTTATAATACAATATCAATGCATTTCCACTAACGATGCACTTGGAAAACATTTCCTTACCAATGCGTTTATAGACCTTAATCACACAAGTGCATCCATATTTAGACACACCAAATAAGGTTTAGTCGTCTTGTTAAACAATTTCAATTTTATTTTAAAAAATAACAAAAACTAATTGGTGTCCTCCCTAATAGGGATCCCTGTTGTGTTTACGTTATTGACGCACTGTAATATATGAATAATCTTATGCATTTTCACATCTTAAGTTCACTGTTGCATATAATAATAATAATAATAATAATAATAATCTATTTTTAAGGTCACGACCAAGCCAACACACCAAATTGGTGTATGAGACCCCCTTGTTTGTGGGACAAGGGACCCCCCTCCGCCCAACGATTTGACTGGTAAAGTCTACGAAGGTATACAATATATATATATATATATATATATATATATATATATATATATATATATATATATATATATATATATATATATATATATATATATATATATATATATATATATATATATATAAGAATCACTAAATAAGGTTTAGACATTTTGTCATATAATATAGGTTTTTATTAAAACAAATTTAAAAAAATAAACAATGTGTTTAATAATTAAGAAATGCATTGGTCCACACCAACACACATATCACCCATTTATAAACTTCTATAAACCTAGAAGTGCACTAGGAACATAAGATTGCACTGATGCATCTTACTATTGGGTCTACTAAGATAGGGTAAAATAAGAAAAAATTACCAAATTGCAATTTCATTTTGACATTCCTTCATTGCCTCCAACCATACAAACACTGATGCTCACCATCCTTGTATGACCACACCTTTGTCAGTGCTACCATTTTGTTAGATTCCTCGATTCCTTTGTTTCATCGGTGGATTTGGTTCATTTTTGAATCTTGCAAAATGCTATCATATTTTCATTCTTTATCTACATGACAATCACGCCTTTTTAGTAGGGAAGAGACTACATTTTTAGTAGAGAAGTAACTAGGTAAATTGTTTGTTATCTTCTCATTTACATTTTTAGTGGATTAAAATTTAGAATTTGGCTTAAATCCCCCAACCCCATTTTTTTTTTTTAAATATGTGCAATGCAAGCCGTTCAACTCACATCGAACTATGAGGTGCATCCCATAAATTAACATGACACAACATTGGTAGTGCGTCACTTAAAGTGGAGAGCATTAGTAAAACACAAAAGATTTAAAAAATAACACTCTTTTTCAGTGCGCTTCATAATATTAGGAGACATAGTTGGCGGTGCTTCTAAATATTGTGCATCAGTGAGCACTTTTTATTTATAAAAATTCTTATGCTTGTCAGTGCTTTAAGAAATGTACGGAGGCATTGCTATTGATGCATCCATACACACTAAGTGCATCATTAATCCAAATTTAAATTATACATTTTCCCACACTTGATGGTGCGCTTGTAAATGTACGATGGCACTCATAATGGTGCTCTTGCACATCACTAATATTAAAGCCAAATTTTCTGGTTTTTTGGTGCACTTGAATTTAAGCAAGAACGGGTGCACATCAATAATTGTTTAAAAAACCCTTATCAACTTTACTAGTGCATTATTATTTAATAAGGAGCATTGGTGATAGTGCGTTAATGAGAAAGATGTATCATTGGTGGTGTGGTTTTGTTTATAATGCACACATATGATTTTAATAGAGTTTTTTTGAAAAAAAATTAATTTCAATTTTAATAAATATTACAAATCGTAATTGTATGCGTGTGCCTATTGAAATTTGTATGTGAATTAGAAAGAATGATAATGATGAAAACAACAACACTTGGTCAACATGTACAACTTCGTATAAGAGTGGGAGGATAGAGAAAGGGAGAGGTATATGTACCCTCATCCTATTACATCATAGACTCATGTCCTTTTGAGGAATATTGGCCTCAAGTTTTATAAGGAGAATACATCCATCAAGGGGAACACATGCTTGTTGACACAATCTATCTGTCACTAGGATCATTCTAGGTGGACATTTAGTGTTGGTTTCAATCTCTGGTATCATCCCATAGAGGAGGATATTTATTTTATTACTGGATTGTTTAAGAGAGGGGAGGATTTTCCTCATTTCCATGCTCTATTTCCTTGCATTATGGGAGAGGGATAGTTGGAATATGTACAAAGATATGTAAGTGCGACCATCATTGGCCTTAGTGCCATCTAGGTTGATGCGAGTTGTGTTTACATGCATTTAGTGTAAAGGAGGTAAGGTTTTTGTCACTCATGGCCACAACGCTGGTACACTATACATATAATGGGAAATGCATTAGTTATCCTCTAATGCACAGTGTTGATAGTTTAGTTAAGAGGAACACACTTATTAGGTGATCAACCATTTTTTTAAACAATTTTATTTTTCTCTGGATGATTGTCATGTTGTGCTTGAGTGGAGGATTTTCTTCTACTCTATTTTAATTAATTTATTTTTTCCTTGAGTGGTTTCCAGTGACTTGAACTACATCTAACCACCTTCCTCCTAGATTAGTGACTCAATGTGCATATACACATATGGGGGAAGATGTTTCCCAAGAGGGGACATGCAAAGTGGTTGTGTAGGTAGGTTAGTTCATAGGTATTGGATTTATTAGCTAGTGAGGATGATCATGTCCTTGATCTTGTACAATACCCATACACAAGGATGGACTGGTAAAGTTTTCCAAACATGCTATTTACTCCAACGAAACCACAAGATAAAGAGGTAATATTATCATTATATTTTGATTAATTTAGTTGCATGTTTTTTGTCCTATTTAATGCACATGTAATTGATTGTAAGATTTCATTTAAATTGTATAATTATTTTTATCTAATATTTTGTAAATGTTTACATGTATGTTGGGGAGGTGCCTCCCTAATACGACGAGGAGATGGTTGAAGAAAATGAACCACCTCAGGTGTAGAGGCTTGAAATTCCTTGTAGGTTAGTTCACAAATTCCCTCAACATGTGACATAACATATATATGCACTGATGGTTCACTAAGGAGTGGTCCCTACATGAGATTGGGAGATCATCCAAGACCCTGAGATTGCGATGATATAGGTGATCCTTACCCATGATATGACACTATTGATGCATCATGATGTCGGTTCCCTCAATATACTCGAGAGGTCGAGGGATACTCAACCTTCTTCTTTAGATTTGTTTGTTGGGGATGGTACTTCTCCATCTCCTCCTCCTCCACCTCTACCATCTCCTCCAACAACAAACCAACCATCATCTACTACACATAGACTGACTACCATTTCTTATAGTATATATACCACCATCTCCTCCATCATCCGACTGATCACTATCTCTTCTAGTAGTCCGACCAACTTCTCCTCCTCTAGCAATAGATTGACCACCATCTCCTTCTTAGATGCTACTTTCTACATTATTATTTGGAAAAGGTACAAATAGCTCTGGCTTTGGTGGTAGACCTAGCTTATGAAAATTGTTGACATGTGTATATTTGATTCTTGCGATATATATTTTGCATGTATATTTGAAATTTATATTTGACTTGAGATGTACGTTTAACATATATATTGATTTTGATATTATTGTTCATATATATTATGCCTTTTCTTATCAAGTTATTGTTGTTATTGTTTTATTTATAAAATGTATTGAAAAATTATGTTAATGATTTATATTATTAATGATTTCTCTATTTTTAAATTAAATTTGAGATGTGTCATTCATTTAAGTTTGAGATTCCATATTTGACATATATGAGATAAATATCTGACATATATATTGATTTTTATATTATCTTTGATGTATATTATGTCTTTTCATAAGATGTCATTGTGGATGTTATTTGATTTATAAAATGTATTGTGTATGCCTTTTTATATTTATTTTTAATAAAGGCAGAATTGTTTTTTCTTTAAAAAAAGAGGGTTGCTACATATCTGTAGCATTTATAAACAAAATTCTAGGAATTTCCATCCAGATATATAGCTCTCTATATACTAGCTGATATTTTAAAACATTCTCTAAACTAACCTTATAGAGATTACCCACTAATAATTTTTTTCACCAATTGTCCCAGAAGAAAAACAATTTGGAAATACATAACATGCTATGGAAAAACATGATCATAAGCCTCCTTCCCCTCAACATAGAGGAGATGATCTATCTCTTCAACTTCCATAGGGTCATGAGGCTAGCCCCCTATTTCTTCCTCCTTTGAAACTTGCTAAATGGAGTTCACTGAGTCATGGTTCTTGGAAGTGTGTGAGAGAGACTCCATTTGTTGAGGTAGAACCATTGTCTATAGATACTAGCATTAAGCCTATAAATAATCAATCTTCCACATCTTTACCCGAAGCAATTAAAAAACATTGGCCACACTTCTAGCTATGACCTATTCCAGCTTTGTCAGTTTCACATTGATCCTATGAAGAGATTGAATGTTTGCTTGGATGAACTCATGCCTACATAGGATATTCTTCACATCTCTCCAATCTATATCACCCATATTGACTACAAAGAGAACTTTCACAGAGATTTTGAGCTGAAAAAACTCCCCACCACAATTCCCAATTCTAAAGGAAACCCACTGAATTTTAACCCCAATCCCAACTCTGCTAAAAATAAAAAAGGAAGGATTTATATGGAAACATAAAACTTGAAAGGAAGATAAATGGCAACAAGAAAAAACAACTAAGGAACTTGATTTTTGTGAGACCACTCCAAGAATATTGCCGACATTGAGGAAGCTTGAAAATATGCGCTCCTTGCCTTCTGAAGCCCACTGAAGTCACACACCCAACACTCGAAAATACTTGACCTCCTGATACCCCAAGAAACCATCACAATGGAGCACCCAAACTAGACACACTAGAGCAAGAATACTCCGCTCTCCACTAGAAAAAAACCACTACAAATCACTTCCATCGTTCGATTGATCCCACATTTCAATAAAACTTCACACATATTGAATTCAATATCACCTCGAGCCTACCAACTATTCAAGCACGTGAGCACCAAGGGTCAGTTACCAAACCATGCCTTATGTGTCCTATTTGTATCTTGCATCAAAAGGAATAAAAGTTTGAAGTCCACTTTGGTTAAGGAATGAGGTTAGTAGATATTACCCCATTTTTAACCAACATTCCGATATTTAAATGTAAGGCCACTTTATCCTAGTGATCTGCTGAAATATTGAGCTCCCTTTTGATGTGGAAGAAGGATGTTTTCACAAACCAGTGACCAAGCATATTATCCTCAAGAGTATAGATCTCAATGTATTTCTTCCCATGTCAACATGATTTACCATAGATTTTATGACCAACATCGAGTCCCCCAGAACCAAAATATCATTGATCCCTAATGCCTTTGTGATACAAAATCCCATCCATAACGAATAGGCCTCAATGAGGTTATTGGAGATATGTCCTAGCCCCAAGAATATTAAAACAACCTATTTCCTTCAGGATCATGGAGATTCCCCCCTGCAACTACCATCCCTAAAATGTATTTTGTATGTTTTTTTTCACAAAAAACTAGTAAATATTTATTAATAAAAAAAATGTAGTTGAAGCTCATGATAAGGTAGTACATATTAGGCTTTCTGCAGTTAGAGGGATGTTCAAAAATTACATACAAGTTATTTGCATCTTCCCAAAGCCCGTGGTCTTCAAAATGATGTAGAAAACCAAAGAAGATTTCTATTTCTACTGTCCATAAGTAACATGAGAAATTGTAGATGCTAGAAGTAACATAAAAGGAGTACATAAGCCATTATGAGAGTAAGTATTCAAGATCTAACGAGAGTTTGAAAGAAATACTGTAGTTGAAAGACTTCCCCGAGATTGCTCCATGTAGTTCTGCATTCCTTCAAATTGTTATTTGTCAGAACTGCCAGGAGGGGCCAATTGAAGCTGAAGCCACAAGGGGCTAGGTGGCATAGAAGATAGAGAAGCTGTAGGCTTGGTGATAGGTGGCTTATTTCCCAGGCCTTTAAGATTGATATTTTAATGAGAGTCTCCATTTGTAACAATGATGGGGGTGACATGATGAATGGATTGTAACCCCAAGATAATATAAAGTCACACCCCCTTTTTTAAATAAAAAATATATGGAATGAGGGGAGAGGGAACCACAAAGTCATGGAATGGATTGATCATAATGTGCTAATTTGATGAATAGAACCCTTGCCAAATGTTGAGAAGCTCTATTACCCCTTTCATCTATTGATCCGTTATGGTCACGAAATATGTGAAACCACTCCACAGATTCAAATTCCTTGCAAAGCGTTCTAATCCCAACGATAATGGCCACGAGGTGAAGGTTAGAGGGAGATGTTCCAGAAGCCATATGTTTAATGATCATTTTGGAGTACCCCAGGGCTTTGATTGTTGAAATATTGTAACTGCAAATAGTATTCTATTTATTATTGAGTCATTATTAATTAGATCAATCCCATTTTGTGGATTGATCATGCCGGGCATTGTAATTGACCAAATCCCCTTTTTTGGATTGGTCAAACCCTAGATATATTATGCAAATTGAGAAGTCACCCCCCAAGCTAATTAAAGTGGTTTTAACCACTCATAAGACAAGTCGGCCCTGCCCAGTGAAGAGACACCTTTCAGCACCTACCAATTTGTATAAATAAAGGAAGCCAACGCCTCATTTGTTCACTCACTTAGCTCACTCATCTAGTGTGCAAGTTTGAAGGAAGCTGCAGTTTCCAGTTGCCGGAAGGAGGAGGAGAGAGAGGGGTGCATTGCTCAATAGAGTATATTCTCTAGTGTTTGGTTTATTGTCTTGGCATTGTATTGGCTATCTATATTAAGGAAATTTTTGCTGGGTTTTCTCCCCCATGAGGGTTTCCCAGGAAAAATGTTGTGTATCTTGTGATTGTGTTTCTCTCACTGATCCTACCTATGCTATTGTTATCTAGTAAATTTAACAGAAACATAATAATAGCTCAAAACTTAACATGGTATCAGAGCAAAGCTGAAGAGAGCATCTTTCACTGGATAAAGAAAAACGTCATTGTTGTCGTACAAGAAAATTAGGGCTTTTTGTTGGAGAGGAATTTTTTCCTAAAACCCATCTAGAAAAGTGTGCCCTACCCTAGTGAATATTTTGGCATCTTGAGTGCACATTTTTAGTGGATATAACTCCCAGAAAGCGAAACCCTAGTTTTCACTGGTACTAGAAAACTAGGAAACCAAAACCAGTACCAGAAGTACTAGAAAACCAGGAAACCAAAACCAGTACCAGAAGTACCAGTCCATATTTCCGCAAGCTCAGTTTCAAGGGGTAAAATTTGGATTTTCAGAAATCTGACTGCACCAGCTTACTCGCTTCAGCTCAGCACATCTAGCCCCTGGATCATAATTTTAAAATTTGAAGTTATGATCGATTAGGGTTTCCTCATAAAACCCTAAGTTGCAGTTGTAGTTGCAGTTTCAGAATCAATTGCAGTTGTAGTATTAGTTGAGGTATCAGTTGCAGTCACCCTTGAAGTTTTAAAAGGGTTTGGTAATTATTACCGCTGCTACTAGATGGTGCCACTACATGCAAATGCTATCAGAGGTATGTACTCACATATGTTTAAATTGTCAAGCTTTAAAGGGTATTTGCAGGAGAAGGGATATCTTGCCATAGATCCAGAAGGATCTCAATATCCAACACATTCAGAGGAATAATGCAACCCAGGTTTGATTATTCTGATATGCATCTATTTGTTATGACATTATTTTGATCTAGGTTGCATGTTAAAGCTATGATCATCATACTAACCTTTGGTCAAAATTAAAGTCAAAGTATTAGATGGATTAAAGTTGAGGTCATAGAGTTTATTCTCTAACCCAACTTTCTTTCAAGATAACATATGGTCTTAGTACATAAGACAGGTTGAAGAAAACACGTGTCATCTTGAGTGAAGGGGACTTGGAAGAAAAGCAACACACTCATTCTTGAGGACAAGACTCCAGGTTCCAGGTTTGATTAATTAAGTTGATAAGATTCAAAATTGCACATGATAAGTTGATAACTACCACTTTACAAGTAAAACACTATAGTTGAGGTAGCAATCTTTGAAAAGTATTATGCTTGGTAGCAAGTGAGCATATTGAGATAAATTCTTAATGTAATCATTTACCGGATACAACTAACGTCTCCTCTAGGAGAAAATTCTTGTGTTGATTCCAGGTTACCATGGAGGAATGTTTGATCACAACACTAGAAGAGCGTTGATCTCAGTTCGTATTATATTTCTTACTTTTGATCTTTGTTTCAGACAGGTCACAAGTGATAGCTCTAAAGGATCTACTGTGACAATTGTTTGTGCTATTGTTTTATTTACTACTATCAAAAGAGTATTATCCTTGCTTGTTGTTTTGTTGACCTTGTCTCAGGTCACATGTGATAACTCTGAGGAAGCTATAGTGAAGGTTGCAGAAGGAAACAAATTAAATGAGACATGATGCAGACCATGTACTTGGCCATATAAATTCATGTACCAAAGAATATGAAGAAGAAGCTATATTTTGAGATTCAGAGTATCTCATATGTAGATTGATTGTAAGGAGTAGAAGGTCCAAATATGATTGAACATTAGAACAAGAACTCACAGTAGACTTGTTCAAAATACAATGAAGCCACCTTGACGGGAAGCATAACTCACTTGAAGTCTGACTCATCCTTTCATAATTAGACTTGGTATTCAACACCAAGTATACCCCATAAGAGATGATGAAGTCCTTGTAGACTCATAAGAAATCAAGAGTAAGCCTGATCTAAGAAAAGATCAGATGAAGAGACAACTTCCAGGACTGGGAGATAGATGCCGTGAGAAGACTAGATCATAGCTTCAAAAACTTCTAGGAGATATGACATCTCTTTGGAAGATTCCCTTGTTTCAGTAACAAAGAAGGAAGACAATCAGAAAGACATTCAAAAATACTAGGATATGGATTCTTCCATGAGACTAGAAGAGAATTCAGTATTGACTTCCAAGATTGATCTATACAGATCAAGCATGTTGCAGATGTAAAAATCCTAATGTGTGTCTAGAAGATTCTCCCAGCAAGAGGGAGAAGACTATGACGAGACACTTACTCCATTGAAGAAATAGTTCCAATATTTATGAAGACAGCCAGAACAACCATGATTCATATATAGTATGAGATACAGGGGGAGAAATACCCATATTTAAAATTGAGTGGAAGTTGGTGCATTATATTAGTTGGGTCATGGAGACATTACTACAATGAAAGATAGAGTTACTTCCATGAAAGAAGAAGAGCTACCTTCAATATCATTTATTGAGCCACTCTCAGTTTCAGATGAAGTTGTTCCCGTGGTAAGAGGAGTTACTCACAGATTTCAACAGTCATAGTGAGGATGAAGCAATCATTCTCAACCTCAGAGCAACTGTAGGTGCAGAGTCCCAGTTCTAGAAGGAACAATTGCAGAAAGAGGAGAGGACATACTCTCAGGAAGTGAGAGAGATAGTGCCTTGCAGAGAGCACATAGAGCTAGCACATGATTATGAAGATTGAGTTGTAGCTGAGCAAGTGTACCGGATTGGTTTAATGTAATGAGAGAATTTGATTTGAAGATTGAAGATAGAAAGACTCATGTCTGCCAGGTGAAGGAAGATTTGTACGTGTTGAAGCAAGCTCCTAGAGCTTGGCATGGAAAAATTGACAGTTTCTTGATGAGCTTGGGCTTCACCAAGAGTAAAGTTGATTCTAACTTTTATCTCAAGGTTATGAATGATGATCTAGTGATGTTACTACTATATGTAGATGATGTATTCTTGAAAATATGAATAAAATCTCATCACAGATGGAAGAAGAAGCTCACTACAGAGTTTGATGGAAGACCTAAATGTTAGGATATTTAGACACTTAGGAGTTAGTTAAGATCTACTTGGTCTAATATGTCGTTAGGTAAAATGTGTTTCTTAGTGTGTTTCTTTAGTATGCATTAGTATGCATTTGTAGTTAGGAAATCCGACGGTCACGATATGTTCCCGACATAGAGTGATCCGACGGTTCATACTCTCCTTGATCTTAATGACCATTGATCCATGGATTAACACCCAATTGGTCCATGATATCTATTTAAAGAGCATAGAGGGTCAGTTGCCGATGATCGATTGTGAGAAACTCTCTTGTAAAATCTCTCTGTAATCTTTTTCTTTGCATTAATAAACTGCTCCAAGTGGCCGTGTTGGCTAGGGATATGGATGTTTCCCCATAGGGGTTTTACCATGTGAAAACATCGATGTGTTGATCTTTGATCTGGTTATGTGAATGGTTACTGAAGGTGTTCGTCCTCTATTGGAATACCTGTGTTGTCGAACATGGTATCAGAGCCAGGTTGAAGACCCGCTCCTATTGTAGATCATTTTTGGGCCGAGAGGACTATTCCATTGCATCCAGAGCACTTGTTTCATTCAGGAACACATTTCGTTTCACTCGAAAAGGTTTCCGTTTGCCCAAGATATGACCATTACATTCAGATCCAGAGGTATAAAGCCCGAATACACATTTTTTAAATTTATGCAAAGTTTTATTTTGATTTTATTTCGGTTTGTATTTTTCTATTTCCGGGTTGCTACTCTTTTAGATCTGCGTATTCTCTTTGCCTCATGCTGTGTGCAATCTCGGAAAATAAGAAACAGATAGTAAAATGTGCATCTTTCGGGTAAGCTAACCGAGATCTAACCCTTGTTGTCACCGAGAAACAATTTTTTTTTCTTGTGTGAAAAGAGTTTTTTTTGAGCACGCTCTCCAAGGTCGTCTTCAACAACAACAACAACAACAACAACAACAACACCCCAATCCTCCTTCTGAACATTACAATATGTTTTGTTAGACCATTTGGTTAAAACTTGCCTTATTAAGTAAGAGCTCTTGAGTTCAAGTCTCTCTTTTGTTACCTTTTTGAAAAAGTTCATGCTAAAATTGTAAAGTGTATTTTACTTCAAGTATAAAAGTGAATCACTGTAAGTAACTTTAATATTTTATTTTAGAGTTATTTATTTTGCATGCAGCTTTTCTGTTATAAAGTAACTTCATTGTAAAAGTGATCCCCACTTCTCTTTATAAAAGTGGGTCACTTCATAAAGCAACTTACACTATCACGTGGTCAATTGGTTACTGTTTATATATATTTTTTAAATGACATAACTCTCACACCGGAAGTCCGTTTTCAGTGCCGTTTTTTTTTTAAAACTGCATAATTTTTCGAGCTCTTTCCATTCATATCATCAGTTTCAGTTTTTAAGTCCATATTATTCGCATATTTAATATGAATTCTACAAGTAATGTCTTGCTTACCAACAACAACTACTTCCAATGGAAATCTCATATGGAAGATTTATTAAGAAGTAAAGGTTTGTACCGGATTACCTTAGGAAAGGAAAAAGCACCCACTGATGATGATAAGAAATCCAAGTGGAATAATAGGAATGACGAAGCACAAGGACTAATCGAAATGTCCATCTCTCCTGATTTAAGGTACCACCTTCAAGAAATTGATGACCCCGAAGAAGCTTGGGATAAGATTGAATCTGTGTTTGGTAAACTCAATATTATTCGAGCACAACAGTTAGAAAATAAAATATTGACCTTGAGTCCAAGTGATTTTTCTTGCCTTGGAGACTATTTATCTAAGTTTAAAACACTCAGAATTTTATGGGAAGAATGTAAGATATAAATGGAGGAAGAGCGTTGCATCTATCTTATTCTTTCTAAGCTAGGTAGTGCATATTCTGTGTTTGTATCTACATTTTATGCCATGAGAGAGGCTCTAGGGAAAGCTTATGAAAAACCCACTGTTATAACCCTAAATTGCACCACACCTGCTTGTCTGGCATCAGGCCAACTCATATCCCTTCATTGCCAAAACATCTGCTGAGAAACCTCTTTGAAAATCATTTTGGGTTAAGTCACACGCGCCCCAACCCACTACTGCACGCGTTTGAATGTTGGCAGGCCTAACACAACCCGCGTTTACCTAACAAAGCACAAAAACAGAAAAGTTGCCGACGGGACAAAAAGCTATGGGTCAGTTAACTGAAACTCCCAGCCATGCATGGCCGAGAGTTCGTCCAAAACCCTAGCTCCTTCTAGCCTATAAAAGAAGGGGTAGGGGTACTATTTGGAGAAGGAAAATTATAGCGAAGAAACTCTGCCCAATTGCCGAATCCATTTGTCCCAACCCTTTAGCCTTTCCTCAAGCCTAAGGAGAATTAACGCAAAGAAGTTGGAGAACAAAGAAGAGGAGGAGCTCAGGATCAGGATCAAGGAACGGTGGCCGGTCTCAACATTGATTTTAAGTTGATTCATTTTGAAAATAATAAAAGAATACTTTTCCCGTCCCAATGCATGAGTTATCTACGATTTGTTTAATTTATGCTTAATTTCTAACCCTCAAGTAGAAAAGTAGCATGCATGTGTAGTGGTTTGTCTTGATTGCAGGATTGTCTTTGGAAGGAGCAGCGCAAGAAAGCGAGCAAAAGCGCAACAGAGGATCTACACCAAACATCAGTAAAAAGGTTAGTAGTTCCTTTCCATGCATGTATGTGAAAGGGGGGTTTTAAGTTTTGGGTGGTAGGTTAAAAGTGATTTCTTTATGGTCATAATTTGCATGCAAGTCTGACCCTAGTTTGCTAGTTCGTAGGGTATTTTTCCCAACAATAGAGTTGGCAACCATACTGGGGAAGATACTCTTTAGGGTTTTCCGGATTTAGTTGAGGTTTTTGGGTAGTTTAAAGGATTGGATTTTCTGTTTCTTTGCCTGTCTGTTTTCTGTTAGGTCAGAGCTAGCAGGGAACCTGGTTCTTTATACCATTTTTTCCTTGACTATTGCTTGACGGTAATTATCGGGACACACAAAGGTACACGCGACCTGCAGAAGGCCTGCATGCGTGTACCCGCGCCCTAACCTCTTACAGCCCGCGTTTGAACGCTAGCTGTAGAGGTTTCAGTAGCGTGTAGGAGTCAAAAATCTTGAGAGGCAGTCCTCCTCTTCCCTGTCAGAATTATACATTCTCAGGGGGCTTTCTGGATCCTGTCTAAGTCTTGCTGGTTCATAGTCTTGTCTTAGTTTGCTTTATTGCGTTTTGTTATTCTTTGCAATTATTTTTCTTTTCTGTTGAAGGAAGCATCCAAGCCTTCAAGAGACCCTGGTTATCAATAACAGAGGCCTCTTCCTGGTCTGGGCTGCCTGTGTTTATTTTTGTCTTAGATTTTAGACATACATGCGGCCTGTGCAAGTGCAGCCCGCGGGTACACGCGCTCTGTTGTAGCTCAGCACGCGTTTGCATGCGTGCTATTTCAGTGACAGGAGCGTGCTTGACAGGCTTCTTTTTTATCAAGGTGGGGCAGTCATCCCCTCTTTTGGTGAGAAGTAGTGCTCTCAGGTGTTTAAGTCTGAGGTTGAACAGTCAGTAGGTTAGGTCAGCTTACCCGCCTGCATTTTCTTAGTTGATAATTGATAGAAAAGATAAAAAGAAAAAAAAATTGTTTTATGGTTTTTAGACAAGCACAAGAGTCTTTGCTTTCTTGATTGCCGTTGTGTGTCTTTGCTTTGATTCTTTGCGATCTGTGCTTTAAGCCAGAATTTCATTTTTCTTGGTTTTTGGCTTGTCGGTATTTTCCCTTTGTTGCTTGATTTGCACGTAAATAAAAAAAAAAAGAGAAAAAAATCTTTTCATTTTCTTCTTTGTTTGAAGATTGTGTTTCTGCATCAATAGCTAGGAAGAAGTCTTTTTGTTCAGATGTTTTTGCAGTGCATTTAGAGCATAAGTAGCTCGCAGATTGAGTGAAATTCCTTTATGTTTGCTGCATGAAATCTTAGAAAAATTGAAAAGAAAAAGAAGCCTTTCTTTGTGAAAAGTTGTTGATTTTTGCATTTAGTAAACATCTTTTGTTTCCAGCTTTTTAATTCGTTTTTTCTTCGAGTATTTACACATCATCAGTTTCACCTTCATATCCCATGACGTAAAAAAACCCATAAAAGCAACGCTAATTTAAAATCTATTAGACTTTTTTGTTTGTAGGGTTCATACACTAGTTCAGGACTAGGGCCTTGGATTAGGTTGGAGAGGAAACTCTCCAAGGCCACTCAAACTCAAACATTGGAGTCTGTGATAGGGAGTGTAGAAGTCCAGTTACGTGGAAGTTATCCGGGACCCCCCTCTAACACAGGGGATAAACACGAGGTCGCGTAAGGAAAGGTAGCAGAGATAACCCCTCCAAAGCCGGACCAAGCATAGTGGAGAACACATATCGATGACTTGTTGTGGGATTCCATCGTTTGCATTTGCCATGGGGCTTCGTGGGTCTCGAATCCATTCGAGGTCCTCAGTTGTCTTCCAGACCATTTGCTCTCGATACCCTTAACAGGTTTCGGGCTTGATACCCTGCTCATTGTGGTCTACCTGACTATCGACTGTACCCGCTTGGGGACTGTTCGCGTGCGGGCAAACTAGTTGCCAATCTTTTTAGGGACATACACAGGTGACTGCGGGGGTATACCGCGGTACCTAGGATAGACATCGGGCCACACTTTGCAGAGTATACCTGGAGGGTGCTTCCGTATTCGAGTTGCACTTGCACTGGTAAGTTGCTCTAGTGTTGGTTGTTGTAACTGTTCTTCAAAATAGTTAGTGATTACTTGTCTTATCTCTTAGGGGCTTATTTTTAGTGTGTGTTACTGTTCGAACGTGTAGAATACCTTAGCGTGTCTTGGATCTTCTCACACAGTGGAGGATCCCGAGCTCCACCGGTCACGAAGGCTTTTGGGCCTGCCGCCGGTTATACTGGAGCCACCCCCGCCACCATTGAGGCGGAAGGTAGACCAACAAGGGTCTTTCGAAGCAACCAGGTTACAAACCATTGAGCCCGAACAACTCCCGGAGGAATCAACCGCCAACCTTGGCTCGGTTTAAACCCCAACCACTGATACTTGGCCATCGGTCATTGTACCAATCCAATTTTACGAATGCCTGTCAGTGCCTCACACAGTTATGGAACCAAATACTGTTACTTCTTCTCGGAATTCTTCCATTCCCACCACCGTTGCTACCACAGGAGAATCATCTACTAACTTGCCTTCGTCAGTCCGAGCCACCATGGTCTCGGCCGCAACTACGTTGCACAGTGGACCAATCCCATCTATCGCGGCGGCCACAACTCCCTTCACACCTAGTGCGACAGGCCCTCCATTTTCATACGGTATGTCTAGTTTGGGTACAAGTCCTGCACTCACTTACTCCACTTTACAGACTTTGGGTCTGGGGGCAGGGAGATCTAACGCTCCTCTGCAAGGTCAACTTGGGGGCATTCCTGTCCCTTTCAATGCTTTTCCTTACGCTGGAGGTCATATCTCTCCTTTGTCCCCTTCGCTTGGTGGTCTGCATCAGCAGTCCGTCGGGCAGCCTGCACACACGAGTTCATTTGGAGCCGGAAGTCAAGGAACACCTGCGCACACTATGCCGGTAGGTTCGTCACCGTTTGTTTGGAACGGGACGTTTGGTAACAACACTTTTGCATCCACTGCTTTCCCATATGGGGGCACTCCCATATTTGGACAGTCTACTCCGGCGCAGGGTACTATTCTTGCGGCAGGGTCACATATACCAGGACCTTGGAACTCAGGACAAGGATCCGTTCCCTCATCTGGAATGCTGTTCTGGGGTAATTCTTTCCACAGTCAATGGAACCCCGGACAGACTTCTATGCCTCTCCCAGCAGGACCGACATGGGGTAATCCTTCCCAAAGTCTATCAAACACGATGAATGCCCAACATCCTATGTCCTTTATGGGGAATCAGCCAATGATGTCTCCATAGATGCAAAATCCTTACGCTGGTCAGGGCCATGGTTTCTACCAGAATCTGGGCCAGCAGCCAAACTTTTCCTGGCAACCTGGTGCCAGTCAAACTCCAGGACCCTTTTTCCCAGGCTATCAGTAGCAACCCAAACTACCCTTCCTGGTGACGTTACACTTGCCAGATTTGACAAGGTTGTTAAATGATCCTATTTGTCATGATCCACGTTGGCCTCCTATGCCAACGAAGTTGCCTTCGGACATTCCAAAGTTCAAGGCCAAGCCCAACGAAGATCCAGGTGATCACGTGACTACTTTCCATCTTTGGTGTTCATCTAACTCATTGAAAGATGACTCCATTCAGTTGCGATTGTTTCAACGTACTCTTATCGGGAGTGCCACAAAATGGTACATCGAGCTTGACTGCTCCAGATACTCTTCCTTTGGCGAACTGGCGATGGCCTTCCTTAACCATTTCCAGTTACCTATGAGATACGACGCCGACACATAGTTGCTCGCCAATTTCGAACAGACAACAACAGACCATATCTCTGATCATATCCGAGAGTGGAGACGCCGGAAGAGTCTAATTAAAGTACCAGTCCCACCAGCATTCCTGCTTGAGTGGTTCCTTAAGTCTCTGGTCCCACAATTATCCAAAGACGTTGCAACTCCGGGGGTTTTCTCCGAAGAAGATGCCATCATGAGGGCTCAACAGTTTGAGCTTATCTATTCTCAGTCTGGTTTATTATACAACATCCTGCCGGATGCACCACGATCAATACTGGATAAAACTAGACAGAGAGCTGGACCACATGCCGACGGTATTGTTGGTTCATCACAAACCAAGCCCGCTGAGCAATTGACAAAACAATTGCAACAATTATCTATCCAACACTCAGCGGCCAGCCATAATACTGCTTTGGCTGCTCCTCCTACCCAAACGTCGGAAGTACACTCCGTGCAGACGACTAACCCCAAGGCCAACCAACAGCCCGAAGGGAAGAAAAAACAACGAAAGAAGGGTAAGGGGGAGAAAAAACCCACTGATAATGCTGGCGAGGGCACCACGGAAAAACGGAAGGCGAGGTATCCATGCAACTTGTGTGCGGAATACCACCCGACCCATCTGTGTCCTCGACTTGCAGAGGCCCAAAAGTTTGTCACACATCAACAACAAGCCATGTTGACTAATCCCTTTCAGCATGGGAAAAATTTAACTCAAGCCTCTACAAGTGCCGAGGGGGGCAGTCAAGAAACCTGCCCTCCCCCAAATAATTCCTCATCCGTGAACGTATACATGGTTAGGGGTGATGCTTTAATAACGACTAGAGCGCACGACTATAGTAAACCAAGCGCCTCCGAGAAGGGAAAAGAAGCCGAACTCCCATCTCTTCCTCTATAGATTGAGAAGACGTTGGGGGAAATGATGACACGCATTCCAAAGGGTGCGTTTAAGAAATCTTCTCACAACCCAAACGCAAGGGCCGCCCAGAATTACTCTGTGGTGGAAGATTTATCGCAAACCCCTTGTGTTATGTTCGCTTTGGAGGTCCTCCAAAGTTGCCTTGCTCAGAGGAAAGCCTTGTTGACTGCTTTAGGCTCTACTGAGACTTGTAACCCGAGTACCATCATGCTAGATACAACTGACTTAAAACCTCGTCTGCCTTACCACGTAGCGTTTCAGATAGTAGTGGCTCATCCCACAAAAACTTTCACACGCAATATCTTCCGCACGATGGTCGACGAGGGTGCTTCGACATGCGTTATGTCGTTAGCATGTTGGAAGGCCATTGGCCAACCCACTTTGTCTCCATCACCTACTCTCCTCACTGCATTCGACGATCGTTCTTTCCGACCACATGGCATCGTTCCTTCTTTCCCTGTGTAGTTAGGAGGAAAGACCGTGTGCGTTGAAGTAGAGGTAGACGATGCCCCCCTCGACTATAATCTCTTGTTAGGTCGGAGTTGGAATTATGCTATGCAAGATGTGGTTGCTACAGTTTTCTGAGTCTTATTGTTTCCACATGAGGGTCGGATAGTGACCATCGATCAATTGTCCTTCTCTAGACCTGACCCAACTTTGGGGGCATCCACGGTTCCCATGATTGATAATCCTCAAGCCGGTGTCGTCAACGTAGGAGTTGGTTTGTGCCCATCCTTGATGGGTACCTTCAATTACCCACCTCCTCATGACGATGTCAAGTTTATATCTAATCACCACAAGGATGAGATTTTTCACGTTTCGTCGTTCCGCACGACTTACTTTGAGGATCCGTGGATTATTCCTTCCCCATCAGCCACGATGGATGAGACAGGGCACTCCGGCATGTCCATGCCCTTGTCGACTGCTGAAGTAGCGTACTCTTTAGTCCAACAAGCTTCATCTAACCCTGATTCAATTCCCACACAAGAGTTGGATCCACCTCTAGAGCCTATCTGGGCTCAGGGTTCTCTCACCAACACCGATTCGTTAGACTTATTCTTGCCTTCTGACGAAGCAGTAATCGAAGCAATGACTAGTCCGGACAAACCTTGGGAGGATCTTCATCATAGATCATATTTCCTCTCAGAGTTAAGCCGAATCGAGGCAGGAGAATTCACTATCACCATGACGGGAGATCAGCCATGTCCCATTAATCTCTTAGCTACACAGGAAATTTATGTTGATGGAAATATGGCGACTATTGCTGCAACTATACCTATCAACATCTCCCGAAACCCTTGCGTCATGGAGAATGTCTTCATCGGAGCGGATTTCTCCCCCGAAGAGATTCAAATTTACACGGATATTTTCAAAGAATTCCGTGACGTTTTTGCCTGGTCTTATGAGGAAATGCCAGGCATCGATCCGAAAATAGTTGAACATGAAATCAAAACGTATCCTGATGCTAGGCCTGTTCGACAAAAACTTCGTCCAGTCAATCCTAAGAAAGCAAAAACCATCAAGATCGAGGTTGAGAAATTTCTCAAGGCAGGGTTCATTTACGCTATCCATTTGACTCAATGGGTTTCAAACCCCGTGCTGGTCAATAAAAAACAAGGCACAATTTGTGTATGTACTGATTTTCGTGATTTGAGCAAGGCATGTCCCAAAGATAATTTTCCAACCCCATTCATTGACCGGATCATTGATGAATGTGCCGGTTGCGAAGCCTTTTCGTTCATGGATGGTTTTTCGGGATATAATAAAATCCAAATCAAACCTGAAGACCAACACAAAAGGACATTCATTTGTCCGTGGGGTACATTCGCCTATCGCAAGATGCCTTTTGGCCTCAAGAATGCTGGAGCCACTTTCCAACGGGCCATGTCTTTTGCGTTTTACGACCTCAAACATATAGTCGAGGCTTATCTCGATGATCTAGCATCACGCTCTCGCAAGCGAAAGGATCATCCTACACACCTCAGACTAATATTCGAACGTTGTCGCTACTTCAGGATTCGCTTGAATCCCAACAAGTGCAGCTTTTGCGTCACGTCAGGACGTTTGTTAGGTTTCATCGTATCAACAACAGGGATCATGGTGGATCCTCTTAAGGTGGAGGCAATAATCCAGTTGCCCCCCCCATGCACAATCTTACAACTTCAAAGTCTTCAAGGCAAGGCGAACTTATTACGACACTTCATCGCCAACTATGCCAAAATCACCAAGGGCTTTATGCGTTTAATGAAGAAATATGTTCCATTTTTCTGGGACGAAGCCGCTCAATGCTCTTTCGACGCATTAAAACACGCCCTCACAACTGCACCTCTGCTACGGCCACCTAATTATAACAACGATTTCTTATTATATCTGGCTGCCGTAGAGTCAACCATAGGCATGGTTTTAGTTCAGGAAGATGATTCATTTTCAGAATACGTGATCTATTACCTGAGCCGAGGCCTCATAGGACCAGAACTTAATTATTCCCATCTCGAAAAACTTGCGTTGGCAGCAGTTCATGTTGTTCAACGGTTCCGTCACTATGTTCTGTTTCGCAAGACCACCATCGTCGCTGTAATGAATCCATTCCAGTACATGTTGACACGACGAGTTATCAACGAAAAAATCAGTAGATGGGTGGTCATCCTCCAAGAATTTGACTTAGACTTCGTTTCAACGAAGTCTAAGAAGTCATTGGTCTTTGCAGAACTTATTTCAGAGCTTTCGGTTGAGTCAGGTGACATTGTGCCTGAGGAATCACCTATCCGGAGGGATATGTTTTTGATTGAATCGTTAGACCCCTGGTACAGAGATATACTGATCTATCTCCAGACTTTGAAGTTCCCCACCTCTGCTTCTCATGACGAGCGTCGGCGGATATGCCATCAGGCTAAGAACTATCTCATACTCGATGATACGTTGTATCGAAGAGGTGTAGACTGCCTCTTGCGTCGATGTCTCACTCATGAGGAGGACGTCATAGTGCTCAACGATTGGCATACAGGAGCTTGTGGAGGTCACTTATCTGGGTTGGAAACAACCCAAAATATCTTACGAGCAGGTTACTTCTGGCCCACACTTATGAAAGATTGTATCGAGTCGGTCAAGAAGTGCCATCCGTGCCAAATCTTCTCTCAGAAGATGAGGGCACATCTAGCTCCTATGTTTCCTGTCATCACAGTTGGTCCCTTCACTAAGTGGGGGATTGATTACACTACATGCAACCCCCCGTCAGCAAGGGGGCACCGCTATATCATCGTAGCTGTCGACTACTTCACTAAGTGGGTCGAAGCTATGCCAACGTTTAAATATGATGGAGAGACTGCAGCTCTTTTCTTATTCAACCAGATTATAACACGGTTCGGCGTTCCGAGAGAGATTGTCACTGATCATGGCAGTCACTTTCAGAACCAAATGATGTCCGAATTAACATCAAAGATTGGGTTACGGCAAGAACATTCCTCACCTTACTACTCCCAAGCCAATGGGCAGGTGGAAGCTGTAAACAAAACCCTTAAAACTATTCTACAACGAACTATCAACTCAGCCAAGTCAAATTGGCATTTGATGTTATACTCGACATTATGGGCTTATTGAACATCGGTTAAGACTGCAACTGGTTTCTCACCTTTCCAACTCATTTACGGGCTGGAGGCAGTCTTTCCCATTGAATGTCAAATCCCATCTCTGAAATTGGCAGTACAATTATTGCCAGACACTTCTCCACTTGAAGAGCGGTTAGTATACCTTGAGCAGCTTGATGGGCAGCGTCGCGATGCGGCCCTGGCCAACGAGGCTCATAAACATAAGGTCAAGTGTCAATATGATAGGTCCGTTCGTCCTCGAATTTTTTCTGAGGGTGACCTTGTCCTTGTCTATGACCAAGATAAGGACCCTCTGGGGGTAGGAAAGTTTAAACCCATGTGGTTCAGACCCTTCATTATTAAGGAGGTATTAAAAAAGGGCGCTTATCGTTTGGTCGATTTTGAAGGGAATGCGTTGGCGGAGCCTAGAAATGGGCTCTACCTCAAGAAGTATTACTCATAGAAAGGTCATTGTGGGTAACTTTTTGTAGCATATGTATAGTCTTTGTACTATCACTTTTTACATTTCTTTTAAAAAGTGTTATGGATGTGTCATTGATGTTATATTTCGTCAATATGGTAGATGTCAAGTGAGTCCGAGGTGTTCGTTGGGTATGCGGACGGTGCTAGTCGACACATGCAGAGGCTTGCCTCCGCAGCTTGGGTAATCTTTACACCACAGGGTCAGTTGTTTTCTTTCGGAGGTATATGCTTAGGTGACACCACAAATAATGTTGCCGAGTATAGTGCAGTTATTGAATTAGTTCATGATGCATTGTCATTGGGTATTTCTCATCTCTGGGTCTATCTAGACGCTCAACTGGTTGTGTCGCAGCTAAATAGAATATACCGGGTTCATGATCCAACTTTACACCGAAAATTCCTTAGGGTACGTCTCTTAGAACGCAACTTTGATTATATTACATATTTTCATGTTCCTAGGAGATTAAACCAAATCACAGATACTCTAGCTAATCACATTTTAGATTGGCATCTTGCCCACATATAAAAAGATCATGAACATAAACATGTAAATACATTTTTGCACACATAATCCATAAGACACAAAAAAGAGATAAAAACCATATATAAACATCATAAAATCCTCAGAGTACATAGATGGGTGCAAGCGCCTCAAAAGTGGGAACAGTAACGAGTCACCGGGCTTATGCCCTAAAAAAATATATACATATCAGTGCTCGTGGCACATAAAAAGTCTAAAAAGTCTGTTCAGGGCCTATGGGCCCTGTTATAATCATGTACAGCTTAGGCTAAATGCCTAAACAATCGGACCCATGTTCGAGGTGCCCCCACAACATGAGTCTGCATGGACGACGACAGGTCCTCTATCTCTGCCATGGGAACTGTGCGAGTGAGCGCAGTGAAGTTCCGCTCAATTCGCCTAAGAACCCTCTCGGCCTCTCCTGCTGGGAGGTTCCCTGCTACTGCTGCTCCCCCAACGGCGGCAGCTGCGGTTTCTGGCCGTGGACGACGCCTGTTCCGCACATAGTCGGCAGGTCGCACGGGTCCCACATCTGCATGCAATAAATGTTCACCTATCAAAAACTCTGGTATACAAAAACATGATATATATATCAAAAAAAAAAAGACATAAAAATTACATATGCAAACAAAAAAACTATACAGGTGGAGACTTACCCATCTCCCCTCGCTCCTCACCAGGAGGCACTGGTATCGCTGGATCTCTGGAGAAGTCGATCCCCGCATATGGGTATTCTTCTATAGTTGGGATCTGTCATGACAGCCAAGCAAAAAAGTAGTCGTTGAAAGCCTCCACGGTCCTTCCACCACCCTGTCGTGGCAGTAACACTGCCCATCTGCATACTGCGGGGAAAGTGGCCAGATGTCCTCGTACTATCAGCCGAGGACTGAAGCACAAAACTCTCTCGAAAAAGAACGAACACAGGATGGTCCCAAACCTGAAGTTCCTGTGTGTCCGTTGTCGGCAAGATGTCAATTGACTCTTCATGCAATCCAACAGTGTGGTACTCCAATCAAAAATTTGTGCATTCATGCACTGGATCACACAGTTCATTTGTGCGCGCGAAGCCTAATGCACGGCTGCTGAGCTGGTGATCCGCCCAATGAGAAATAAAATAGTCTGTAGGGCGAGGCTGGTAATCCTACTAACAGATACCGAGGAGCCTCTATGCTCAGTCCCAGCCTCACAGTACTCATCTATCAGCTCCGAGACTTTGCTCGGCCCCGCAAGAAAATTCTGAAAGTTGACTAGTTCCCCTCTCCTTGAGAGGCCAGTCAGAAAGTAAATATCCTCGGTGGTGGGCACCAAGGATTTCCCCTCTAGCATGAACGCCTCTGCATCAGGGTGCCAGTAATCAACCAAGGAATTCATTAGCCTTGGTTGCGCGCGCATGAACGGACATAAAAAGAATTTTACCAACCCACACTGCGTCAGCATGACCACAACATTCGGATCTGCAGCCACTAACTCATTGGCAGCCTCGTGCTCCCTTTCCCTCCACTGAACATACATCTTGCCAACACAACAAGGTAAAAGGAGGGTCAATACTTTTTATTTTTTTTTATTTTTTCATCACGCGGGGGGGGGGTACCCGCGGCCTATAGAGGTGACAGTCGTGGGTACCCGCGGGCTGTCTCTGGACAACCCGCGTTTACCTAGGGCCGACCTTTTTGAGGTCGACGACCCACCCCAAAAATAACCTAAATGCTAAAATGAAAGTATTGAATAGCTAGTCAAGGGAGTTTGTACTTACTTGGTCCAAGAAGAAGTCCGTTTCGTCCACTGTAGCTCTCGAAATCACGATCTTTGGCAAAGGGGTTTTTTTGGCTCCAGAGTCAATTTCCAAATCAGCAATGGTGATAATGAGCTACCAACTTCTATTTATAGACTTTTTGGCCTCTTTTTATCACTTTTTTGGCCCCCCTTATTAGTTTCTTTATACCAAAAACCATTTTGAGTGATCCAAGAGTTATATGGGAGGAATTTGATCAGGTATTGGGACAATTTTTTTTGAGTTTCGAAAAAATATTGACGGTCCATAAAAAAATTTATTTTCTCAAAAATTCAACTTGAGCATATAGGGTAGGATATCATCCCAACTGTTGCATCTCGTTGCCTTTTTTCTTATAATATAGGATCGATCCCATCCGGTTGTGACACGAAACCGTCATATCTGCTATAGAAGTGTCGCGACTTGGTGGTAGAGCTTACCAAAACATGGATGCCCTAGGTAGGTCCTGGTTGCATTATGGTGTCCATGCCGTTTCAAACAACACTGTAGGCTCGGGAGTCCGTATAGTCTTTCCTGAATACGAGTTTGAGCCTCATTCACATGGGTCTTTTTCACTCTTTGTCTTACCCTCCGGACTCCCAAAACATAATGGGTCTCCTTTTAAGCCCTTTTCAGACTCTCTAAACATGAAAAGATTGCCGAGCGATCTTGTGACCTTTCACGCTCATTAAACTGAAATTTGAAGTCACGTCTGTCCGACGGTAGTTTACCCCTTTTTCGGTCCGGACGGTCAACTGTACGAACAAAGGAATACTCTATTGAATTCCCATTCTTTAGAAGAGTATCCTCAGGTATAATTTTATTCCCTTTTCGGGCCTGAGGGACTCAATTTACGAAAAAGAAACCCCCCCGGAGTCCATAGTTAAGCTCTTTTCAGACTCCCTAAAATTGAAAAGATCGCCGAGTGACCTTATTCTTTCACACTTGTTAAAATGGTCCAAAAGAACATTCCTGATGGAGTCCATAGTTAAGCTTTTTTCAGACTCCTTAAAATTGAAAAAATAGCCGAGTGATCTTGTCCTTGTCACACTCGTTAAAATGGTTTTGAATTGACGTCTAATCGGTGCTATTTTACCCCTTTTTCGAACCGACTAGACTATTGTCGAAAAAGGTACACCACTAGAGTCTCCTTTTATTCTTTTTCAGACTCTCTAAATATGAAAAACCACCGATCTTACTTTCTCTGGGCTCGTTAAACTTACATCGAAGGACGTTACCATTGTGTGTTCTATCAACCGCATTTGCATACCTTACCCATCAGCCTTGTAACAGTTTGCTTCTACGTCTTAACACCTTTGGCCATTGGAGGATTTTTTCCTAGTATCATTTCCTAGAACATCAGTCTTGTCCTTGTGCCTTGAGATTGTATGTTTTCCATACTCGTTCCTCCATTGTAACGTAATATTCCTTTATTATTTTTCAAAAACTGTCAAAAAGAACAAAAAAATCAAATATACCCCAAAAAGAGGATGGGAAAAGTATTTTATTTATTGGCAGCATAATGAGTCGCCCTTGGGTAAAGCACATCTGTCCGTTTGATTATCAGACTATGGGATGTAGTACGACCTTAGGAAGCTTATTCTCGCTATATAGAGTTGTGTCCTCCACCATTTGGTTACTCTTCCAAACATATGGAGAGTTTGCGTTGCCTCCTGCTTCGTAGACTTATGATTAACATATATGCTTCCTGAGTCTTATCACTTGTCGTGCTATTATCCAAGGGAAGTTTTGTCACTAAGCCTGAGTCGGCCCCTCTGCAATATGTCTCTTGTCCGCATACCCGACCATCCTGACCGTCCAATCAA
>ML799348.1:112231-126452 GCA_009831015.1 Picea engelmannii | reverse complement strand
CAACCATCAGGCCGATTTAGCTTCTGGGAGATGGATAATTTATATGTATATCTTTCTGATTTCGAGATGTAGCTCCGCTGTGTATTATTCGCGGCTACTCTTTATAGTTATTTGACATGGATCTACGGTGTATTTGATTGGTAGCCATGGTTCTATTTTATCCCGAGCATGGGTATGCCCGCCTCGGTGAGACATTTGTTATTTTGCAGATGACACCTCCTTATTCCTGATTCTTGGGCTCACTCGTTCAGCATATCAGTACAGATTGGTAAAAGATTGGTAATGTATATTGGCCATCAGATGCTCTTCTGACCTCACACATTAGGGGGCATATGTTATAACCCTAAATTTCACCACACCTGCTTGTCTGGCATCAGGCCAACTCATCTCCCTTCATTACCAAAACATCTGCTGAGAAACCTCTTTGAAAATCCTTTTGGGTTAAGTCACACGCGCCCTAACCCACTACTGCACACGTTTGAACGCTGGCAGGCCTAACACAACCCGCGTTTACCTAACAAAGCACAAAAATAGGAAAGTTGTCGACAAGACAAAAAGATATGGGTCAGTTAACTGAAACTCCCAGCCATGCATGGTCGAGAGTTCGTCCAAAACCCTAGCTCCTTCTAGCCTATAAAAGAAGGAGTAGGGGTACTATTTGGAGAAGGAAAATTATAGCGAAGAAACTCTGCCCAATTGCCGAATCCATTTGTCCCAACCCTTTAGCCTTTCTTCAAGCCTAAGGAGAATTAACTCAAAGCAGTTGAAGGACAAAGAAGAGGAGGAGCTCAGGATCAGGATCAAGGAACGGTGGTCGGTCTCAACATTGATTGTAAGTTGATTCATTTTGAAAATAATAAAAGAATACTTTTCCCGTCCCAATGCATGAGTTATCTATGATTTGTTTAATTTATGCTTAATTTCTAACCCTCAAGTAGAAAATTAGCATGCATGCGTAGTGGTTTGTCTTGATTGCAGGATTGTCTTTGGAAGGAGCAGCGCAAGCAAGCGGGCAAAAGCACAATGGAGGATCTACACCAAACATCAGTAAAAAGGTTAGTAGTTCCTTTCCATGCATGTATGTGAAAGGGGGGTTTTAAGTTTTGGGTGGTAGGTTAAAAGTGATTTCTTTACGGTCATAATCTGCATGCAAGTCTGACCCTAGTTTGCTAGTCCGTAGGGTATTTTTCCCAACAACACCCACTCTTGAGTCCTTTTGTGATTCTTTGATTAGAGAGGAAGATAAGCTTATACAACTTGGAATGATCAACACTACAGGTACATCTAACAAAGCCTTAGTTGCCCAACAGAAAGATAAACCCAAGTATCCCAATAAGAAACATCCTCGCTACAACAACACACAATATAAGGGTCCCAAACCCGCTAAGACAACTTCAACTCCTAATGGTGACAAATGAGAAAAATATAAAAATAAGAATACTAACAAACATTGCAACTTTTGTGATAAAGATGGTCATGATGAGTCCAAATGTTTCAAGAAGATGGCAGCTTTAGAAGCAGTGATGAAGAAGCACAACATCGGTATTGATTCTACTTCTTCTTCTTCTTCTCATGGACATGCACTTTTTGCTTCTGGTTTCTCCTTCAATACACCTTCTACTTCTACTTCTGATAAGTGGCTTATTGATTCTGGAGCATCTTATCATATGTCTAAGGATAGAGACATACTTTCTACTCTAAATGAATGTAACACCAAGAAAATATTTGTTGGTGATGATAGATCTGTGTTGAAGGATTTGGAACAATACAAGTAGAAAATGACCATTTCAATGATGTCTTATGTGTTCCAAGTATTTCTTGTAACCTTTTATCAGTATATAAATTCACTCATTCAGGTGAAGGTAAAACCGTAGAGTTTTCACCTCACCAAGTTGTAATCAATGATCTAAAAGATCCTAATCATGTTCTTGCAATTGGTATTGCTGATGATATTACCAGGTTGTACAAGTTTGACAACTTTGGGTCATCATCTTTTTCATCAGTTTTTGTTGCTCATAGAGATGACATGAGAAAACTTTGGCATGAGCGGTTTGGTCATCTAAACTATCGCTCATTGAATCAACTATGTAATCAATAGATGGTGACTAGTCTTCCTCTTGTTTCATGCAGAGATGGTGTTTGTGCCGGTTGTGTTCTCGACAAACATCATCAGGATAGTTTTGAAAAACGTGCCTCTTAGCACGCCTCGGGTCCTTTGCAGCTTGTTCACAGTGATTTGTGTGGTTCACTTTCTTCTCCTTATTTTTCTGGGTGCAAGTATTTCTTAAATTTCATTGATGACTTTTTCAGACGTACTTGGGTTTACTTCTTAAAACTTAAGAGCAAAGTTTTTGACAAGTTTTTGGCCTACAAGGCCCTTGTAGAAAAGAAATCTGGCCATCAAATTCAAAGGTTAAGAACAAATAATGGAGGCGAATATGTGAAGAATAATTTTACAAATTACTGCACTACAAAGGGAATCCAAATGCAACACACTGTTCCATATACACCACAACAAAATGGTGTTGCTGAGTGAAAGAACCACACATTAAAAGAAATGGATAATTGTATGATCCAATCTAAGGGATTAAGTCTAAAGTATTGGGCGGAAGCCATCAACTGTGCAAATTACATAGTAAATCGTACTCCCACAAAGGATCTTAAAAATATAACACCAGAAGAAGCTTGGACTAAAATTAAACCAGATGTAAGTCACTTCCGTGTATTTGGCAGTATAGCATGGGCTCACATTCCTAATGAGAAAAGGAAAGCATTGCAGCCTAAAAGTGAGAAGTGTATATTTGTTGGTTATTATGAAGATGTCAAAGATTACAGACTTCTTCAATCACATTGTAATGAAATTATTATTAGAAGAGATGTTAAATTTGATTAAAATCTCTTGGCCTGCGAGCCTAATTCAACATTTGCGCCTTCTTTGGCCCGTGAGCCTAATTCGACGGTTGTGCCTTCTTCGTCCTGCGAGCCATATTCGACGTTTTTTCCTTCTTATGATCTGGTTTCTTCTTCAGATGATGATAGTGAGGATGAAAATCCACCTCCCCCTGCTCACCCTCCTCCAAATGAGTCCTTTGAACCTGAACCAACACCAACTCCACTTCTTCCTAGATGGGTCCGTTCAACATGAGAAGCAGCCGGTGATATTGTCGGTGATCCTTCAGATCAGCGTCGAACACATTCACAGTTCCAGCGAGCCACTTCTCTTTTGGCTCAAGTTTTAGAAAATCATGATCCAGAGACATTTATAGAAGCTTCAGGTCATCCAGATTAGGATACAACAATGAATGAAGAGTATCGTTATTTAATGGCAAACGATACTTGGGATCTTGTACCTCTTCCAAAAGGAAGAAAACTTGTCAGATGTAAATGGGTCTACATAAATAAGTATGCATCAGATGGAAGTGTTGAAAGACATAAGGCTCGTTTAGTTTCCAAAGGATTTTCCCAAGTTGAAGGAATTGACTACCATGAAACCTTTTCCCTTGTAGCCAAAATGAATTCCATCCGCCTTGTTCTTGCCCTTGTTGCCTCACATAAATGGGAGGTGCATCAGATGGATGTTAAATCCGCCTTCTTGCATGGAGATTTGCAAGAAGAAATATACATGAAACAACCTCCTGACTATGTCCAAAATGACTCTAGCCTTGTTTTTCGCCTTAAGAAATATCTTTATGGTCTCAAGCAAGCTCCCCGATCTTGGTATGCCAAAATGGACACCTTTCTTATTGCCACTGGATTCTCTAGGTGCCATTCTGATCCTAATGTCTATACCAAGAAAGTAGGAATCCATCTCATAATCCTTGTCCTTTATGTTGATGACCTTATCCTTACTGGTAGTGACTCAAAACTTTCAAACCATATGAAAACCAACCTTAAGAAGAAATTTGAAATGACAGACTTAGGATTTTTGCACAATTTCCTTGGCCTCCAAGTTTTTCAAACCAATGAAGGAATTTTTCTTTCCCAGTCTAAGTATGCTTGTGACATTCTTCGTCACTTTCACATGGACGATTGTAAACCAACCCCTTCTCCCTTCCAGTTTGGAGTCAAGCTTACTGCTACTTGTACTTCTCCTGAAGTTGATGCCACCCTGTATCGTCAGTTAGTTGGTAGCCTCTTATACTTGACTCATACCCGTCCTGATCATTCCTTTGCTGTTGGTCTTGTTGCCCGGTATATGAAAACACCCCATGAAAGCCATTGGAAAGAAACTAAAAGGATACTTCGCTATGTTCGTGGTACAATTCAGTTTGGGATACATTACAGTTTAGGGGGGAATCCTTTATTGGTTGGTTTCACTGATTCAGATTGGGTCGACGACCTTGATGATCGGAAGTCTACTGTAGGTTATGTTTTTAGCCTTGGTTCGAGACCTGTCACTTGGGCCTATAAGAAACAACATGCTATTGCACTTTCTTTAGCAGAAGCAGAGTACCGAGCAACGGTAAATGCCAGTCAGGAAGCCCTGTGGCTTCGATAGATCCTTTCAGAGTTTGGAGTCCAGCACCAACATTCGACCAGCCTTTGGTGTGATAATCAGAGTGCCATCAAGCTCGCCAAAGACCCATTTCAACATCATCATAGCAAACACATCGAGCTACACATGCACTTCATCAGAAAGCTAATTCATGATCAAGTTATTGAAGTGCTCTTTTTTCCTACAGAAGATTAAGTTGCAGACATTTTCACAAAGTCTCTTATAGAAGCGAAGTTTTCCAAACTTCGATCTATGTTAGGAGTTCAAGAAGTTGTCATTAAGGGGGGATAGGCTCTAATGCCTCCTTCCTTATCCTATTGTGTCACTATTGTAAATCCTTCAATCCTATCCCAAGTTGTTCTTAAGGGGGGATGTTAGGATATTTAGACACTTAGGAGTTAGTTAAGATCTAGTTGGTCTAATATGTCGTTAGGTAAAAGTGTGTTTCTTTAGTATGCATTAGTATGAATTTGTAGTTAGGAAATCCAATGGTCACGATATGTTCCTGACATAGAGTGATCTGACGGTTCATACTCTCCTCGATATTAATGACCATTGATCCGTGGCTTAACACCCGATTGGTCCATGATCTCTATTTAAATAGAATGGAGGTTCATTTGCTGATGATCGATTGTGAGAAACTCTCTTGTAAAATCTCTCTGTAATCTTTTTCTTTGCATTAATAAACTGCTCCAAGTGGCCGCATTGGCTGGGGCCGTGGATGTTTCCCCATAGGGGTTTTACGACATGAAAACATCCGTGTTTTGATCTTTGATCTAGTTATGTGAGTGGTTACTGAAGGTGTTCATCCTCTGTTGGAATACCTGTGTTGTCAAACACTAAATGCATTATCTCTTAAGTCTTGAAGTTTGGAAGAGCACAAAGAATATCTTCCTTAACCAAGGGTAGTATGCAGTTAAAATGAAGAGGTTTGACATGTTGAAATGCTACACACCCATGGAAATGAAGTTGAAGATCATGGTAGATACCTTGTCAGAATTGGTTTATGCTACTCTGTATAGACAAATTATTCATTCAATGATGTATCTGACGATTACCGGGCCAGATATATGTTTTTCCTTGAGTCAGTATCTGGTAGAAACCAAGACGTGTTCACATTGTTGCTGCAAAACATATGATGAGATACCTTAAGGGATGTTGTTTCAGTCTGGGGTTAGCCATGATCTCATGGCAGAGTAGGAAGCATTCCAACATTGCTCCCAGCATGACAGAAGCAGAATAAATTGTTGCATGTTCCACTAGTTGTGAAGCCATATGGCTTTGGATGTTGTTGACAGATCTATTTGATCTAGAGATGGAAGCTACCGTGATCCTATGTGATAACCAGATTTATATAAAGACGATGTGTTCCATGATGAGTTGAATCACATAGAGATCCGATATCACTTCATTCATGATATGATGTAGAGAGGAGCTTTAAAGCTCCAATGTGTTGGCACAAATGAACATGTTGTAGATGTGTTGACCAAGCCCCTGTCTTGAGTAAAGTTTGAGCACTTTCGAGACAAGATTGATATAGTCCAAAAGGACCTTCCTCGAAATGGGGAGTGGTGCGGATGATACTATGGTATCTTGTCCAGTAATGGTAGCTCCGTTAGGATTTTATATCCTAGGGAATCTTATGATTCTTGGGCAAATCCTTTGGGTCTGTTAGAGTACCATGTGGTAGCTCCGTTAGGATCTCATATCCTAGGGAATCTTTTTGATTCCTGGGAAGATCCTTTGGATCTGTCAGAGTACCACAAAATGTTATTGATGCCAGCCTTGTGCTGAAGATTTCCAACTTCGTGCTGATGTTGTTGATGCCAGCCTTGTGCTGAAGATTTCCAGCTTCGTGCTGATGTTGTTGATGCCAACCTTGTGCTGAATATTTCCAGCTTCGTGTTGATGTTTTTTATGCCAGATTCGTGCTGAAGATTTCTAGATTCGTGCTGATGTTGTTGTGATTTCATCCTCATGCTGAAGATTTCCAACTTCTTGCTGATGTTGTTGTGATGCCAGCCTCGTGCTGAAGATTTCCAGCTTCATGTTGATATTGTTGAGATGCCAACTTCGTGCTGAATATTTCCAGCCTAGTGCTGATGTTGATGATGCTTCAGTCTTCGTGCTGTGATGCTGCTGTTGTTGATGATGCTCCAACCTTCGTGTTGTGATGTTGTTGTTGTTGATAATGCTCCAACCTTTGTGCTGTGATATTGTTGTTGTTGATGTTGTATCATCCTTGTGCTGTTATTGATGATGATGTATTAGTGTTATACTAATCCATGTTGATGCAGATGATGATGATGCCACTTCAGATTATTACTAAAGATGATGATGATGATGTTATTTCAGCCTTAATGCTGAAGATGATGATCTTACTTTAGCCTCACACTAAATATGTTGATGATATTACTTTAGCTTCACGCTAAAGACGATGATGATGTTATTTTAGCCTCATGCTGATGAGGATGATGATGCTACTCCAGATCCATGCTGTGAACGATGATGATGAGCAAAACTTTTGATGATTTATAGTTATGCCGGTTAGTGTTCCAGATGCTATTGATGTTGCTGCCCTCTCTGTCTCCTGATGATGTTGTAGAATACCCTTCTTCTTAAGGGGGAGTGTTGAAATATTATAACTGCAAAGAGTATTCTATTTATTATTGAGTCATTATTAATTAGATAAATCCCCTTTTGTGGATTGATCATGTCGGGCATTGCAATTGACCAAATCCCCTTTTGTGGATTGGTCAAACCCTAAATATATTATGTAGATTGAGAAGTCGGCCCCCAGGATAATTAAAGTGGTTTTAACTACTTAGAAGATAAGTCGACCCTACCCAACGAAGAGACACCTTTTTAACACCTGCCCGTTTGTATAAATAAAGGAAGCCAATGCCTCATTTGTTCACTCACTCAACTCACTCATCTAGTGTGCAATTTTGAAGGAAGATGCAATTGCTAGTTGCCAGAAGAAGGAAGAGAGAGAGAGGCACATTGCTCACTAGAGGATATTCTCTAGTGTTTGGTTTATTGTCTTGGCATTGTATTGGCTATCTATATTAAGGAATTTTTTGTTGGGTTTTATCCCCCATGAGGGTTTCCTAGGATAAATGTTGTGTATCTTGTGATTGTGTTTCTCTCAGTGATCCTACCTATGCTATTGTTATCTAGTAAATTGAAAATAAACCTAATAATAACTCAAAACTGTTGAGTTTTGTACCTTGGGAGGTGTTCCCCATGTGCTTGTGCTCTCCTTAGCACATGTGGGATGGGCTATACACTTTGTACCTTATACTTTTGTCTAATTTCACTTTGACTTAGGATTTTTAAGTCAAAAGTGAAATTTAGTCATTTATGCCTAAAATGACTATTAATTCACAAAGTGGGTGAATTAGAGACATAAAGTTGAGTTAGGAAACTTAACCCAAAGTGGGTTATTGACTTAGATATTTTTTGGGAGATCTCAACCATAGATTAGATGGGAGATGAGATGATCTCCACCATTCAGATCTTAGGTTTCCTTTTGGATGTCTAAGAAGGGCGCATAGGGTGAAGGAGGCATTCATTTTTCATTTGTTCATTGTGAGAGGGAGATTTGGAGGATGAGCATGATGTTTGTTGCATGAGGTTGCTTGATCTTGGGTGCTAGCTTTCATGGAGGGAGGCTGCCAACATCTAGCCTTGTTTATTTAGTGGAGAGGTTTCACACTTGTGGAGGGCGCACTTGCCATATTGGGCGCATCAGTTGTGGGAGGACTTCTAGCCATCAGATTGCAGTGAGATCAGTTACAGAGCGAGGCCATCCAACAAAGCTTCATTTATGTGGAGGGGTTTCCAGTTATGAGCTCACAGTTTGTAGTTGGAGCAGTTTCAATGGATTTGAGAGATTGTATGTGGGGCACACCTTCCTAGGGCGCACCTGGAGGTTTTGGACTTGTGTTTCAGCTCATAATGAGATTCTATTGTATCAATTTCCTCTATATTTTGTACTAGATGTATTCCACCTTATGCTTTCCTCATATATACATATACATTCCAAACTAGTTTTCCCTGGAGGGGTTTTATCCAGGGTCATGTTGACGAAAAATACCTGTGTACAAAAATGCATGTGTTAGTCTTTTAGATCTGCTTATTTTTAGCTGTAAAGATCTTTAGGTGTGTTGTATTTATTTTAGTATGCATGTGCTAACTTCTGGTTACTAAAACTACATGCTAGAGCACCTAAAATTGCAAATACAACCATAACAAATCAACAAGAATTTCTTGGACTGTTGGTTGTCCTAAAACAACATCAAACACTTTACATAACAGTTGAAACTTAGAGCCTAACTTTGGTCAAAGACAGACCCAATAGGCAAGCTTGATAGGACCTAAAATCTTCATGGTATCAGAGTTGAGGTGGCTGAAATTTTGAGCAGTTGGGACAACATTATGTTAGCTGTCATATACATCTTCTTGGCATAATTTTTGTGGAAATCCATTGACTCATTCAGTGGTCATTAGAGGGCATATTTTTGCAGAGGACAATTGGGCAGTTTTTGGCACTAGTCATCAGTCTCTTTTCACACCTACACAATAGGAGTGAGGCTGATTTCACTTGACCTCTTTTAACACCTATTTTTTTAGGAGTGGGGTCAGATTACACTTGTCTCTTTTCACACCTATGTTGACAGGAGTGAGACAATGTTTTCCTTAGCAGTGTGAGCATCAGTTGGGGATTGCAGTTTGGCAGACATGTCAACATTTCATATGCGAGTTGAGGATAGGCTAGCAGGGGATAGAAATTGGTCACCTTGGAAGGTGAGGACGGTCTTTGTCTTAGAGGACCTCGAGATATGGGACATAGTCAAGACAACTGTTCCCCCCATTCCTGTCACTGCTCCTGTCCTGGTGGCAGAGTTCAGGAAAAGGAACAACAAGGCAAAAAGAACCATTTGTGATGCAGTTCGTGACCATATCATACCCCATTTGATGGGGATGACTTGTGCATATGAGATGTGGGCATCTCTATGCAAGTTGTATGAGAGCTCCAATGAGAACCGTATCACGATTCTTCGTGAACGACTCAGGGGAATTCACATGCTCAAGAATGAGTTGGTAACTTCATTCCTTGGTTGCTACACTCAGATCATAGACGAGATGGAAACTATCAGAGAGATTGTGAACCCTAAATATTTGGTGAGACAAGATAATAATATCTTCACCAAACTGTGGGGTCCATTTGTACGGGGAATTGTTGCTCAAGAGGTCATGCATACATGGGAGAGGATGTGGGATGACTTTGTTCAGGAGGAGATTAGGCTTGTAGCTGAGGCTTCTGGACAGTGGCAGTAGCAACAACAACAGATTGGTCAGGGTGAGGAGGATCTTTCTCTTTGGAAAAAGGGCAATAAGAAGGCTGGTCGTGGGGGTCGGCAGGGTCCCAAGTTTGGGGCTCCACCACATGGGAGTGGAGGAGGAGAGAGCAGCAGTGGTCAGGGCAGTGGTCAGAGGAGAGATATGAGCAAAGTGAAGTGATTTGTTTATAAGAAGTTTGGGTGCTATGTTGGACAATGTCCGAATAGGAAGAAGAAGAAGGGTGGTACCACAACTACAACATAGGAGACATATTTTCAGACACAGTTTCAGAGAGAGTGTGCTTTCCTCTTATGATACACTTCAGTTGAGACGACACCCAGTATCTAGTATATTGACAGTGGGGCTTCGAGCCATATGACTGGAGTTCGAGAGAATATTTCTGATCTCAGAGACACTGAGGTCAGGATAGAGATTTCTCTTGGAGATGACACATTGGTCAAAGTTGTTGGGATTGGCACAGTTACCTTTAAGAGAGATAGCTTGCCACCTATATCGTTCACGAACATTCTTTATGTCCCTGGGCTGAAGAAGAATTTGATTTCAGTTTCCACCCTCCAGGATAGAGGTCTTGAGGTGACATTCAGAGGCACCGAAGTACTCATTCATCCTCGGGGGTCTTTAGTTGCCTCAGGATAGGTGATTGGAGTGAGGGATGGGAAACTGTTCAGATTGCTTTTTCAGCACTTCATACATTGGCAGTGAGTAACGACAATAGCAGGCAATTATGTGAGTTATGGCATCGTAGGATGGACCACCTACATCATGGATCTCTTGGAGGACTGAGAGAGGTTGTGACCGGAGTGCCACAGATAAACATAGAGCATATGGATGTTTGTAGAGGGTGTGCTCTTGGAAAGTTTACCAATGCATCGTTCCCCAATAGTGACACTAGGTCAGTTGGGATACTGGATTTAGTACACACAGACGTGTGTAGGCCCATGAATCGAAGGTCCTTGATTGGTTGCGAGTACTATCTCTCATTTATTGATGACTACTCGAGGAAGACTTGGATCTATTTCTTGAAGGCAAAGAGTGAGGTCTTCACACGGTTCCAAGAGTTCAGAGCTCTTATGGAGAACCAATCGGGAAAGAGGTTCAAAGTCTTGCGGTCGGATAACGGGGGAGAGTATTCCTCGAGACAGTTTGTATACTTCTATTCCCAACATGGCATTAGAATACAGATGACCGTACCCTACAACCCCCAGTAGAACAGGGTTGCTGAGAGGAAGAACTGGGCCATTACCGGTGTAGCAAGATCCATGCTACATGATCAGAGTTTGCCTTTATACTTATGGGGAGAGGCAAGTGATACTGCAGTTTACCTGGAGAACAAGAGCCCCTAAAGGATTTTGAGGAAGATGTCTCTTGAGAAGGCCTTCACTAGTAGGAGGCCCAATGTCGAGCACATCAGGATCTTTGGGTGCTTGACTTTCTCTCACGTCCCCTCGGAGAGGAGGACAAATCTAGACCCCACAACCCAACATGGGATTCTAGTTGGATACTCAGAGGTGTCCAAAGCCTATCACATCTACATTCCACCACTTAGGAAAGTGGTGGTGAGTAGAGATGTTAGATTTTAGGAGGATAGGGATTTTCAGAGATCTCTTGAGTCAAGAGTTGGAGTTGAGGATGATGTAGAGTCACTGATTGCAGTCTCAGAGGGAGCACAAACTCATATTCAAGTACACCAGTATTAGAGGTGACAAGGTCACCATGCACAACTTCATGGTTACAATTAGAGCATGTTCAGTCAGATGGGGCATAGACTTCAGAGGGAGCACAAACTTCAGGATCTCAGAGTGTTGAGACGAGTCCTGAGGCAATCACTCTTGGGCAGAGAGACCTTACTTATCCATTGACCACTTCAAGGAAGAGGATACCTACATGGTTTTAGGAGACCCTGAAGGGGGCCAGAGAGAATGTAGGGGAGCCCAAGAGCCATATTAGAGAGAGAAGACCACCAGTCAGATTTGGAGCATATTTGGCACTAGTGACAAGTGTCAGGGATACTGAGCCACATAATTTTGTGCAGGTAGTGGACCATCAGGATTGGAGAGGCCATGGTAGAGGAGTATGACTCCATTGTGTGCAATGATGTCTGGGATGTGTTTCCGAGGCCAGTGGGGAAGTCAGTTGTGACTTCCAGGTGGTTGTAGAAGATCAAGATTGCTGCAGATGGCAGCATTGAGAAACACAAGGCCCATTTTGTGGCACGAGGCTTCTCACAGATTGAGGGAGTCAACTATGAAGAGACTTTCACACCAGTTGCGAGATACACTTATATCAGGACTATCATTTCCATAACAATAGAGATGGGTTGGAGAATTCACCAGATGGATGTGAAGACCACATTTTTGAATGGATTTATTGAGGAGGAGGTGTACATAGAGCAACCACAGGGGTTTGAGTTGAGTGACAGGGAGACTCACGTGTGTCTTCTGAGGAAGACACTATATGGTCTAAAGAAATCTCCCCGAGCTTGGTATTCATGCATTGATACTTATTTTCTTCAGATGGGCTTCGAGAAGAGCAATGCTGATCTGAACCTCTATTTCACCATTAAGGGTGAGGACACGCTCATTCTCATTTTGTATGTGGATGATTTATTCATTACTAGAACTTAGGATCTCATAACTGAGTGTAAGATGGGACTTGCATCGGAGTTTGAGATGAGTGATATCAGATTGATGCACTAATTTCTGGGTATGGAGGTATGGCAGGAGGAGGGTCATATATTTCTCAGGCAGGGGAAGTATGCATCCGATATTTGGAGCAAGTTTCAGGTGGAGGACTGCAGACCCATGTCTACACCTATGATCACCAACTGGAAGAAGATTAGTGCTTCAGATAGCCAGTTGGTGGATGCCACAGTATACAAGCAGTAGATTGGTTCACTCATGTATTTGGTTAACACCATACCAGATATTTGTTTTGCCGTGAACACTCTCAGTCAGGTTGAGCCGAGGAGTGTTCACATGGTTGGGGCAAAACACGTCTTGAGATATATTGCTGGGACAATGGAATATGGCCTAGACTATGTCAGAGGAGATGGAGTCAGTTTGGTTGGCTACACAGATTCAGACTAGGCAGGATGTGCTGCTGACAGGAAAAGCACCTCAGGGTGTTGCTTCAGTTTGGGGTCATGACTTGTTTCCTAGTTGAGATGGAAGAAAAAGTCATTTTATTTGAGTTCGACCGAGGCAGAGTATATGGCAGCTAGTCAGGCCAGTTGCGAGGCCATTTGGCTTCATACGATGCTGGTTGGTTTGTTTGGTCAGGATATGCCACCGACCGTCATTCACTGTGACAATGTGAGTTGCATAAAAATCTCTGAGAATCCAGTGTTTCATGACCAGTCAAAGCATATTGAGATCATGTACCACTTCATTCGTAACTGGGTTCAGAGAGGGGAAGTTCAGTTGCAGTATGTATTGACAGATGACCAGGTTGTAGATATTCTCACCAAGGCCCTGCCACGGGGCAAACATGTCTACTTTAGAGACAAGATGGGCTTGGTGAGGAACACCTTCCTCGGTAAGAGGGAGTGTTGAGTTTTGTACCTTGCGAGGTGTTCCCCATGTGCTTGTGCTCTCCTTAGCACATGTGGGATGGACTATACACTTTGTACCTTGTACTTTTGTCTAATTTCACTTTGACTTAGGAGTTTTAAGTCAAAAGTGAAATTTAGTCATTTATGCCTAAAATGACTATTAATTCACAAAGTGGGTGAATTAGAGACATAAAGTTGACTTAGGAAACTTAACCCAAAGTGGGTTATTGACTTAGATATTTTTGGGGAGATCTCAACCATCTATTAGATGGGAGATGAGATGATCTCCACCATTCATATCTTAGGTTTCCTTTTGGATGTCTAAGAAGGGCGCAAAGGGTGAAGGAGGCATTCATTCTTCATTTATTCATTGTGAGAGGAAGACTTGGAGGATGAGCATGAGGTTTCTTGAGCTTGGGCACTAGCTTTCATGGAGGGAGGCTACCAACATCTAGCCTTGTTTATTTAGTGGAGAGGTTTCACACCTGTGGAGGGCGCACTTGCCAGATTGGGTGCATCAGTTGTGGGAGGAATTCTAGCCATCAGATTGCAGTGAGATCAGTTACAGAGAAAGGCCATCCAACAGAGCTTCATTCCCGTGGAGGGGTTTCCATATCTGAGCTCACAGTTTGCAGTTGGAGTAGTTTCAGTGGATTTGCGAGCTTGTATGTGGGACACACCTTCCTAGGGTGCACCTGGAGGTTTTGGACTTGTGTTTTAGCTCAAAACGAGCTGCTATTGTATCTGGTTCCTCTATATTTTGTACTAGCTATATTCCACTTTCTGCTTTCCTCATATATACATCTACA
>ML799348.1:88575-101470 GCA_009831015.1 Picea engelmannii | reverse complement strand
CTTTGGAAATGGCCATATTCGTGGTAGCCTCTGCACTTGAACAAAAGCTGTTCGTAATCCATCTTTTGGAAGTGTTTCCAGTTGCCGACCTTCAGCTTTATTGCCTCGGGTAGACCAACCTCCAGATCAACCTCCACACAGATCCGTGCATAGGAATACTGGTCTCTTGGTTCTGCTCGGTCAATGTAGCGCCCAAGACCATTACCTATTGCCTGAAGCGAGGAGGGGTTCTAGCAGTGGATTGAAAAGTTGGGGTGTGTTACCCATACCGGGACATCCTTGGGGACTTCTGAAGCAGGGTCAAAATTCGGGGTCCATCTGTTTAGGTATAGTCCTTGAGTGCCCATGAAGTAAGGGCCATTTCTAAAAATCAAGTCTCTATCCTCCTTGGAGATAATTTTGAAGATAAAGTATCCTCGCCCGACCGTGTAGCACGTCACACTATTTTCTATCAGAGGTCTCCAGTTTCGCTGTATCCAGTTGTCTGTGGATCTGGTTGAGGGCCAGAGTCACATAAACTGGCCGATAAGCCCTCGTTCAGAGAGGGATAGGGCGACTTTCATTGGGTATTCAGGAGGGAGGTCAATCTCTGGTATATCATTCAATTTCTTGACAATGCTCGGAGCTTCTGTGATGGTCGACTTCTTGCTGCAGGCTTCTACCAGGCGTCGAAAAGAGGCGAAGGGGGAAGGAGGGGGCGGCGGCTCCCCTCCTTGGGCTGCCATGGCGGCACACTCAATAACCCTAACGCAACCAGAGCTAGGTCAGGGGCGTTTGCACGATCTTTTTTGGGGGCCTTATGAATCAAGTTATTACTTCGCTATCTGGTGCATTTTATTGTACCTGGAATTGACAAGTGCTTAGCTTGTGACTCCCTTTTGTTTGTTTCATATGACCAAACTGATGTGACCAATAGCTCGATACATAAGGTGTAGGGTTTGTTATGTTTTAGCCTGTAGGGACTTCATTTCACTAAGTGACCATATACCGTGACCAGGTGTTAACCCAGTTATCCCTTTAGCTCATCACCACTTTTCATATGACCTTGATCTATGACCGAGGGTGGTGTCTAAGTGCTAACCCAAGAAAGTACTTAATTTCTTATCGAAGGTCACGTTATAATTGCACGTTGAGATGGACGATTGTTGTTACTTCGAGACTTCCAACCTCTTACGCTATCCTTCCATTGTAATCGATCCAACGACCAAGAAATATTCATAAGGATATTAGATAAACGATCAACGTTGAATTCGACCTTCGGGTGATTTCTCCCTCATCTAATATTTCGGAGTTTCAACTCCCCGAAGTAGTTACCTCTCACAAGGATTGATATAAGGGTTAGCATGATTCTACGAACCAAATAAATGGTTTAGTTTTGATCCTTACACTATCCTTCCATTGCTTAATCCAAAAGCGACGACTTAATCAAACATTGAGATGGATGACCATTATTTTCTTCAGGACTTCGAGACTTCCATCCTCTGCAATATTTCAACCTTTCAAAGTACATTTCGTCAAAGTAGATCGGATGTTCGATATTTGTTCTTTCGTAGATGGACAATCCTGGCTTGTACAAAGGTTTCAAAAACATTGACGGCCATGACTTGATTTGCAGTTGAATGGACGATTCACGTTCACTTCAGGAATTTGACACTTCAAGACTCTGGTCTTTGCAATCATTCATTTCTTCTGGAGTAAATTCCTCCGAAGTGCTTATTAGCACTTTCTGCTTGATAACCTCCACAAGTCCAGGAGTTATGACCGTGGGCTTAACCATTCCAAGCGTTTGATCTAACGGTCATGATTCATCCCTGAGGATCTTAGATCAACGATTAGAATTGACTTTGGCCTTCGGTTCTTCGGGTGTTGGAAGTTTCCCCCAAAGGACAAACTCTCGGAGTGACGTAACTTGCTAACGTCACTGTTGACTTGGCACTGGCCAAGTGGCTGCCACGTGTCACTTATATTTATGAATTACGTGTACCTAAAATTCCAATTGGACCTTTACACTTGTCACCATTTGATTGTACCATGTGTCCTTGTTGACGTGGATTTCCTTATGTGTCACATGTTCTCCCCCTGGATCTAACGGTCGTAGGTTCATATGAATCCTTGATCCAATGACTGTGATAAGTTCTAGATCAATCGTCTAGATTCATTTTGGCCTTCAGGACTTTGGGTTATTCACTCCCACTTCCCAATTCTCCTGAAGTGAGATTCCTTGACTAAACCTTGAGTAACTTGACTCCATGTAACGATCCATATTTGATGTGAAAATCTTAACATGATCCAATGGTTGTCGAGATTTTTGCTATTCGGGATCTCGTGAATCCTTGATCCAACAACTGTGATCATTTCTAGATCAATGGTCTAGATTAATTTCAACCTTTGGGACTTTGGGTTATTTTTTCCCAATTCTCAATTCACCTGAAGTGAGATTCCCTGACTAAATCTCAAGTAACTTGAATTCATCTAACGATCCATCTTTGATGTGAAAATGTCAACACGATCCAACGGTTGTCGGGATTTCGACTGTTCATGACTCCGGGGCTCCAAGGTCCCGGGGTAGTGGAACCGATGCCAACTGTAGATCTATTGGCAGGTGACGATTAATGGTCAGTTTCTATTTCGGAAACAAAACTTGCACGATCGTTAACTTCAACCCTTGCATCTCGCAATGGTTCCACGTCGTTGATCTTCCCTTACCGAGATCCAACGGTCAGGACTTAATCAGATGTTGATTCGAAGTTCCTCCTTTGTAACTCCCATATATGAAGGCCTGGTTTGTCCCGAAATGTACATCTGTGGACATGATTCTTCTTTGATTATTTTGGAGTTTTACTATGGGGATTTCAATCCCGATCACGTTTCTACAATGCACTTTCCCTTCTGAGATTTTGATTAATTCTTTGTGCATTTTATGCATTGATCTTCAATCGCTAAACCTCTTGAGCTCTTAATTCCTTGTGCTTTGTTATTTCTTATGTAGATGGATTCTCTGTATCCTACCTCTCCTGAGCTTTAGAACCATAGTTTCATTGTTGATCCTATCGTGATCAACAATGGTCACGAATTTCTTCTGCCTCAAGGTGATCTTTTTCTGCACCAAGGTGATCTTCCTTTTCTATGATTATTGTACATGTTTGACTCATGTTTCCATCAATGGCAACAAACAATCAATAATGTCAACAATCTCCCCCTTTGTCATTGAGGGAAACATATCTGTAAAAAAAATGATTTCATATCTTTTCTCCTCATATCACTGATATTCTTTTCTATTTGATAGAAATTTGTTTTCTGCTTAAATTTGTTTTACTACTTCTCTCCCCCTTTGAAATCAATGACAAAGAGTGAGGTTCTGACTATTTTTCGCCCCTTGTGAATTTACTAACTGCTTATCTTAGTCCATTGGGATATTTGTGTTCAAATAAGTAATCTTCTTGATACCAACTTGTAGTGATACCAATTTGTAGTGATCAAGTCTTTTAAACCTAATCTAATTACTTTCTTATTTGATAACCAAAAATACACCCCCCCCCCCGAGTTTTTACTGTCTTTCCTTTGTCAAATAGGACAAGGGTATGAATCTTACTGATCTTCTTGATCTACTTCTTATTCTTCCTTGATATTTCACAAGTATATTAATGGAGGATTGAATACCAATTTTGTTATCAATTTGATCTTTGCTGATTGATACCCCTTGAATTTCTCTGCTACTTTTTCTCTTCTCCCCTTTTCATTACAAAAATTACAAAAATGATCTTTTCTTGCTCCTTATGAGGTCATACTCCCGTTAAGGTGATTCTCCTCTTTGTCCATTTTCTCCTTCTTATATTCTACAACTAACCCTACCATTGATTTTTCTTTTGACCACTAATATTTAGATAGTCAAGATTTTCCATATGTTATTTTAAAACTCTTGGCACAATCCTTTGATTTTGTAGAAACCAATTTAAACTTCTTTATCTATTTTCTTTCTTTGGTTGACAGATTATGACATCATCATAATTCGATATTGTCCCATATTCTTCTATAGGCACTTCCCTTTCTTGAGTTTGATCTATTTCATATTGAATTTCACATTCTTTATTAGGACCTTCACCCATCGTTTTTTTGTTATTAATTTCTTCATTTTCAGGTGTAATATCATGTTTCTTGCTTTCTCCTTCAGATTTTCTTCTCCATATCTCTCTATGAGATATTCTGTTGTTTGGACCTTCTTTTTATAATTATGTTTTTGTAGATTTGTCATCTCCTTTCTTCTTCCAAATTTTATTAGGTTTTCTCCCTGACTTGAATGATTTATTTAAGGATTGAATTTTTAAACTCCCGCAAGTTTGGGATTTGTGCCCAAACCTATCACAATTGTAACATCTCATTGTATGAAAATTTTTTGTTGTGTTCCCAACAAAATTGCATCTCCAACATCTAATTGAGTTTTTGGATTTTCCTGTATATACTTTCTCTAGTTTCTTGCAGTCCATTGCTTTATGGCCAAAGTTATGACAAAAAAAACAATAGCCATTGAAGGTGTTTCCATTATTGAATTTATTTTGGCTTGAAAGATCTGTCTTTTGATTTCCTTCTTGTTTTTTCCTTCTGTAGCTTCCTTCTTTAACAAAGTTCATTACTTTTCATTGCTTGTAATTTCACCTTTTCCTTTTGAGAAGGATGATCCTTTCTCAGGTTTGTAAATGGTGCTCCATTTGTCATTGTCTTACTTTTTATTGTATCCAAGACCAGTTTTGTCATCAACCGATCTTTGACTGTTCGAAATCTTATCTATGATAGCTGAGCTATTCTAGAATTCGAAAGATTTATTTGTCTTTTCATCCATCTTTTTGATATTGACTATTTCCAATTTTAACATGTGACACGTCTCTTCCTTTTTAGTTAACTGAATCTTCAGGGCTTCTTCCACTTTCTTAGCATTTTCAAGTTGAGTCTTTAGATTGATGACTATTTCTTATGTCTCATCCAATAATTCTTTGCATTTAATAGTTTTGTCATATGTGTTCAATTCTTCCATATATTTTGTTAGATCAAAAACTTTATTTTTCAATATTTTGATTTCTTCCTCGTATTCTAGATGAATCCTTTTGAGGTTGATGGCTTCTGATTCAAACATTTGGCATGATTCTTCCTTTTTAGTTATTTGGATCTTCTGGGCTTCTTCCTTTTTCTTAGCTTCTTCAATTTGAGTCATTAGATTTGCATTAGTACTTTCATTTATCTTTTTGAAGTTGATGATTTCCAATTCCAACATGTGGTAATCATTTTCTTTCCTAGTTAACTGGATCTTCATAACTTCTTCACTTTCTTTAGTTTGCTCAAGTTGAGTTTTTAGACTGTTAACCAATTATTCTGTTTCTTTTAGTACTTCTTTTCTTTTATTGTCACGTGTCTTTAATTCTTCAATTTCTTCTATTAGATTAACAACTTCAATTTTCAAGATTTTGATCTCTTCTTCTTTATTTTCTAACTGAATCTTTTGCTCAAGCTCTTCTTGGTTAGATTGATCTAATTGTTGTAGTAGCAACATATCGTTTTGTTGAAGTTTCTCCAACTCTTCTAGAGTGCACATAGTTTTGTACTCAATATTGTGAAGAGCCTCCACAAGAAATTTAATATGTATATAATTTCCCGGTTCCATACAAATATCTTCTATTGTAACTGTAACATTAGTATTAAGATTATGCAATTTTTCTTTCTTGACTACTGAGGTATGCCTTAATGGAATTATTTCCTTCATTTATGTCTGAGGATTGAATTAAATCCTTGATGAGTTTGACATGGAGTGTTACACATTATTTTCGTCATCTCTATGTCCGTTAATGATGTAAACCTATTTGTTTCCTTCATAGGGGTCAGTGGCCTGAATTCCTGAAGAAAGAAGGGAGAAGAACTTTGCTTGAGAGAAGAAGTTGTATTTTCCTTTGTAAAAACCCTATTAAGGAGGATTTTCGTAGGTTGTACTATACACAGGGTGCATAAATGCTTGATTTCCGCACCTTGCTCTATATCTAGGTTGCAGAGTTTCCGCAGGCTACACTATAGCTAGGGTGCGGAAATTCCTGTATGTGGAAAAAACGAGCGTCTTCTCGATGCTTCTAGAAGGAGAATATTCTATGGTGAGGTGGCCTCCTAACAGTTTGGATCTTACTCGCTTTCATGATTTAGTGGGATCATCCTAACCTCCTCACCTTATCCTCTTCAACTTATAAAAGGAGAGGAGCTCTCATGGATAAAGTTAGATTGGCTTGTTATTGAGTTTTGTAGCTTGGAGTTTTTGGAGCTTGTATGTTGGCTTTGAGATTTTCTTTGTCAAGATAGATTGTGAGTAGCTATCAGATATATAGTCTCAGAATCTGTGGACTAGAAGTGTGTGGGAAGCAAGGAACTATTGGAAGGAACCTGACAACATCAAGGCATCTGGATGTATCTTTCTTCCATATTATATAATACAGTGGTGTGTTTCTTTCTCATAAAATCATTCTCATTTTATTACATGACTCCTTGATCACATGTATAAGCTTTCATTGAGTATACTATTGTTTCTTTCACTTTGGTTGGTTTGTGTCATTGCAGATCCAATATCATAAGAGCACCGAAGCAAAGCGGGCACAACAAAGACATAAGGAAGTGATATTTAAAGGTATGTCACTCATATCTCGTTTGATAGAAGATTCAATGATTAGATCCTAGGGAAAGTGCCATGTCATGTCTTGTTTTGTTCTAGTTTCGTAGTGAAGCTGATTTGTGTCAGCACTTAACAATTAGCCCAATAAAAAAATTGGCGACTTCACTGGGGATCAAATTGTTTTCCTAGTTTGTCTTGGTTTCTTGCTTCGATTGCTTGGGTTCTGTTTTCTGAGTCACTAGGAGATCCAACTTGACTCTTTGACTGTTTAAATTCATTGGAAAACCTTCATACTTTTTATTTTTTCCATTTTCTATTTTATTTCCGCACCCTACTTTGAGGGACAATATGGCGATATAGGATCGTCGCACCCTGCCTATTTAGACCAGTGTGTAATTTCCGCATCCTACCCATATCTAGCCTGCAAAAACCTAGGATTGACACACTGTGTTAGTCTATAGCCTGCGACGATTGTGAAAATTTTGATTTTTGATGGTTTTTCCTTACCCAGATCTTGGATTTGGTTTTGGGGTGAATTTTTGGGTTTGATTATGATCTGTTTATAGTCTGCCTGACAGTTTTTGAGCTGTTTTTAGCCATCTTTGCTTTGTTTTCTTTTGAAATATTTGGTCTCTTTCTTTGAGCATCTTTCAATTACAAAGCATTGTTTTTCTTTAGAATTGTTTAGTGAAAAAAAACACTTCTTTTTTTTTCTGAATAAATCATGTTAAAAGAGAAACTTTGTTTGGGTTGCTTTTGTTTTGAAGAAGTTCTCTATTGATTTTATTGTCTCTTTGAAACAAAAAACTTTTTAATTTCTTGCTTTATATTAGATTGGGGGTATCCTTGCATTTGAAGTAGTGAAATTGCATGGTGTTTGCCATTTTTTAGTATTGAATCCTAAAATTTTCTCCCCCTCATGGCCGAGGGGGGGGGGGGGCAAGAATCGTGTATTGGTGTATAGTCTCTTTTTCTCATTTCTTAAAGAATATTGATATTGATGAGTTTAATAAAAAATTTGGGACATTGTGCATCTGGGAATGATAAACATTTTCTCCTTCTCGTAATATAGCTTTCATCGAAATGAAATATTTGCATTCTCATTTATTTTGCATTGTTTAGAGTCGGTCAAAACATCATTTACTCCATGCCATTTTCCTCTTGAGTAACAACAACCTTAAAATAAAGCACTTATAAAAATTGATTAGACATTTTTATATTTTCTGGTAGAAAACCTACATTAGATTGGTTGTAGGGATTTGGAATAGGTGTGAAAGATAACTTTCCAAAGATGCAAACAAACATAGAATATTGAGTTAGGGAGTGGTGAAATCCACTTGCTACATTTTGTCCTGGGAAGCACTTCTAACACAAGGGTCAATCACAAGGTCACATTGAGACTGACAGAGTTACTCACCTTGCTTTGTTGGTCTTGGTGTAGATATTGCGCGTATTATGGGGGTTGCTTGAAAGGTATACCCACAATGATGAGAGGGAGCCTTTCGAGTTGATTTAGGGCTAGATACCCTGCCTTTGCGCATGGATCAGACTGTCGATTGTTTCCCCAGGCATCATTTTAGTAATTGGTAACCTTAGTGGCCTATCTCTTTAGAGTCTTTACATGAGGTGACTGTCGAGGGGAAAGTCTTCACGATACGTGGAATCAACGTTGACCAAAATCACTCGGGCTCCTTGGAGGGTATACCCATGATTATGTGTGGGAGCTTGCACCAGGGTGTAAGTTTGTTAAGTAGGTCATCAACGTAACTTTTCCACCTGCTCTATCTCAACCCCTTCTTGCATTGTTCCCATGACATTGGATTTCATCACCAACTAGTGTGTTCATTGTGAGAAGGTTTTGTATGATTGTTTGCTTACTAGATTTTTAGTGTGTGCTGTTTGTTTTCCCTAGTGGACTCTAGGTTGGTTTTTTGTTTTTAATGGCGTCATTTCCCAGAATGACCAATGAAGGAACCTCTACTCCAGGGGAACCTTTTGTTTTTCCTTCTTACGGAAACATTGGTCCTCCTCACATCGCTACTTTGAGCCTTCCAGGTCTCACAATTGGATTACCGGTATGGTTGTTCTCCACTCAGGTAGTCCCGAATGCAGTTAGCGCTTCTATTGTAAGTGCTTTCTCCCAAGAACATCAACCTCATGTGGTTCCTTCACCGTCTTCACCAGTAAGATCTTCTTCGCCTTCTTCAATTGCAAGGTCCTCTTCCCTTTCATCCTCTTCGCTGAGTGAAATATCTGAAGCTAGTAACTCGGTGGCTAAGAAGAAGAAGAAAATGAAGAATAAGAAGAAGAAAAGTAAGCAAGGGTCCAAAATTCCAACCACTACCAGACATGTTGGGAAGCAACTAGTTACTGATAATCGTTCTAGGAGTGTTGATGATGCCAAAATAACCCAAACAAACCGTAAGCCCAAGTACCCTCGCAGGCTTCGTAAGGGTAGCCATCTTCTTAAGGATTTCCCAGGTCTATCCAAGGTTATAGAATCATGGTCTACACACCCTCGCCAGCCCTTGTCATCAGCCTCTGAACAAGATGCTGATGACCTCCTGCCTGTCAACTAGTCAAGCTCCCATTGGGAAGAAGAAAAGTAGAGTCAAGTTCCTATGTATGTTATGTAAAGGGAGTCATCTCACTCACCTTTTCCCTTGTATGGACAAAGCCTTGAAATTACTGGAAGACATGATTATTTCACAGCCTCAACTTCCAACTTCTTATCACAAGCTTACTCTCGACCCACCTGTAGTTGATGGAATGATTAATTCGGTTCCTTTGTCGGTCAATTCGGTTGATCATGTTATCAATCTAGTCACGTCCTTGGTTGAACTAATTGACCAAGTGGTCAATCCAATCCCCTCCTCCGTCGATCCCACTCTCCCGTTAGAGAGTGAAACCCAAGCGGTAGATCCATTTCTACCCGTCGACCCCATTCTCCCCTTGGAAAATGAAACCCAAGTGATCGATCTGATCTTGTCATCAGTCGATCCTACTCTCCCTCTAGAGAGTGAACCTGATACTCCTCAAGTTTTTCTCATTGATACAAAATCTTTCGTGTTGGGGGGCATTCCTCCTTCTCCCATGGAACCTCCTCCAAGTAATGAGGCCATCCTTTTTAATTGGGTTGTGCTAACTGGACCTCGTCTTCCCTCTCACATTTATTTTAGGATTAAAGTACAGGTTTGTGGTCGGGACATTCCTCATACGTTGATAGACGAAGGTTCATCCGTTAGTATTTTGTCCTTTCTTGCTTGGCAAGCTTTGGGTTATCCTCAGCTTGTGTCGGTTACCCAAACTCTATTTGCTTTTAACAGAAGAACTAGTCACCCTTTAGGGATCCTTCCTCAGTTTCCCTTAACTTTGGGAGGGAAAACTGTCTTTGTTGATGTCATGGTAGTCCAAGACCCCTTGGATTTCGATTTACTACTTGGGCGAGATTATGTCTATGCAATGAAAGCTATTGTGTCCACTTTTTTTCGTGTGATATATTTCCCACATGATGGAAGAATGGTGACTATTGATCAACTTTTGTTTTTTGGCCCTGACTTGACCATCAATTCAATAAACTCCCTAAACGGTTCTTATATGCAGATGGTATCACCCCCGCCACAGGTCAATTATGTGGCATTGTCTCCCATGTCTTCAGTTGTCGATGTAGACGAGTCTCCCACTGTAGGCTCAATATCTTATGACTTGGATCCGGTAGTTGACATGGTGATCTCTTCGGTGGGGCTATTGGAGCCTAATATCCTTACCCCTATCGCAACCCTTGACACGTGTTCCTTTCAGAGTGTGTTTCTTCTATCGAGTGAATAACTCTTGGAATCCATGATTGAGTTTCGTCCCTTGACATGGTTTCCTTCCAGAGCATTGTCCTCTTGGAAGCCATGATCAAGAAGAGGGGTTTGAGCATGGTTTTCTGATTTTAAGCTCGTTACAAAATGAAACCAATTACGAGGATAGTTTTTCGTCTCTGTGGAAACCTTGTTAAAAAATGAAACATAGGTCTGGGGATTGAACCTGGATTCATGAGCATAGTTCTTCTCTTGTGTCAAGCTCATTAAAAAATGAAATAACTTCCCCCTCTCTGTTTGAGTCGAGTCCTTCGTCTAGTATTTGAAGCTCCATTTCATCTGCCTGCATTGTTGGATGAGATGAAGTTTGGGGGGAAATGCTTCCAGCCTCTGAACTTCATGCTGAAGTTGAGCCGCTAGCTTTTTAAGCTGGGGGCTAAGTACCAACCATGCAAATCTATGAACCATGCGTTGGGAAGTCACAAGCATATTTTCCTTTGGTTCAAGCTTGTGTAAAAATGAAACCAGGTCCAAGCATAGTTTTGCTTAGTTTTTAAGCTTGTGTAAAAATAAAATCTATCCCAAGCATAGTTTTGTTTTGTTTTAAATCTTGCGTAAAAATGAAAACAATCCCGAGCTTAGTCTTTGTTCTTTCTCATGCTCATAAATACATGAGAATAAGTTATCGAGCTTAGTATTTGTTCTTTATCATTCTCGTAAATCAATGAGAATGTAACCGAGTATACTATTATCACTTTTTCAGACTCGTAAAGGTTATATGAAAAAGGAACCTCTTGGAGTTCCCTTTAAGCTCTTTTCAGACTCTCTAAACATGAAAAGATTTCCGAGCGACCTTGTTCTTTTCACGCTCGTAAAAGTATTTGAAGAAATTGTTTGATGGGCGATAGGTTATCACTTTTTCGGTCTCATCAAACTAATTTATGAAAAATGAACTGAGAGAGTTCTCTTTAAGTGTTTTTTAGACTCTCTAAACATGAAAAACCCCCGAGTTTTCTTTCTTTGGACTCGTAAAACAAATATCGAAAGGTCCATGTGGGACCGAACCACTCCTTCCTAGGGTTCATTAAACATACTTCGAGGGACTCGTCCGAAGGATGAGCTTACTATTGTAGGAAAATCTGCCTGCGGACAAGTAGATCGACCTCTAGAGCTTGACCTTAACCCTAGACAGAAAAATGCTTAACGTGGACACTGACTTCCTTTCAAATCTATCTAAGCCTAATGCATGAGAATGAAGGATAATAGAAGTACCTTTAAATCGACGTTTGTCCCTGCACGCTCCGAGTTGCGCTCCAATCCTTTTGCTCCTCGATGAGGTCTGTGGACAAAACAAGATACAACCACTTCCTACTCTATTGACATTAGCTTGAAAATAGATCTATCATTAAATGATAAGTTCATGTAATATTAGACACAAACTAGAAAGAAACAGGCCAAGCTTGTCATATTAATGAGAATAACGACAGCAGTACTTACAATCGTAGATGCGAATGCGACAGCTTCGTCAAGTCCTCTTCGTCTAACCCTTGCCTGAAAGATCCACAACCTGGATAACAACAACTTCAATGATTACTCTCCTTTGGCTGACTGCAAGTTTCCTCCAAGATCATAAGTTCCATATGTTCAATTCTTCCCCCTCTTTACCACCATAGAGCTTGCTTATATAGGTTGGGAGGAGCCTAACCACTTGAGTTATGTTTAGAACCAGTTGGTAACCTCCTCCTTGAATCAGAGATATTTTGATAGAACCAAGAATTCGAACTCAACCGCCTCCTAAACTCAAATGATTCTCCCCTTATTCTTCTCACCGGGCTAACAAGTTACCCAGAATGGAGAGCGCTCCCTTAGAAGGGGCATCAGAGCGTTAGAACGCTCCTGAACAAGTCAAGGGAAGCGCCAGCGCTTCAAATCTGAGCAATGTTTCTACAAAGAGGTGGAGAAGCGCTATAACGCTTCTGAGGCATGGTAGAGGGGCGCCGACGCTCCTCAGGCAGTTTTAGAGAAGCGTTCCCCTTCCAAACCCTTAATTAAGAAGCCCTCTTAGGTGTTAAGAGATGTTTGACTTCAGTGAGCCAGTTTCTTCCTTCAAACCAAGTACATAAGATGTTTCAAGTGCCCCTTTAGTGTCGTCATTGTGATAGCATGGTTCAACGACATTTACGACACTTGCGACAAGTGAGAGGCATATGCGACACTTATCCAGTTGAGTGATTTTGAGGTGTAAAAGAATGCCCCCCAAGGTATGAAGTCAGAAGATGGGGACTGATGACTGAAGTACTTTGCAAATATTCAAGCAAGGGTATAGACTCGGAGAACCTGACGGAAGCTGCACACAAACATCCAACCAATATCATGACATATATCAAAACCCAAGGCAGGCATACCTATGCTTGGGAGATCGAGACTTGTGAGGTATGGCCGCCATAAA
>ML799348.1:74966-87086 GCA_009831015.1 Picea engelmannii | reverse complement strand
AACTATCGCTCGAAAGACGCCCTTTCTAACCTTTTAACGAGCGTGAAAGGAAGCAAGGTCACTCGACAATCTTTTCATATTTAGAGAGTCTGAAAAGGGTTTAAAGGAGACTCCAGGGGGGTTCCTTTTTCATGTGATTGTATTCATATGGGTCCGAAAAAGAGATAAAAGTTTACCCGGTTGCGTTCTCATATTGTTGAGCTCGAGAACGAACTAAGACTATGCTCATAAGCATGACAAGGTGGAAGATGCATTAGGATTGCCAACAACCTGCGATGACAAAAACTAGAAACCAAGGATTAGTGAAGGCATTTTCACCAGTAGAGAAACCCAAAATGACCATAGCTTATGAAAATGAAATTTTATAAATATAGATTGACTTGAACAACTTCATTTACCATTTCATTCGCAAGGATTTTGTGGAGTGTTGGAGAATCTCAACTGGAGCCAAACTTGTTCTTCTCACTGCCGAAGCTATGATTGATCGTTTTGCACACCGTTCGAACCAGGTAGGTGTTCATTCGTTGCTCTTTCAATTGTATGGTTCCAAGTTGATTTTTATAGCATTATTAGTTTAAAACATGAAGCCCTAGGTTGACCATTTTGGACCAAATCGACCTCCTTATAAAAGTTAATAAAATGGGGGAAATTATTCACGAATTTTCATTGGGAAATGGTTAATAAGATGTCCACACCTCAACCATTGATTGGGTCGACCATTTCGACCAAAGAAATTCGTAAAAACTTCCCTCATGGGCCCACGCACCCCCTCAAAACGTTTTTCATTTTTGTCACGTTTTAATCATTGTTTAATAAGTTTTAAAGGGCGTGGGGGTTTAAAATGGTGATTGATTACCTTTAGATGTCATGGGCATTCGTTTTCATGTTTTAAAATGCTTTTTGAATTTTTGCCGAAATGATAAAAACGTGGGGAATGATGGAAATTTTGAATTTTTGTTTTGCAGACATATTCGACAACCATGATCGAGTGGAAAGAGCGGGAACATGAGATGGATGACATAACTGCTCTACGGAGTCCCCATACACGGGCTGCTTTGAGGGCCTGCAGATTACTCAAGTTCTTCAAACTGCAAAAAATGAAGAGCGAAGTTCTATTGCTTGAGCATATCATTGGTCTCTGGGACATCAATGAACAAGGATTCTGTATCGGTGCACAGATCCTGACTATCGAATTGGAAGATGTGTATTTTCTGACCGGCCTCTCAAAAAGAGGGGTTCCTATAGCTTTCACAGGGCAGAGGACATTGCCAGAGCAGGTGGACGTGTATTTGGCACGTCATTGTGTTCCGGGGGCAAGATTGGTAGGGGGCAGGATCCCTATCAAAGACATCCGGGATCTGGCTCTTCGATCCATATTGTTTGCTATCACTAGTGCGATTGGTAGTACTAGTGCCCATTTGGCTTTGAGGTCACAGGTGGCTTATGGAGTCCAGTGTTTAGAGCCCACACTGTTCAACTGGAGTGCGGCGTTCCTTCGGAATGTGAAGGAACAAATTTCTCGGTGCAGGAACGGTCAAAAGCAGTTTGGATATGGTTCTTTTTTAGTCTCGTTTTTCTTGGAGCGCATCCCTCAGATGCAACCTCAGATTGCGCTGGCAGTGCGACCAGTGGATGAGCCTCGGATGGAGAGGTGGACTAGCCTATCCCCGAGGTTGGTTTCAGAGTCAGAGTTCTGTTTTACTGGTGATTTCTTTGCCTGGTTGAGGCGGCAGTTCCTCTGGATCGAGGACTTCCCATATGCTGATGTGGACTTCCGCGGGAGCATGGATTTGATTCTGCCCGAGGGGGAAGATTGGGATGATTCTGGTAAGAGACTAAGTCGTACCTTGTCAAGTTTGTTTTTTAAGTTTTTGATGTATATGTATTTTTTTGGGTTTGTAAGAGAGTGTTTAATAGATGTTTTGTCTTCGACATGTAGACAAGGGAGTAGTGCGTCCAACGGATATACCAGTGCCAGGACGTCGTGGCAGCGCCCCAGTTGTGGCAGACCCAGCAGTACCAGTGGTGGGCCTTCGAGAGGTTAAGAGGAACCTCCAGGGCCTTACGATGGGTATCCCTCCTCTGCGGAGAGGGGACGTGCCTTTTCATTTGCAGCGACACACTGTAGGGGTGCCAGAGAATGTCAATTCTCTGTTGAGATGTGTAGTACGCACAGTGTTATATTACACACAACACAATGTAGCACGGGGAGATTAGAGTTTCCCCGAGATCATATTTTTGTACGCCTTGTCTGGCGAAGTTGTATGGGTGGATGAGCCCNTATATATATATATATATATATATATATATATATATATATACAGTTTCGAGTTTTATGATGCCGATGGTTTATACATGATGATGTCTGTGACGTGTTTTAATTTACATGTAGTGTACAGTCTTTGCTTTCCTTGAATCTTATCTGTGGGCTAAATACCGATCCATGATATAATTGGCTAACGAATCTGAAACACTATTAAGTTCTCTTGGAATGTGTCTATATTCAATGTAATCAAACATTCGTTCGAGACGATGAACTTGCAAGTGTAGACGTAGCAGGATAGGACTATGGATAGCGTAGATGCGGTTGAGTTGATAAACCACGAGTTGGGAGTCTAAGTAAATAACGATACGAGAGATACCTAGAGAGGAGGCCTGAGTTAATAGTCCAATGACAGCGTGATATTCTGCCATATTGTTGGTTGCTGGTCCTAAACAGATGCCTCCTGAACTCACCACCTCGTCAAACTGATAAATAACCCATGCCGCCGAAGCAATGTTCCGAGTATGTCGGCTGGCACCATCCGCGAACCCAAAAAAGATAGGAAGGGTAGACGTCATCTGCGCATGAAAACACAGACACAATCATGAGTGGCAACAGTAAAGACTCGAGCACGCGAAAGAAAAGGCACACCAAACTAAAAATACAATAATGTACAAAGTACATATGCTGGGTGATCTAGGAAAAGTACTTTTTAAGGTAGATCCCATTTCGGGGCTCTCCTAAGGAAATTCCATCATGATCTACTAGTTCGTAAGCACCTCTGTGTAATACACGCTTCACGATGTAAGGACCGTGCCACATAGGTTCTAACTTTCCTGTTCCCAATTTATCATGTGCTTGGTCATAAACGAGGACTAAGTCTCCTTCTGCGAAGGCTCGAGGTTGGACAGATTTGTCATATTGACTCTTGATCCATTTCTGATGTGCCTCATTAACGAGAGCAACATCACGACGTGTTTCGTCCAGTTTGGATAGGTACAAGAATCGTTCTTCTTCCGCAGAAGTATGGGGCAGGAGTTCTACTTTCAATTTGAGTGATGGAATTTCGCACTCGATTGGTAAGACGACTTCAATGCCATAGACCAACTGGAAAGGAGTGAATCCGGTTGAGGTTTTCACAGACGTGCGATAGGCCCAAAGAGCGGAAAACAGTTGTAAATGCCACGATGTCTTGTTTTCCCCCACCATGCATTGGATCATGGTTTTTAGGACTTTGTTGATAGCTTCAACTTGTCCATTTGCTTGAGGATAGTAAGGGGATGCGTTTTCATGGCGAAAACCCAGTTTGACGTGTAATTCACTCATCATCTGGTTTTTGAAGTGTGCACCATGGTCGGTGACAATGGCATGTGGTATACCAAAACGAGTAATGATGTGGTTGAAGAGGAATAGAGATGCAGTACGGCCATCGTTCAGGAAGGTAGGCATAGCCTCAGCCCATTTTGTGAAATAATCGACGGCAACGATGATGTAACCGTGCCCCCCGGATGAGGTAGGTTTACACTGCATGAAATCGATACCCCATTTGGAAAAGGGGCCGATGGCAATAATGGGATGCAGCGCAGTAGGGTGGGTTCGTGCCTTTTTGTTGAAGATTTGGTAGGGTGGGCATTTTTTGACGGCCTCGATGCAGTCTTTAAAGATTGAGGGCCAAAAGTAGCCGGCACAAAGGATTTTTTGGGCTGTGGCCATCCCGGAAAGGTGACTGCCACACGCACCAAGGTGACAATCGTTCAAAACGCGTTCAACCTCTTCGTGAATCAAACATCGTCGAAGAATGGTGTCAATACCATGGTGGTACAAAGTGTCACCGAGGATGAGGTAACGACGAGAGTGGTGACGTATGCGTCGATGCTCTTCTCGAGAGATGTTGGGCTGAAAACGTTGGGTTTGAAGGTAAAGGAGAATGTCTCCATACCAGGGGTCAGAGGTGCTGATGAGGAAGAGAGACTCATCAGGAAGAGGGTCTCTAGGTTCATTATTTTCATCGGCACTTGGAAGAGCACAGATGAGCTTGGCAAACACTAGGGATTTTTTGGCCTTAGCCTTGGTAAACTCAAGATCGAATTCTTGAAGAATAACGATCCACTTTGAATATTTGCCCCCAAGTATTTGACGTGTCAAGACGTGGTACATGGGGTTAGAGTCTGCGATTACCGTGGTGGTGCGTAATAGGATGTAGTGGCGGAATCGTTGGACAGTAATGACAGCTGCCATAGCCAGTTTTTCGACATGTGAATATCTGAGTTCGGGTCCAGATAAACTCTTGCTCAGATAATAAATCACGTGTTCTTCACCGTTAGAGTCCTCTTGAACCAACACCATCGCAATGGTGGAGGTAGAAGTGGCCAAGTAAAGGATATAATCCTTTGTATATTCGGGAGGATGTAACAAAGGAGCGTGGGTCAAAGCGTGCTTGAGAGCATCGAATGATCTTTGGGCAGTGTCCTCCCAGATGAAAGGAACGTTCTTTTGCAGTAACCGCATAAATCCTTTAGTGATCTCGGCGTAATTGCAGATGAAACAGCGGAGGAAGTTTGCTTTACCTTGCAAACTTTGAAGTTGGGTTAAGTTGGTGGGTGGGGGTAAGGCTAAAATGGCCTTGATCTTCAGGGGATCCACCCTGATACCGTCTTTGGAGACGATGAAACCGAGGAGTCGGCCGGATTCGACAGCGAAGATGCATTTGTGCGGGTTCAGACGAATACGATAGAAACGACATTGAAGAAAAATTGCCCGCAAGTGACCGATATGATCGGGTCGGTTGGATGAATGGGCGGGTAAATCATCGAGGTAGGGTTCTGCGATATGCTTGATGTCGTGGAAAGCATATGACATGGCTCGCTGGAAAGTGGCACCAGCGTTTTTAAGGCCAAAAGGTAGTTTTCGGTATGCGAAAGTTCCCCAAGGGTAGATGAAGGCTATCTTATGTTGATCAGCGAGTAAGATTTCGATCTGGTTGTATCCAGAAAAGCCATCCATGAAAGAGAAGATCACGCTTCCCGCACCATTATCGATGATTTGATCGATAAAGGGTGTAGGGTAGTTGTCCTTGGGACAAGCTTTGTTAAGATCGCGATAATCTACGCAGACACGGATGGTCCCTTGTTTCTTGGCAACTGGAACGAGGTTAGAGACCCATTCCGTCAAAGGGACAGGGTAGATAAAGCCAGATTTTAGAAGTTTTTCAACTTCTGTCTTTATAGCTGCTAGTTTCTTGGGGTGGACCGGGCGGAGTTTCTGTCGAACCGGTTTTGTGTCAGGGTAAGTTTTGATTTCGTGTATGACTATCGAAGGATCGATCCTCGGCATTTCCTCATAGCTCCATGCGAAGACATCGCGGAATTCCTTGAATAAAGTGGTGTAAGAGACCACTTCATCAGGTGTGAAATTTGCACCAAGGTTGATGTTTTCCACGACACCTTCTTTGACTGAAATGTCAATTGTGATTGTGGTAGAGATGTTACCCATGTTTCCCTTAGAGAAAGTATCTTGGGTGAGGATAGGGGATTGTGAAGCATTGGTAACATCGGGGGGAAAGACAGATTGTATGTCTTGCACCTCTTCCAAAGGTGGAAGAAAAGAGGATCGGTGGTGGTTGTCATCCCATGGCAGATCGTCGATGCTAAGCATTTCCATGATAGATTCGTCCGAAGGAAAAATGTGGGAAATGTAATCAACGACAGATGATAGGGAATTCAACCACGAGGGCACCGAGTAAGTGTCGGGTGCCAATAAATGTGAAGTGTTCGAAGAGGGAGAGATGGATTGGATAGCTACGTATGCGGCCTCGACTGGGCTGAGTGGCATGGTGTCACTAAGTCCATCAAATTCCCAAGGACTAGGCACAATCCAAGGGTCAGATGATTCCAAGGATTGGTAAGGAAAAGTCGAGATCATATTGACGGCGACAATATGAGGTGTAGTAGGTGGAAGTGGTGTAGGGAAGGTACCCATAAGGCTAGAATATTTCAATAAGCCAACACCAACACTTTCATACGTAACCGTGTGGTCTCCCAAAAAGGGAATATTGTTGGTGGCAGGGATGCGGGCGTCAGGTGTACAGAAATCAAGTTGATCGATGGTGACAATTTTGCCTTGATGAGGGAATTGTACACATCGAAACACCGACGAAGAAACAACAGTCATAGCGTAAAACCAACTTCTTCCGAGTAATAGATTGTAATCGAGGGGAGCATCGACCACTTCGACATCAATGGTAACAGTTTTGCCGCCCAATTGAACTACGAGGGATTGCAATAATCCGTGAGGATGGAAACCTCGTCCATCGAAAGTGCGTAACATCGTAGGGGATTTGTTAAGGGCAGGTGATTTCAAACCTTTCCAACATGATAGAGACATGACACAGGTAGAGGCTCCCTCATCCAGGATAGTTCGATGAATTTGTTGGTTATGAACAACAACATCGATTTGGAAAGCTAGCTGGTGGGAGAGTCATGGTTGATAATCATCCAGATTAAACGTGATGTTGTTTGGTGACTCAGGGTCAAAAGTGCCAATGGCAGCTAAGAGTGTCTTACGTTGGGTAGGACAGTGTTGTAATACTTCCAATGCAGACATGGCACACGGAGCTTGGGTCAAATCTTCTACAACATTGTAGTTTTGGGCAGCCCGTGAATTAGGATTGAAAGTAGATTTCCAGATGGTGCTCTTAGGAGGGCGTAAGATGGAGTCAAAAGAAGGTTTCTCAATCTGCAGTGGCCCGGATGGAGGGCTAACAGACGGAGGATTGACCACAGATGGTAAAGGATCTGGCGACGAACCGTTAGTAGTCTTCGACTTATCGGGTTTAACTGGTGTGTCGTATGTCGCAGAGCGAGTGGTTAGGTTAACCCTGTTGAACATGTAAATGTGTGCGCTTGTCGATGCCTCATCGTGAGGTTGGTTGGAACTGCCCCCCGGCGTGGGGGTTTGTGCAACCAAAGATTGTTGTTGCGGAAAAGGCTGAGTGAGCACATCAGGTTGTGAATTTCCCTTAAAAATTTTAGCCACTTCATCGCGATGTGGGCAGTCTCGAGTGTAGTGATTGTCACCGTAGATGAGACATGGGAATTTCGGTTTTCGCTGTGGTTGTTTTCCAGCAGCAGGGGTTTGTGGTTGGGTTTTGGGTTGTTCATTGTTATTGTTCTTCTTTGGTTTGTTTCTCATTTTCTTCTTGCCCCCGGGTTGTTGTGACGAGGTTGATTGGACCACGTTCACATCAGAGACTTGAGTTTGTGTGGGGGGGGGTAGAAGAGTGTGCAGTTGGACTGGGGGCGGTCGTAGAAGCGGGCCGCTAGATTGTTCCAGTAGACTGAGTGGTAGATTGAGTTTTGACGGAGCCAATAACTCCATCTGTATGCGAAGCAGTCGATGGTTGGGATGGGTCGTTATTGGGACGGGTAGCATTCGGTATCAACTCATACAGAGTACCAGATTGCAAATAGACTAAGTCTAGGTACTGAGCTTGGGCGATGGCTTCTTCCTCGGTGACCACGCCGCCCATGGCAACATCACGAGCGATCTGGGGTAGTAATGATTTTGTGAACCATTCCACTAATAATTGGTCGGGGATGACCGCTTTAATTAGCCTTCGTCGTCTTCTCCATTCATGGATATGATCGGAGATGTGTATGGAAGTTGTTTGACGAAGGGAGGTTAGTAGTTCAGTACCCGTCTCATATCGGATGGGCAATTGGAAGTGCGTGAGGAAGGACATGGCGAGAGAGTTGAAATCGTAAAAAGATGCACGTGGTAATTCAATATACCATTTTGCGGCGGAACCCGTAAGTGTCCGTTGGAAAAGACGCAAACGAATCAAATCGTCCATGAGGGAGTTTGATGAACACCACAAATGGAAGGTCATTACGTGGTTGTTCAGGTCTTCTCCAGATTTTCCGTCGAATTTGGGGATATCAGAAGGGAGCTTTGCTGGAATAGTTGGCCAACCCGAAGAATGATGAATGGGATCATTCGTTAACCGAGACAAATCTGGAAGGTCCAGAGTGGCTAGAAAAGGTAGTTGTTGGTTAACCTGTGGGTAATGATGGTGTGGTAGAGGAACACCAGTGGGGCCCAAAACTGGGTTATGTGGATAATTATAACTCGTGGGCCCTCTCATGTTGGGTTGGTTTTGACCAAGGTACATAGGATTTGAAGTTTTTTGAAAAGCCTGCGTGAGGGGAGGATAACCGGATGGGTTTTGAGGGTTGTGGGTTGGGTTGGGCATTTGTCCATAAGGAGGTTGTTGCAGAGTCTACGAATTTTGTCCTGCCATGGAATGTGGGTTTCCTTGGAAAGGAACGTTTCATGGGTTGGATGCGGCAGGCACAGTTTGTCCCGTGGAGGCATGCAGATTTCCTTGAAAAGGGATGCTCCACGGATTGGGTGCAACAGACACATTTTGTCCTTGTGGCTGATGGTGGGCTCCGACTTGAGGTTGCCCCCCAGCATGAGGGTGCCCCCCGAATGGGATTTGCCCTCCAATGGGAGGGTGCCCCCCAGTTTGAGGTAGAGTTCCCGGGATTTGAGAGCCAGACGTGAAAGATTGACCAGTGTTGCCGATTGGGTTAGGACCACCAAGGACAGTCCCTCCGGGTTGTTGGATAGGTATGGAACTTCCCGGTATGATTTGAGTAGTGGTTTGGGCAGTGTTAGTGGCAGATGCATTCAGTGCCCTAAATCCAAAAGGGAGATTTGGTCTTGGTGTTACAGGTGTGCCAATCGGGGCTTGGATGACCACCGGATTGCCGGCGGGAATGGTCAGAATGTGAGGGACCATCGTGGACTGGGCCGTTTGGAGGGGAATAGTAGGTCTCGGGCCAATGTATGTTACGTTCGGACCAACGGATGGTGTGTTCGGAGCAACGGTTGGTGTGGCCTTTAAAGTGGTGGTACCAGTGAAGTGATTTGGGGGTACAGTGTAGGAGGAGGATGCATCAGTACCTTCTCCTGTTCCATAAAGGTCTCGCACCAAGCGTGGTGGACTCTGAACAATGTTTTCGGTCCATAAAGGGTCATTAGGTAAAGGGTTTTGAGGAGACCCGGCCGGGGCGTCAGAAGGGTTTATGACAACAAACTCTCCAGTAGAATTTAAGTGGAGGATCTGTCGTTCATATCCCTCCGGAATGCGATAAGCTTCCGGGGATTCCGAGACAATTCTGAAATTCTCCAAAGAGATGGGAACTTCTTCCTGAGAAGTTGTAGTGTTTTGAACCTCGCCCTGTTGGGGAGATTGTTCTGTAGAATGAGGGATGTCTCCTTCCATATTTTCTGGAGGAAGTCCCTGTAGCCTCCACGAGCGTTGTGGAGGGTCAATGTTGGCAGAAGAAAAGATTCGACGAAAGAGATCTATGGCCAACTAGCGAAAAGAAACAGCACACGCTAAAAAATCTAAGAATCACAACCAAGCAAACAGGGCCTTCTTTTGATGACTGTACTAGTTGGTGATGAAATCCAATGTCGCGTGGTCAAGTCTAGAAGGGGTGGGGCTAGGGTGGAACAGTTACAATGGCGACCTGCTTAACAGACTTACACCCTGGTGAAATCTTCCACGCAGTAATTGTGGATTTACTTTCTAAGGCTTCCACGCAGTAATTGTGGATTTACCTTCCAAGGAGCCCGAGTGAGTTTGACCAATGTCTGCTCCAGGTACAGTTAGACTATCCGTCACCGTCACCTTGTGTAAGAACCTAAAGATTATGGCCACTAAGGTTACCAATTCGCAGTCAGCCCCTGGGCGGGAACAGTCGACAGTTCGGTCCGAACGTAAGGGCAGGGTATCAAGCCCGAAACCAACTAAGAAGCTTCCACGCAGTAATTGTGGATTTACCTCAAAGTGATCCCCATAATACGATCTTACCACCACACTCAGTTAAACCACAGAGGGTAGTCCCCGTAGCTCTCCCGAATGCAACCTCGTGCGTAACCCCTATGTGAGAGGGGGGTCCCAGGCAGACTTATACGACAATTGGATTTACTCTCCCTATATCAGGATGCTAATGTTTGTTTTGACAACTTTGGAGAGTTATGCTCACAGCCTAATCCAAAGTACTACAACTATTCTACTGTTGGTGGAGGATTCTAACAAAGAAAAAGTTCTAGATAAATTTTAATTAGCGTTGATTTTAGTGGCTGTTCTTTACGCAAAGGGGTGCATGGAAGTGAAAAAAATGGAATTAATACTCTGACCCAAAGAATGCATCAATCATGATAAACAGTCATTTCCTTTTGATGAACATCTAGCTAAGGGAGAGAGAGAGTTCTTTCACTAACAAGCGCAACTACGGAATGCTTCCAAACAATTCTTTTCTTTTTTCAATCAAATCCTGATGTAATGCAAAGAAATTTTCAAATGCCTTCTAATATGCTCAATCAATCACTAAGATATCTTTATTGTTTGCGTATGGATGATGATCAATACAATCACAATGCTTATCTTTGCTAATTATCTTCTTGGTATGAATAAGAACCAAACTAGCATAAGCAAAAACACACAAACAATACACCCTTCGTAGCAATCAAAACAAAAAATGAAAGAAACAATCAAAGAAAAAGAGAAAATTCACACCCAAAAACAAGAGCGGAAGAACAATGATTTGACTGAAATCAATATAAAGAGGCCTGTAGGCTTTTTGATGATCTTCACTAGGGTTTTACTCAACTGAAGAGAAAAGAAAAGCAATGCATAGGTTTCAAGCTTTACTCAACAGGAAAACTCAATGGAAATAGGTGAAGAAGGCTACAAGATCCAATCAAACAAGTGTTTGTTCTTCAACAAGACCGATGTCAAGGCTAAACAGGAAGAAAAATTGACTCATTAGATCACTCAGCACAGGAGCCACAGAGGCAAACCCTAAAAAAAATGCAATTGTGGAGGGTTTTTGGGCCAAAAGGAGGCTGGCGCTCTGTTGCCAAGGGCAAAGAGCGTTATAGCACTCTGTGTAGGGATACAAAAAGCGCTGGCGCTCTGATAACACTAAGTCAGGGGCGCCAGGGTCTGAAAGTCTCAGAAATGTCAAAAAATTTCAAAAATTGAGATTTGAACTTGACAAATATGCTGAATGTGACAATACAAGGAGCCAATCAGCTCATGAAACTAATCAAAGAGGGATAACCCAGGTCTAAAACAATCAAGGGGCAGAACAAGGTCAATGAGGAGAAAAAAGCCAAACAAAAGGTTTCGATTCAAGGCTATCTCCCCAGTGGAGTCGCCAGTTTCTGTTGTAGGAAAATCTGCCTGCGGACAAGTAGATCGACCTCTAGAGCTTGACCTTAACCCTAGACAGAAAAATGCTTAACGTGGACACTGACTTCCTTTCAAATCTATCTAAGCCTAATGCATGAGAAGGAAGGATAATAGAAGTACCTTTAAATCGACGTTTGTCCCTGCACGCTCCGAGTTGCGCTCCAATCCTTTTGCTCCTCGATGAGGTCTGTGGACAAAACAAGATACAACCACTTCCTACTCTATTGACATTAGCTTGAAAACAGATCTATCATTAAATGATAAGTTCATGTAATATTAGACACAAACTAGAAAGAAACAGGCCAAGCTTGTCATATTAATGAGAATAACGACAACAATACTTACAATCGTAGATGCGAATGCGACAACTTCGTCAAGTCCTCTTCGTCTAACCCTTGCCTAAAAGATCCACAACCTGGATAACATCAGCTTCAATGATTACTCTTCTTTGGCTGACTGCAAGTTTCCTCCAAGATCATAAGTTCCATATGTTCAATTCTTCCCCCTCTTTACCACCATAGAGCTTGCTTATATAGGTTGGGAGGAGCCTAACCACTTGAGTTATGTTTAGAACCAGTTGGTAACCTCC
>ML799348.1:49096-71736 GCA_009831015.1 Picea engelmannii | reverse complement strand
ATTTCAATTTCTCAACCAATATATAAAAGAATAAATATTTTATTTATTTATTTAACTTGAATGAATACATAAGATCAATATTCATCTTCAAACAATTATGAGAGACCCAACTCTATGTTACAAGACCTAGTTCTAAGATCCAATTGAGAAATGAGGAATCCAACCCTCATAACAAGTCCTATATTGTTGATCTCAGATCCAACTGAGATGTGAGGAATCCAATCCTCATACAAGACCCAAATTGTAAACATGTACCAACCTGATAGAATGAACCTTAATTCAATCCATTATATATAAATATATATACTTCAAAAAATTCAACTACATATTTGTTCACCATACTTCTTTGTTTATATAATCTTCCAATTGGTGTGAACTTGAATGATTGTCTTTTGACAATGAATCATTGCACCCTTTCATTCATTTTAAAAATAATAACTTCTATTATTATTATTACTAATAGTTTGTTAAAGACTTCAAATCCTTTGTAAATTGTTTCAACATTTTAACCCATCATTAATTATTGTAAACATGTGCTTCCTTCAAACCATTCTTTTCAAATCACTGTGGGCTCATTACTACAGACTTAATCTCCATTTCCGCTTCCTTCAATATTTTCATATAATATCATGAGAGGGATAATTCAACATCATATATATGTTGATCAACCTTCAAGATTCGATCACATTCATGGATTGACTTCGTTATTTTGATCCCAAATTTTTGTTGCATCCTCAGTTCTCAATAGCTTTGAATCAAGTTATTACTTCTCTATCTAGTGCATTTTCTTGTACCTGGAATTGATAGGTGATTATCTTACGACTCCCCTTTATTTCATATGACCAAACTGATGTGACCAACAAATAGAAATGTAAGCTGCATGGTTTGTTATGTTTTAGCCCGTAGGGACTTCATTTCACCAAGTGACCATATACCATGAGCAGGTGTTAACCCAGTTGGCCCTTTAGCTCATCGCCACTTTTCATATGACCTTGACCTGTGACCGAGGGTAGCGTCTAAGTGCTAACCCAAGTGATTACTTAATTTCTTATCGATGGTCACATTATAATTGCATGTTGAGATGGACGACGTCATTACTTCGAGATTTCATCCTTCGAGACTTCCAACCTCTTACGCTATCCTTCCACTGTACTCGATCCAACGACCGAGAAAAATTCTGGAGTTTCAACTCCCCGAAGTAGTTACCTCATCTAATCTTCCAGAGTTTTAACTCCATGAAGTAGTTACCTCTCACAAGGATTGATCTAATGGTTAGCATGATTCTTGGAACCCAATCAACGATTTAGTTTTGATCCTTACACTATCCTTCCACTACTTAATCCAACGACTATGACTTAATCAAAAATTGAGATGGAAGACCATTATTTACTTTGGGACTTCGAGACTTCCATCCTCTGCAATATTTCAATCTTCCGGAGTACATTTCTCCGAAGTAGATCAGACGTTCAATATTTTTTCTTCTATAGATGGACGATCCTAGATTGTCCAGAGGTTTCAAACAAATCAAAGACCATGACTTAATCTGTAGTTGAATGAACGATTCTCGTTCACTTCGGGACTCCAGTCTTCGCAGTCATTCAACTCTTCCAGAGTAAATTCCACCGAAGTGCTTATTAGCACTTTTTGCTTGATAACCTCCACAAGTCTAGGAGTTAGGACCATGGGATTAACCATTCCAAGTGTTTGATATAATAGTTATGATTCATCCTAGAAGATCTTAGATCAACGATTACCATTGACTTCGGCCTTCGACACTTTAGGTGTTGGAAGTTTCCCCCAAAGGACAAACTCCCTGAGTGACGTAAATTGATGATGTCACTTCTGACTTGGAATTGCTCGAGTGGCTGCCACGTGTCACTTAGATTTGTGAGTTGCGTGTACCTAAAATGCCAACTGGACCTTGACACTTGTCACCATTTGATTGCACCACTTGTCCTTGCTGACGTGGTTTTTACTGATGTGGATTGCCTGATGTGTCACATGTCCTCCTCTTGGATCTAACGGTCATAGGTTCATATGAATCCTTGATCCAATGACTATGATCAGTTCTAGATCAATGGTATGGATTCATTTCGGCCTTCGAGACTTTGGTTTATTCGCTCCCACTTCCCAATTCTCCCGAAGTGAGATTCCCGACTAAACCTCGAGTAACTTGACTTCATCTAACAATCCATCTTTGGCGCGAAAATATTAACAAGATCCAACGGTTGTCAGGATTTCGGCTATTCGGGATCTCATGAATCCTTGATTCAATGACTGTGATCATTTCTAGATCAATGGTCTAGATTCATTTCAGCCTTCGAGACTTTGGGTTATTCATTCCCAATTCTCAATTCTCCCGAAGTGATATTCCCCGACTAAACCTCGAGTAACTTGACTTCATATAACGATCCATCTTTGACGCAAAAAATTCAACACAATCCAACGATTGTCGGTATTTCGGTTGTTCGTGACTCTAGGGCTCCGGGGTTTTGGGGTAGTGGAACCGATGCCAACCGTAGATCTATTGATAGGTGATGATCGATGGTCAATGTCTATTTCGGAACCAAAAATTGCATGATCATTAACTCCAACCATTTCATCTTGCAATGGTTCCCTGCCATTGATCTTCCCTTACTAAGATCCATTGGTCAGGAATTAATTGGATGTTGATCCCAAGGTCCTCCTCTGTAACTCCCAGATCTGACAGTCCTGGTTTGTCCCAAAATCTACATCTGTGGACATGATTCTTTCTTGATTCTTTTGTTGTTTTATTGTGGGGATTTCAATCCCGATCACATTTCTGCAATGCACTTTCCCTTATGAGATTTTGATTAATTCTTTGTGCATTTTATGCACTGATATTCAGTCGCTAAACTTCTTGAGCTCTTAATTCCTTATGCTTTGTTATTTCTTCTGTACATGGATTCTTTGCATGCTACCTATCCTAAGATTTAAAATCATAGGATCATTGTTGATCCTATCGTGATCAATAATGATCATGAATTTCTTCTGCCACAAGGTGATCTTTATCTGCCCTAAGGTGATCTTCCTTTTCTCTGACTATTGTACATGTTTGACTCATGTTTCCATCAATGACAACACACAATCAATAGTGCCAAAAATCTCCCCCTTTGTCATTGAGGGAAACATATCTGTAAAACAAAAATGATTTCATACCTTTTCTCCTCATATCACTGATATTCTTTTCTATCTGATAGCAACTTTGTTTTACTTCTTTTCCCCCCCTTTGACATCAATGACAAAGAGTGAGGCTCTAACTATTTTTCTCCCCTTGTGAATTTACTAACTGCTTATCTTAGTCCATTGGGATATTTGTGTTCAAATAAGTAGTCTTCTTGATACCAACTTGTAGTGATACCAATTTGTAGTGATCAAGTCTTTTAAACCTAATATAATTACTTTCTTATTTGATAACCAAAAATACTCCCCCCGAGTTTTTACTGTCTTTCCTTTGTCAAATAGGACAATGGTATGAATCTTACTGATATTCTTGATTTGCTTCTTATTCTTCCTTGATATTTCACATGTATATTAATTGAGGATTGAATACCAATTTTGTTATCAATTGATCTTTGCTAATATCAATTGATATTTGTTGATTGATACCCCTTGAATTTCTCTGCTACTTTTTCTCTTCTCCCCTTTTTATTACAAAAATTATAAAAAGGATCTTTTCTTGCTCCTTATGAGGTCATACACCCCTAAGATGATTCTCCTCTTTGTCCATTTTCTCCTCCTTGTATTCTACAACTAACCCTACCAATGATTTTTCTTTTGACCACTAATCTTTAGATAGTCAAGATTTTCCATATGTTATTTAAAAACTCTTGGCATAATCCTTTGATTTTGTAGAAACCAATTTAAACTTCTTTTTGTATTTTCTTTCTTTGGCTAACAGATTATGACATCATCAGAATTTAATATTGTCCCATATTCTTCTATAGGCACTTCCCTTGCTTGAGTTTGATCTATTTCATATTGAATTTCACATTCTTTATTAGGACCTTCACCCATCATTTTCTTGTTATTAATTCTTCATTTTTAGGTGTAATATTATCTTTCTTGATTTCTCCTTCAAGTTTTCTTCTCCATATCTCTCTATGAGATATTATGCTTTTTGGACCTTCTCTTTATAATTGTGTTTTTGGAGATTTTTCATCTCCTTTCTTCTTCCAAATTTTATTAGGTTTTCTCCCTGACCTGAATGATTTATTTAAGGATTGACTTTTTAAACTCCTGTAGCTTTGGGATTTGCGCCCAAACCTATCACAATTGTAACATCTCATTGTATGACAAAATTTTTCCGTGTGCCCAAAAAAATTTCCTCTCCAACATCTAATTGAGTTTTTGGATTTTCCTATATATCCTTTCTCTAGTTTCTTGCAGTCCATTTCTTTATGGTCAAAGTTATGAAAAGAAAAGCAACAACCATTGAAGGTGTTTCCATTCTTGAATTTATTTTGGCTTGAGGTATCTGTATTTTGATTTCCTTCTATTGGAAATATAGCAATACAGGTTGCCATTGATGGCATTGGCACTGATGTAATCACACCATCCATGAGATTATAGTGTAGAAGAGTGTGAGTGTAATCAGGAAATAGTCTTGTACAGAAAAGAAGACATAATAGAGATCATGATGGCAACATGAACATGATGAAAGAGTTATTGAAACAGAGTGTACATAGCTTCAACTATCACATCAAGAAGAATAAGAGGAGACTAACACTGTAGAAATTCAACAAGAAAGGTTTCAAGAGGAAGAAGCTAATGGTTTTGGAGCATGTGAAGAAGATGTTGAAGCTACTTCAGAGGAGGAAGCTGTTGTTCCTAAAGAACAATTTATGTGGAGACAAAACACGATATGGAGTCTTTGTATTTGACATTTATCTTCCACTAGACTATCCACAAGTCCCACCTATGGTAACCTTTCTTACAACAGGATGTGGTTCAATGCTCTTTAATACAAATCTATATGCCAATGGAAAGGTCTGCTTAAGTTTTCTTGGAACATGGAGTGGTCTAGGCTGGAAACCTGGGAAGTCAACTCCTCTGCAAGTTCTTGTCTCAATTCAGAGCTTGATATTTGTAGAGTATCTATTCTATAATGGCCAATGTGCTATAATCATGTTTGATGTTACTGCATGTTTGACTTACAAAAATGTACCAACTTGACACAAAGATCTTTGTAGGGTATGTGAAGAATATTCCTATTGGTCTTTGTGGGAACAAGGTCGATGTGAGGAACAAACAAATTAAATCCAAACATGATACTTTCCACAAGAAAAAAAGAGAATCTTAAATATCATGAAATATCGGCTAAAATGAATTACAATTTGAGAAGCCATATCTTTATCTTGCATGAAAAAATTCTGGTGATCTTAACCTTCGTTTTGTGGAGTCACTTTCTCTTTCTTCACCAGAGGTTTAGACTGATATGGCTACACAACTGTAGTATGAGGCAAATCTTGCAGCTACTGCAACACAACCTCTCCTTGATGAAGATGATGATGCTTTTGATAATTGAGAGCTAAATCTACCTATGGTAGGGTTCTGTTCTTAGAATAATGGTGGAGTTGAATACTTTTATCATCTATATTGTTCAATATGACAGAGGCATTGAATGTTGAAAAGACTGTGACTATGTTTTTGAGGAGTGGATTTATTCCCAGCCTGATTGGTGTAATTACACCATTATCTAGCTTGGAATTCAAATTTGATGCTGAATGGGAAGAATTGTAGAAGCATTGGTCAGAAACATGTGGCCCGTGCCCTAGAGTTTTGGATTTAACTGGTACCAGAAACAATTGACCATCTTAGAACTCCTCTTCGAAAGCGATGAATTCAGTGAGCCTATGTTCAATTTAAAATTCATCTGGATGTTTCTCCTTGTGATTGATTCAGGAATTTCTTCTATTGAAGGAATTCAAGAGGGCGAGGCTCTAGTAGTGGCTTCGCTGGCTATTGCGACGTGTATGAGAATTCTGGAAAGTGTGTGTGAGATATCTCCACGAGCACACAGACAGTTGAGAGAGAGAAGGTTTTACATGAAAGGCATGCTCAGATAGGTGCAAGTTTGTGACTATAATTATTGATCCTGGTGAAGCCATGGCGAATGTGAGGAGGAAGAATGATAGTGTTTAGATAAGACTCAACAATTGTCCTATCATGTGATTGACAATGTTAATTAACCAAGTCAATTGGATTCATCCCACATGTATAGAGAAAAAAGATTTACATTGGCTTATAATCATATCCCTCACTATGACTATTCAATGTGAAGTGAAAGGGTATAGGGGTTCTGGGTGTTTGGATTTCACACGAAGATCCCCGACTCGGAGCCCGGGATGACCTGTTAGGCCCCCTACCTTTTGGTCAAAGCGAATAAGACTATTGAAGTAATATTTTTTTATATAACTATTGGCACGATGGTCATATGAGTGACCATGGGCTTAGGAGAGTTCATTGTGTTAGTTGGAAGTGAAACCACCAATTCTATCATAGTTTTTGCATATTGACAATTGTGGAGGTTTGCCAAAAACAAGTTAAAACCCTGCACAACACCATAGATTTCACAGTCACGATTTTTACAAAATGTCAAGGATCATGTGAAAGGTGGATCACACGTAGAAGATGATGGCTCTGTTTGTGAAGTCTTTGAAGATCCAGAAACTGAATATAAATACAAAGATGGTGATGCCAACATAATGGATTTTGAGGTTGAAGAAAACAATGACACTGATGTTGATGCTGATGAAGGGCATGGTGAAAAGGATGATCAACCTGTAGCTTGGAAAAAACAAAGACACAATGGATTAATAACTATGTTATTAAAAATCAAAGGTTATTAGCCTGAAAATGAAGAGTTATGTGGTTATTGAAAATTAATAAAGAGGCATGTGACTTATGTGAAAAGTCATAATATTTCGTATTCAAAAAGTTTTTTTTTACACATATATATACTTGAACATATATTGAAAGCAAGGCGTCTCTCTGTATGTGATTCGTAATGTAATATCTAAAGATTAATGAAGCAAAGGATTCCAACTATATTAAGATAGTTTGATGTCAAGGAGTTTGGTATGAAGTAACCAAAGGAAGGAAGGGAGATTCTTGGGGTTTGTTATCAGAAGATCATTTTTAGAAGCCGAGAAAGTGTTGAAGGATTTTAGCTAAGGTTTAAAAGAAGATCATTAATTGAAGAAAATTTTAGCAGTGATAAAGTTGTTCCAAGACTGAAGTTTTAAATAGAGTAAAAATCTAGAGAGAAAGAGATGAAGTTTGATTGCAGATAACCAGAAGACCATACAAGAAGATGTTGCAATAGACAAGCATAAAGTGCAGCAGTTAATGATTCTATGAAGAATTGATAGTATATTTGTGTGTTTATGAACACCTTGAACATAGTATAGTAAGAGAGTTATAAGTGTTATAACCTGCATAAAGGTGGGAAGGGTGGAGCAAGGGGAAACAAGTCAAAGTCAAAAAGTCAAATCTGACAGGACTTGTGTTAATGGATGGCTGCATAAATGAAATTCAACATGAAGAGAAACAAAGATTGAATTGGATTGTGAAATCAGTTGGATGTTAGCAACAAATTCACATATCAACAATAAAATTAAATAGGGCGGTAGGGTGATGCTAGGGGCGCAGGCTACAAGCATGTAGGGGATCATAGCCTCCTTCTAGTTGCAGCTGGTAAATAGGGTGTCGAAGCATCCTTTTAGTGGTAGCTGATAAACTAGGGGGTCATAGCCTCCTTCCAGTTGTAGCTAGTAAATGAGGTGTGGAAGCATCCATTCAGTCATAGCTGAAGAAACTTGGCAACAGTCTCTCCATCAAGTTGTAGCTTGAAAACAATTTTGTAAAAGAACAATTTATTAATGAGAAAAGAGTTGGTGGTTTTCCCTGTTGGGTTCCACGATAAAATCTTGTGCTCATAAGGGTTTTTTGTTCATCATATATTGCTTAATTGAATAATTAATGTGTGTGCTTAATATCAATTGGAATTAATAAGAAAAAGTAGGCAATATTGATTCACCCCCCCCCCCTCTCAGTATTGTTGGATATTCCATCACCTTCTTCCTTTTTACTTCTATAGCTTCCTTCTTTAACAAAGTTCATGACTTTTAATTTCTTTGTAATTGCACCTTTTCCTTTTGAGAAGGATGATCCTTTCTCATGTTTGTAAATGGTGCTCCATTTGTCATTGTATTCCTTTTTATTGTATCCAAGACCATTTTTGTCATCAACTGATCTTTGACTATTCCAAATATTATCTAGGATAGCTAAGTTATTTTGGAATTTGACAGATTTATTTGTCCTTTATTCCATCTTTTTGAGATTGACTATTTCCAATTTCAACATGTGACATGTCTCTTCCTTTTTATTTAACTGAATCTTCAGGGTTTCTTCCACTTTCTTAGCATGTTCAAGTTGAGTCTTTAGATTGATATCTATTTCTTTTGTATCATCCAAGACTTCTTTGCATTTAGTAGACTTCTTCTGAGCTTTTGATTAATTCTTTATGCATTTTATGCACTGATCTTTAGTCACTAAACCTCCCAAGCTCTTAATTACTTGTGCTTCGTTATTTCTTCTGTACATGGATTCTCTGCATGCTACCTCTCCTGATATTTACAATCATAGGATCATTGTTGATTCTATCGTGATCAACAATGATCACAAATTGCTTCTGCCACAAGGTGATCTTCCTCTTCCCCAAGGTGATCTTCCTCTTCCCCAAGGTGATCTTCCTTTTCTCTAATTATTGTACATGTTTGACTCATGTTGCCATCAATGACAACACACAATAAATAATGCCAACATAAGATTCCACACATTTAATTTTCATTAAGTTAGATGTATAATGTTTTTTTTGTGGGGGAGGGGGAGGATAGTAAGGTCCACTTTAACCTACAATTTGGTCAACTAAAAAAGAATTTATTTCCCATTATATGTATTCGACATATAGATGAATTGGTGTAGGTATTTGGTGAACCAAATTTTGCAAATAATTTAGTTTGGGGTTCAAGATATTCATGAAGTTTTTTTTAAAGATATTTGTACACAAAAACAAAAATTCTATTGAAAGAAAAAAAATATGTTTTTACACATAATTTGTTTTAATTAGTTAAATGTATGACAATAAATATATATCAAAAAAACCTTTTATGAAATGCCCCAAAGGAACGACATGAATATATTACACTTAAATATGAATTACAATTAATTAAAGAGATTGAAGCTCCAAAACAATTTAATTGTTTTCAAGATGATGGTTGTAAATGGTTGTTAACTTTTCATATCCAACATCATAAAGTGAAGAAAAAACATAATTAACCAATTAAAGATAAGCATAATAAAAGGACACATCCACAATATAAATGTTGAAATAAAACATGTACATATCACTTTTCATTTCCATCACCTTGGTTATCTTTCTTGTTTGGCATGATAACATTGTTATTCTCAAAAATATGTTTTGATTTTGGATCATGTCTTAGTATGAACCACCAATCCCTATATAACACATCTGAGTAAAAAAAACACTTGGTGTAGTGTTTTTGAAAAAAAAATAAGGCTCATTTTCATCCCATATTATCCCACTATCACGATCTTCCTTTACATTACTCCAGTCGAAGGTATCTCACCACTTGCACCTAAAAACAACAAATTGGAAATTAGATGAGAATCCCACTTGCACGATCTCTTGTATCTTTCTGATGTAACTTAACTTGCCTTCTATTAGGTTCTTGCATGACTAGATTTTTTGAGCTTGACTTGCACTCCATAGTCTAGTGTGACACATCCATCATTGACACCCTCAGTGTGAAAATGATGACATCCATATGCCTACATAGATGGGAACAACGCACTTGTAAAATTGTGAACAAAGGATGGTGTCACACGTTTAATAATTCAATCATTAATAATAAAAAAAATACTTATAATTCAAAAATGCATCATAACTTGAATAGTGTATACATAGAGATCATTAGAAAGTTGGTGCACCCAATCCTTATGTTTAGTATATTTTATTCACCATGTAGGTAATAACCATATGCATCACATTTATCTCTTATCTGGTCATCCACCCAATTATTGGGATAGATCATTGACATATTTTCTGTTAAATATTCAGGATAATGCATGCTTCTACCATTCAATTGTCTGAATTCCTTCTTATCACTACCCCATTTCCTTCTGTTCTTTTCATACAATGTGACCCATGGTTGCATTGCCTCCATAATGTAAATAACAAATTTATTGATGACACTGCTTTTGAATTGCCTGATGTATTCATGAAATAAAAACAAATAGTATGAAATCGAATATATATTATCAAGTTTAGTGTAAACAATGAATTTCTAGAAATTTGACAAAAGATAAGTGACTTAGTCTTTATGATGTACCTTTTTCATTCATTTCGACTTACTCTTTTACATGTTAGGTACACAACGAAAATTCATGTTAGGTACATGCTAATTTTTTCCCCAATGGTACACCTGCAACCAAGCACTTTATAAAATAAATGTCAAATTAAGAAATACATTTACATTAATTCAATTGAAGATAAAAAAACAAAATCACTCAATGATCATTTTCTTAAGCCCCAAGGGGATGTCTAAAGGTATTCCTAATGCACATTGTCTTTGAAAAGAAGTTGGTGGTATAAGAAATTTATAGCTTATTAACAATCATCACCATGAGACAAACTACATATTGCATGCACACCAACAAATCTAAATGCCTTCCTTTTCACAAATAACTCTTTGTCATTGGAGTGTTGTTTAAACAAATAATTTGTGTTGAACAATGATAACCTACAGCTATTTATGGACCCTGCAATGTTCCCATGAGTACGTGGATGACCATCAATATATAACATGTTCTTCTTGTTAAAATTTCTGGAAGCATAACCATTCATGCACATACTATATATGGAAATGTTATGTTTGTATTTAACAATATTCAAGTAATCAAACTGACCATAAAGAGGAAAAAATATGGTACAAGTGCTATTGACTATTTGGGAGGAACAAATACATGTGAAAAAAATAAACAATTCATGATTTTCAACATCTATTTTAGACTTTCCAATCACGTAATTACTACCATAAAAGGATAATTTAATCCCAACATCAGGCATATGATATTTCAAATGATAATATACATATGTCGCTTTATTAAACAATGATATCATTCAATTTTAATTTATCTGTGCACTAAAATAATTTTCTTGGAATATATGTTAAAATGAACAATACTATAATAAAGAGAACAACATCTCATCCTATGAGTGCACATGTAATCATGGCGCACCCCGCTTCCCTCCAAAGGGTTGCTTGACCTCCCAGTCTTGGATCATTCACAACACTAAGTTAGAGCGACTCCTTGGGTCCCTACAGGCACCCGAAATAACTTAACCCACACACACATGTATCTTCCGCAAGTGACCACGACTGTGACCATGGGTATGTCTCTTCACGGTTCGAACTTCGGGGATATTTTGAATCCTTCCCTTAGCTTCTCCTGAAACTCTCTTCCCAAAGCCCCAAACTCACGCCACATGTCTCCTCATATTTGCTGGCCCCACAAGGGTTGAGGTTTCATGACTTTGTGAAACTCTAGATCTATCAATCCAACTTCTAGGTTTCCGATTCCCGAACTCCCTAATCCGTTGCCACGTACTCCTCTGCGACCAACGGTCAATATTGAATCACAACTTTGGACTCCGTGACTCTTCTTTCGTCAAGTTCTAAACTTGTCAAACTTCGAAGTATCGAAGCGCTCCATGACTATCCTCCTCGTAGCCTTACCAGATCTGACGGTCTGGAATTATTCGTCTCCTTCTGAGAACGAATTTCGTTCACTGGATTTCAGTGAAGACTTGAGGGACTTCTCTCCTTGGATATTTTCCACCGTTCTTCCTCCTGAGCTTTACTTCCCTCTAAACAATCTCTTTGACACTTAGTCAAATTCTCGATCTATGCACATCTTGCAACATATTTCATCCACAACTTAACCCACCTTATGGATGGCTTCACACTCCTTGCGATTGTCCTCCAACTGCTTCTGTCTCTTGTGACTGAGATCATGCTATCTCTCCTGAGCTTTCGAGTATGAACACTCTGTCACGCACTCCTTGCAGATGTCAATGCACTCCTTGTGGATGTCAATGCACTCCTTGTAGACATGAGTTTCGCTATCTCTTCTGAGCTTTCGAGTCAAAACAGACTCGATCACGCACTCCTTGCGGACACTATGCACACCTTGCACTCACTCAATGAAGAGAAACAATTGAAACTCTTCTACTCCTCAAAGTGACTCATACATTCAACAAACCAAATGCGGTCATGGATTCAAGAACAAGAAATAACTGAGAATTCAAAGATAACAGAAGGCCTACCATTTACTCATTCAAATAGGCACGAAACAACACATATTTGGGACAATATGTTCCTCTGTTCTATTCATCCAATTGGGAATTACATACATTCACACAACAATTCTCTTCGTCTCCTAGCTCTTAGCTTACAATGGAAATCAACACACTAGATTCAACAGCCTCTCCTCGACAATAATACAATGCTTTATACAAAGGAACTCTCCTGAGTTCTTCCCTCCAACTACTCTATGCTATATTAATGGAATTGAATGCTATCAACTACTTAATAATTATTAGAATAAATATTGCGTCAGATAGATAAGAGAACAAGCTCCAAATTTGTACTGCGATCCGATTCATAAAATAAAATACACTTCCCCATCAATCTTACATGATGGCTCAGCCTCCAATCATTAAATATATTCATAAATCAAAACGTTTTGTGAGATACTACCTTAATACATTGATCTTTTGAAATTCAAAATGTTTCAAAATATGCACTAGTGCGCCCAACTATCTTCCATGCTTGTGCTTTGCTGGCAATGCTCCTGCATCATACTCCCTTGGCTGAAAAAATTCATGGAATCCTATCCATGAGCTCCTGCACTGATCTTCCATGCTTCTGTATCTATGCTTCACTGACCCAACTGACATATTCTACTGGTCATCCTTTCCACTTTACTAAGTACTCAAAATACGTTTTCCTTCTGGTCTTCTTATCAACCTGTCAATCTATGATCTTTTCCATCTGCAGATTCTCTGCTACATGAATCTGTTTCTCCCACTGGATCTTTTTTGATCTTCATATATTTCAGCTCCATCCTCCCTGTAAGGATACAGGTCTGCAATGTCGAATATAGGTGATATTCCCACACCTTTTGACAGCTCCAGTTCATAAGAATTCTCACCAAATCTCCTCAAGATTTTACATGGACCTATCTTTTTCAACTTTAGCTTATTGTATATTCCTCTTGGGAATTTCTCTTTCCTCAAATGTGCTAGAAATTGATCTCCAACCTCAAATTCAAGCTTCCTTCTGTGTTGATCAACTCCGCGCTTGTATTCATTGCTTCTTTTCTTCAACCTCTCCTTGATCTGATTGTGAAGTTCCTGCATCTCTATAGTGAAATATTCAGCTCTGACGCTTCTAAACTCACTCTGCTTCAGATCTCTCAATTCCGATACTCCCCTCGGATTCATCTCATAAACTACTTGGAATGGACTCTTCCCAGTGCTTCTTTTCACTGAGTCATTATATGCAAACTCGGCTTGCGATATAATCTGATCCCACTGACTACGATGTTCAGTGACCAAACTCCTCAACAAATATCCTAAGCTTCTATTCACCACTTCGGTCTATCCATCTGTCCGTGGATGATATGTAGAACTAAAATATATCTCTGTCCCCAACTTCTTCCACAACGTCCTCCATAAATGACCAACAAATTTGGTATCTCTGTCTGAAACTATGCTCCTAAGCAACCCATGGAGTCTCACAACCTCTTTGAAAAACAAATTCTCAACATGCATTGCATCACTGGTCTTATGGCATGGGATAAAATGTGCCATCTTTGAAAACCTGTCCACTGCCACAAATATGGAATCACTTCCTTTCCGTGTCCTTGGAAATCCCAACACAAAATCCATGCTTATTTCATCCCAAGGCCTCTCTGGAATAGGTAATGGCTGATAGAACCCGATGTTTTGCTTCTTCCCCTTGGCGTACTGACAAATCTTACAGTTGTTCACAAATATCTTCACCTCCGCTCTCATACCTGGCCAATAATATGAACCATTCAATTGAAAAAATGTTTTGTCATGGCCGAAGTGTCTGGCTAGACCTCCACTGTGCTTTTCCTTCATCAAATTATCCCTCATCAAGCATCTTGGTATGCACAACTGGAATCCTTTGAACAACAACCCATCCTGAATCAGATATTCGGCCCACTGGCTCTTGTCTCTGAGCACAGGATTCACACACACTTCATGTGCTTCTCCAAAATCTGGATCACTATGGTACATTTCCTTAAGGTGATCAAACCCCAAGGTATTGACTTGAAATTCCTGCAGAATCAAAATCCTCCTGCTCAATGCATCAACAACCTTGTTAGCATTTCCGAAAATATGTTTAATGAAAAAAGTGAAATTTTGCATAAACTCTACCCATTTAGCATGTCTTTGGTTCTCCTTTCTGGTTATGAATTGCAAAGAGTGATTATCACTATACAAAACAAACTCTTTCGGTACAAGATAGTGCCTCCATTTCTTCAAGGCTTGAATTATGGCATAGAACTCTTTGTCATATGTGGAGTACTTCCTTTTAGCTTCATTAAGCTTCTCGCTAAAATATGCAACAGGTCTGTTGTCTTGGCTTAAGACCGCTCCAATTGCAACTCCACTCACATCACACCTCACCTGGAATGCCTTTCCAAAATCCGACAAAACCAGAATCGGTTGTTCAGTTATCTTCTCCTTCAATATATTGAAGTGCTACTCAGCCTCTTCTGTCCAGTTGAAAGACTTATGTCTTTCTTCACCGTATCCATCATTTGAGCACTAATCCCACTATAATTTATGATGAGCTTCCGATAGAAACTTGCTAATTCATTGAAGCTTCTTACCTCAAAGATATTCTTTGGTGACAACCATTCTCTGATTACTTTCACCTTTTCGAGATCCATCTTCAACTCATTTGAAGAAATCACAAAACCCAAATATATGAGTTATGTTTGCATGAAAGAGGACTTCTTCAGATGAATCAACAACTTCTCTTGCTGCAACCTTCTCATCACCAATGTTAAATGTCTTAAGTGCTCCCCTTTAGTCTGGCTAAACACCAGTATATCATCGATATATACAATGACGAATTTACCAATGAAATCTTTCATTACTTCATTTATTATCCTCATGAAAGTACTCGGGGCAGTCGTTAAGCCAAACGACATAAAAATCCATTCATACAACCCCTCGTTTATCTTGAATGTTGTTTTCCACTCATCACCTTCCCTCATTTTGATCTGGTGATATCCACTTTTCAAATCTATCTTTGAAAAATAGTTAGCTCCACTTAGACAATCCATCAAATCATCCATCCTTGGTAATGGAAACCTATATCTGATGGTGATCTTGTTTATGGCCCTTGAGTTCGTACACATTCTCCATCCTCCATCCTTCTTTGGACTTAATACAGTTGGCACTGCACATGGACTCAATCTTTCCCTGACCAATCCTTTATCTAACGGATCTTGAACCTGTCTTTTCACTTCCTCATTCTCTTGAGGTGTAAATCTGTAAGCTAATTTATTCGGCAGGATTTCTCCTTGTATCAAGTCAATGTGATGACTAATGCTCCTGATAGGTGGCAATGAGTTTGGTAACTCATCCACTACAATATCAGAAAAATTATCTAATAGTTCCTGAACTTCCTTAGGAAAACCCTCCAGTGAAGTACTGGTAAGGATAACTCTTGACTTCCTCACTACAACAACTGCATCTCCTGCTCCTTCTTTACTTCCTTCAGGAGTTCCTTCCCACTCATGACGAGTATGTTCACGCTAGCTTCATCCTTCACCTTATTTTATTCTATTGGAAACAACATATGCATCCTACCATTCTTCTCTAATGTGTAAGTATTTCTCCTCCCATCATGAATAAAATTTATGTCATATTTCCACGGTCTTCCCAACAAAACATGATAGACATCCATAGGAATCACATCACACATAATTTCATCTCTATATCCTCTTATTTTAATTTCAACCAGGCATTGTTTAGTAACTGTTACCTGATGACCTTTCTGCAACCATGAGAATTTATACGACATCAGATGTGTAGTTGTCTCCAGTCCTAGCTTCTCCACCATCTCTGTGGATACTAAGTTGTCAGTGTTCCCACTGTCAATTATCATCTTGCAAACCCTATCCTTTGTTTTGCAAGCTGTCCTGAACAAATTGTTCCGCTGCACTGGTTTTTCAGGTTCTAGCTCTTGCTTCAAAAGAACCTTCTTCATCATCAAGGATTTTCCATCCTCTGCACCTTCTGCCTCAACATCCCGCCTCTGTGCTTCTGAAATGTGAGCTTCGCCTCCTTTCTTCCTCTCGGGGCAATCCCAAGACATGTGTTCTATTTTTCCACATGAATAACAACTCACTTCTCCTCCTTTGCCTCTTCCTCTTCCTCTGGGAAAAGAACCTATACCACCACTTTGCCTTCCTCAGGAACTTCCTCCTCTCTTAGAGTGGTTATGTGGTTTCTATGCCTCATCCTTGGGATTCTGTGCTTTATCCTGGGAAATTCCTTTGCCTTTGTTCAAAGTTCGACCTCTATTTTGTTGACTATGCTTCCTGGTCAACTTCTCTTCTGCCTTCAACACCATTTGATATGCGTCCTCTACTTTTCTGACTGTTGCCATGATGATCTCGTCCTGAATATCATATCTCAGGCCATTGATATATCTAGCAACTTTCTCTTCGTTTCTCTCTCTTTGTCCAGCTCTAATGTTCAACTTATAGAACTCTTCTGTGTACTCCTTCACAATCAATCCTCTCTGTCTTAGGTTTTTCATCCTCCTAAACAGACTTATCTGGTAATCCTTGGGTATTAATTTTTCCTTAATATTGGCTTCCATTCGATCCCAACTCTTGATATTTTGTGTGCCCTTGCTCCTCCTGTCAGCCTACAGTTCATCCCACCACAATGTTGCATGTCCTTTCAATCTAGTGACAACATGTCTCACCTTTTTCTCCTCTTCGACATCCTCATAGTCGAAATACTTGTTCATTTGTTGTATCCAATCAATAAATTCTCCTGTGTCTAAATTTCCTTCATACATAGGGATTTCAATATTTGCTCTAGAACCTAATTTGACAACCGCTCTTAACAAGCGTTCTTCCGCAACATCCTCAACTACAACTTCTTCAACTTCTACTTCTTCCATTTCTGCCTCGCTGACATCTCCAACATTAGGCACTCTCCTCTGTGCTATCTCCATGGCATCCAACCTTGCACGTAGTTCTCTCATTTCCTGTTCCATAGATCTATTGGCTACAGGTGGGTCAACACGTCTTCTAGGTGGCATTGTGTTGATGCTTCTAATATTTCTCCTCCCGATATCGGCTTACTCATTTTTCTTTTACAGAAGTCAATTTTGTACTTGCTCTGATACCACTTGATGATGCACCCCCCTTCCCTCCAAAGGGTTGCTTGAACTCCTAGTCTTGGATCGTTCACAACACTGAGTCAGAGTGACTCCTTGGGTCCCTACGGGCACCTGAAATAACTTTACCCACACACACAGGTCTCTTTCGCAAGTGACCACGACTGTGATCGTGGGTCTATCTCTTCATGATTCAGACTTCGAGGATATTTTGAATCCTTCCCTTAGCTTTTCCCAAAATGCTCTTCTCGAAGCCCCGAACTCCCCCCACGCATCTCCTCATATTCGCTGGCCCCACAAGGGTTCAGGTTTTGTGACTTCGTGAAACTCTAGATCTCTCACTCCAACTTCCGGGTTTCCCATTCCCGAAATCCCTAATCCATTTCCACGTACTCCTCTGCAACCAACAGTTAATATTGAATCGTGACTTTGGAATCTGTGACTCTGCTTTCATCAATTTCTAAACTTGTTGAACTCTGAAGTATCAAAGCGCTCCACGACTATCCTCCTCGTAGCCTTACCATATCTGACGGTCTGAAATTATTCGTCTCCTTCTGAGAACGAATTTCGTTCACTGGATTTCAGTGAAGACTTGAGGGACTTCTCTCCTTGGATATTTTCCACCATTCTTCCTCCTAATATTTACTTCTTCAGCTCCCTCTGAATAATCTCTTCGACACTTAGTTGAATTCTTGATCTATGCACAACTTGCAATAGATTTCATCCACAACTTAACCCTCATTATGGATGGCTTCACACTCCTTGTGACTGTCCTCCAACTGCTTCTGTCTCTTGTGATTTATATCACACTATCTCTCATGATCTTTCGAGTTTGAACACTCTGTCACACACTCCTTGTGGAAGTTAATGCACTCCTTGGAGACATGAGTTTCTCTATCTCTTCTGAGCTTTCGAGTCGAAATAGACTCGATCACGCACTCCTTGCAGACACTATGCACACCTTTCACTCACTCAGTCGAAATAGACTCGATCACGCACTCCTTGCAGACACTATGCACACCTTTCACTCACTCAATGAAGAGAAACAATTGAAACTCTTCTACTCCTCACAGTGACTCATACATTCAACAAAGCAAATGCGGTCATGGATTCAAGAACAAGAAATAACTGAGAATTGAAAGACAACAAAAGGCCTACCATTTACTCATTCAAATAGGCACGAAACAACACATATTTGGGACAATATGTTCCTCTGTTCTATTCATCGAATTGGGATTTACATATATTCACACAAAAATTCTTTGTGTCTCCCAGCTCTTAACTTACAATGGCAATCTACACACTAGATTCAACAACCTCTCCTCGACAATAATACAATTCTTTATACAAAGGAACTCTCCTAAGTTCTTCCCTCCAACTACTCTACGCTATATTAATGGAATTGAATGCTATCAACTACTTAATACTTATTAGAATAAATATTGCATTAGATAGATAAGAGAGCAAGCTCCAAATCTGTACTGTGATCTGATTCATAAAATAAAATACACTTCCCCATCAATCTTACGTGATGGCTCAACCTCCAATCATTAAAGATATTCATAACTCAAAAAGTTTTGTCAGATACTACATTAATACATTGATCTTTTGAAATTCAAAATGTTTCAAAATATGCGCTAGTGCGCCCAGCTGTCTTCCACACTTGTGCTTTGCTGGCGATGCTCCTACATCATGTAATCACTTCCTATCCTATGGAGTAATGCAATTTATGTGTCAATATTATTAAAATAAAGTTTGGGATGCATGAAACATTCTAATTTCAAATAGAGTTGTAAAGGTCTTTTTTAAGTAACCGGTGTGCCTAATTCACATATAACACATTGGTGTGTATGTCTATACTAAATGCACTGGTGCGCTAAATTATGATACACATTGACAATAAACCTCCACATTAACCTTCGCAGAGTCCATAAATTTTTAATTATAAAGGTTTTCACTTCTATTTTTCTTGTAAATTGTTTATTTGGTGTGTTTAAGTCTACATAGCACACCCATGTGTTTATGTTTCGATGGCGCACCATGGGTCGAATTAAAAAACAAAAAACAACACAAACACTTATTATAATGCATTAAAATATCAAACAAAAAATTAGCAAGAATTTCATTTTGTAAAAGTGAGTTTATAAAAGAAAACCCTAATCCTTATTCCATTCTTTTGCCAAAAGTTAGTGGGGAGAGTAGTGCAAGAGATTAACTAGAGAAGACTTTGGAGTGGATAGATTTTTTTAAAGAGACAAAGTTCTAAGGGATCACCATAGGACCTCACATATAATTTTCAGAGGATAAATTTAAGGTATATGTAAGACGAAACGGTTGAGCTTGGTTGATGATGGAGGTCAAAGACGTGTGATTGTAGGACGGAACCAGGGAGTATCACCGAGGTTCGTCTCTTCCTTACAGTTACAGAAGAGTATGCGCAAGGGGTGCAAGATTTGTGCAATCCTTGCGCTAAACGAAAAGGGAGTGGCGGAAGGTCTAGGACACCTTCCGGTGGTGAAGGAGTTTGCGGACGTATTTCCAGAGGAGTTACCGGGGATGCCGCCGGGAAGGGAATTGGAGTTCACCATAGACCTAAAATCGGGGACCGAATCGATAGAAATAACGCCTTATCGGATGTCGACCCCGGAGTTGCAAGAGCTGAAAATGCAACTGAAGGAGTTGTTGGACCTGGGACTGATACACCCTAGTGTGTCACCGTGGGGTGCACTAGTTATTTTCATACGAAAGAAGGACGGATCATGGAGGCTTTGCATTGACTACCGTCAACTGAACAAGGCTACGATCAAGAATCAGTATCCCTTACCAAGAATTGATGATCTGTTCGATCAAATGAAGGGTGCGACAGTGTTCTCCAAGATCGATTTGCGATCAGGGTATCACCAGTTGCGGATCAAGGAGGATGATGTCCCTAAGACCGCCTTTAAGATGAGATTTGGACATTACGAGTTTACTATTTTACCGTTTGGACTGACAAACGCCCCAGGGGTATTCATGAGTTTGATGAACGGGGTGTTCCGCGAGTACTTGGACAAGTTCGTCCAAGTATTCATTGATGATATCATGATCTACTCTCGGAGGACGGAGGAGCATGACGAGCACTTGCGCTTGGTACTACAGTGCCTACGAGAGCACAAATTGTATGGGAAGTTGTCCAAATGCTCTTTTTATCAATCAAGGATTCACTACTTAGGGCATGTCATCTTCGGCGAAGGTATCGTCATGGATCCAGCCAAGGTTGAGGCTATTATGGAATGGCCTGCGCCGACGAATGTCACAGAAGTGCGTAGTTTTATGGGTTTAGCAGGATACTATCGACGGTTTGTCGAGGGATTTTCGAAGATAGCAAATCCGATCACGGAATTGCAGAAGAAAAACAAGAAGTTTGTTTGGACCGAGAAATGTGTGGAAGCATTTCGAAGGCTTAAAGAGTTGTTGACTACAACGCCGATACTAAAGGTCCCTGACATGGACGCATACTTCTTTGTATGCACTGACGCATCCAAGGTAGGTTTAGGCGGAGTCTTGATGCAAGACGGACGAGTGATTGCTTACATTTCGAGGAAACTGAGAAGGCTCGAGGAAAACTACGCGACATATGATTTGGAGTTATTAGCCATCGTATATGCCTTGAAGGTTTGGAGACACTACCTTGTTGGACGAAAATTTGAATTAAAGACTGATCATTGTGGGCTACAACACATTTTTACGCAAAATGACCTGAACGCATGACAACGATGTTGGTCGGAATTGCTTAGCGAGTACAATTTCGAGATTACTTACATAAAGGGAACAATAAACTGAGTGGCGGATGCTTTGAGTCGGAGGCTGCGCATCTTTTCGGTGTTGCCTCTTCAGACAAATCTACGTGAGAAGATTCTCACTTTACAGCGTGATGATGACTGGTACAAAGAGGTCGAGGGTTTTATCGGACAAAACACCATGATGGTACCACGTTACGAGGGATTTCCATTGGATAGCGATGGGTTATTGAGATTTAGAAGTCGGATTTATGTACTGCCAAACGACGAGTTGAGGATGTTGATCCTGAGCGAGGCTCATAGAGTAGTTTACATGGCTCACCCAGGAGTCATGAAGATGAGGGCAGACCTTAAACCCTTATTCTTCTGGAAGGGAATGAAGGCTGACATAGTCAACTATGTGGTTAGATGTCTAGAGTGTCAGCAGGTAAAGGCTGAACATAGACACCCGGTAGGATTACTTCAACCACATGCCATTTCGGAATCGAAATGGGAAGTTATTTCGATGGATTTTATTGTTGGATTTCCACTGACGACAAGGAGACACGACTCAATTTTTGTAGTAGTAGACACTCTGACAAAGAGTGCTCACTTTATTCCTATGCGTACGACGTATCAGGCACCTGACATAGCGAGAGTTTTCATCAGTGAGATTATGAGGCTGCATGGCGTGCCTAAAAAGATTATATCCGATCGAGGATCGGTGTTTACTGGACGATTTTGGACGAGTTTCCAAGAGGCCTTGGGAACCCAACTTAATTTTAGTACTGCGTATCACCCAGAGACTGACGGACAGACCAAACGAACGAACCAAACCTTGGAAGACATGTTGCGCATGTACGTGATCGACCAACAAAAGCGTTGGGAGGAATTCTTGCCTCTAGTAGAGTTCGCTTACAACAACAGTTACTAGAGCACCGTTAAGATGACGCCTTTTGAGTTTCTTTATGGGTGACCGTGTCGAACGCCCTTGAGTTGGGATCGACTTGAGGATAGGGTCCTGGTGGGACCAGAAGCGATCCAAGAAATGGAAGAGCAAATGAAAACCATAAGACAAAGGATTAAAGAAGTGTAGGATTGACAGAAGAGTTATGCCGATGCGCATCGAGTCGACCGTAGTTACGAGGTCGATGAGGGCAGACTACGACAGTCGCTCACGATGATTCTAAGGGGCACGCAATAAGGCGGGGGCCTTATTCCTTAGAGCCCTTAGTCTCCCACAAGTTCACCTGGCGGAGTGTTGACTCCAGGGGTTATAAATGTCTACCAATCAGTCAAGTTGGCGAGTGGCACC
>ML799348.1:22608-39163 GCA_009831015.1 Picea engelmannii | reverse complement strand
GTCGGGAACATATCGTGACCGTCGGATTGCCTAACTACAAATGCATACTAATGCATACTAAAGAAACACACTTTTACCTAACGACATATTAGACCAAGTAGATCTTAACTAACTCCTAAGTGTCTAAATATCCTAACAACAATAAGGTCCTGGAGTGATTAATTTTAGAAGGTACCCTGATGACAAATTTGATCTAAAGTTGCGCGGTGGAATGGCCTTGAGACTCTTATAGATGTAGTCCATTGTTTAACTTAATGTTGTACTTGGTTGTAACCATTATTGCTTGGTCTGTTGTGTCGGGCGGGATGTAGACACCTCCATGTTCCTCAGAACAATCGCCAGCCCCGAGACCTTAAATGGTTAAAATTGATGGGAACCTGGGCTTGAGCGTTGCTTATGTGTCTTGGAGGTCCTAACCATTGCAGGGTAGGATGGGTGGGTAGTCGGTCTTCTTTATTTTCGATTGATCGTCGTTAGTTGCATACAGTTACTAGAGGTGTGTCTTATGTCGCCTTGTGGTGTTGTCGTGGTTGCGTCTAGTTAGTCGTCGGGTGGTGACGTAGAGTCGAATGTGTTTGTTTCCCTTGTACACGCGTGCACACACTTAAAAAAAAAATTAAAAAAAAATCACTTGTTAAGAGGTTGTCGTCGTAACGAACGGAAGGCCGTTACAATGCACTGGATAACGTGAAAACAATTTTAGCATGAAATTCTTTACTTAGTTTGAAAATTATATTTCAAATTTAAGTATTTTATTATGTAAGCCTTTTATTTATAGAAGATTAGGGAAAAAAACTTATAGCAATGAACATGATGGAAGCATATCCCAAGAAGAGAACATATAATTTGTTTTTAAATTTTAATATAAATATAATATGTTTGAATTGTTTGTAGGTTTAAAATATTTGTATTTGATAATGTGTGTCATGCAAATAAAAAAACTTGAAGAAAATCCAAAATATTACTTAGAGTTTAAGTGGAAAAAAGCGTAAAAGATTTACGGAAATGTTGCAAAGAGAGGAATTAGGTGGATTGAAGTTTTTCTTTGACATTTTACTAATAATGTACTTCTTAATAATAATTGCTAACTTATGTTGAAACATTCAATTTCACATCTGTTGAATGTAATGCAGTGTCTAACAGTGATGGATCAAAAGGGCATCCTAAGAAGATACAAATTACAAAGGATGTAAATGATGATGAATTGGTTCTCATCACATTTGGAATGGTGTTAGAAGTTAATGAGATGGGGAAAAGATCTTATAAAACTATGAAGGATATAGTGGAAATAACATATATATGTTCTTTTCATTTCTGTTACATAAATAATCTATTGACTCCAATAATTAAGTTATACATAAACTATAACAAGCGTTTCCAGAGCAAGGTTCAATGAGATATGTGAGACTTGAAATAGTTTAAATCATGTAATAACAATAAATAATCATTTGAAAAGTATTATTGCTAAACAAGGTTTTTTTAATATGCATATATTAGTCCAAAATATTACCAAAATAACATTTTTGCTATATTTATTTTCATATAAATATTAATTATTTTTTTACTATGTTTTTATTTTTATTTTTCAGGAAGATTGATAAAATTACAAAGGATGAATACATGAAATATGAAACATGCTGGTATGGATGTCAAAACAAATGTACAAGGAGATGGTCTAATAAATGAGAATAAATGAATCGTAGGAGGAACCATCCCAACAACAATGTGCATCAAATGTATGTAATCATTGATTTTTTATTTTCTATTTCAATGTAAAAAGAGTTTAGTTATCGCATGAAATACTAATTTTCAATTGTTTGTTGTTTTAGAAAAGGAAACAAATTGAAATTGATTCAACGCATAAAACATGACAACAAGGCAGAAAATGATTGAACTCAAATTTTGTGAGTACTCATGCATTTTTTTATGATTTCATATGTTTTGTGATGTATATATTTTAATTGATTTACAATCATCCATGGATGTTTTCTATCATGTGCTCACATACAAACAAGATTCAATTGAACATTTGATTGACATTGCATTAAGTATGGGTTGTGAGTATATGTTGGAGTATCATGGGTTAATTGAACAATTGTAAGTAGTAACTATGTTGTTTTACTTCCCTTATTTTATAATTAATGGAGAAATAAGAAACCTTTAATTATATCTATGCTTTTCCATATCATATAAAACTTGCAGGAAACAAGGTATGGAATGGATCCAATCGAAGATATCTTGAGGGACGACACAAATCACAATTTCGAAAGAATGTGTATTGTATATGAAGCACTTGCTTCTATCATACACTTTTTGATTTACACAATCATGTAATGATTATACGATAAATGTATATATACTCTTTACACTTTATTTTGATGTTTGCAGATGGAACATGAAAAGGTTTAATGTCAAAGTCAAGCCAATCAACAAAGCATTCCAATTAACCAAAGAATAATATTCCCTATAAGTGATGAAGAAATAAGGCATGCAAGTGACATTAGTTCGAGTGTTGAATGATGATCATTAAAATTGAATGTTACAAGTTGTATATTTTGGAATGCTTTCCTATGGAATTCAAACATTTTGTTAAATGTGGACATATTTTCCCAAGTGGATGACAACATATTTTTGTTTTTGTTTTTATTGGAACATGAAAATATTATATTATATAAAATGTTGTAGCTAGTGCTAGTAGTGGTGTTCATAGGTCCACTTTAGTGTTTCAAAGCCCAGAGTCAAAAAGATATCTGATATTACAAAAGGGATATAACTAGATAGAAATAATACAAACCCAATATATTTTTGTTGGACTAGATTACAAAATGTACCTCCTCCCATTAATGGAAAAGGGAGTGGTTTAGTCATTGTCTTTCCATAAATAATACTAACTACTTCCTCATTATATGAATAAATTTGAACAAATTTCCCACATAAAATAATGCAAAAGCAACACATGATTATCTTTTATGATGAGTTCTTCCTCCACTAAACAAGACAACGCCCAAAATTTGTTAACTTCCCAATATAATTCTTGATTCCACCTCTTTCTCTCTTCTTTATCGGTTTGATTCCCTTCCCCTTGTTAATAGAGGAGAGGGATGCAAGTGTTTTCTTTAAAAATATGCAAAGGAAAGGGAATACAAAGCTTCACTTCCCTTCCCTCCTTTTCTTGTTTTGGTGCCTCCTCAATAATTTCTAGATTCTTCTCATGAGAGGGTGCCAAAACCCCAAAATGAGTCTCTTTCGTATTGGGTAGAGTTGAATTCTCTTTTCTCTTATGAATTTTGAATAATGGATATGAATGAGACTTTGGGATATCCTCCTCCACTTCCTTTTGATCTTCAAGGACCTCAATTCCAATATTAGTGTCCTCTTGAACTTTGACTAATGGACTAGTTTTAGGATCTAAGTGTACCCTTTCCTCTTCCACTTCCTCCTAATCAAGAGCTTAAAATATGTTGTTGGAGAGGTTGGATGGGCTTGACTGAGGTATTTTTGTGGGGTGTGATCCATTGGGATACTACTTCTTATTCCTTCTGCAAACTTGTTTAAATGGTTCATATTCATTATTGTTATGAGAAGTTGGAGCTCAATGCTTTGAAATGGGATGTGTTCCTTGAGCTCTTAGATTTTTTTTTGTAAAGTGTCTATATTCATGGAAAGAGTTACACTTGAAGGGATATTCTCATAATAAAGGGATTAAATATGACTCCAACCCTCTATATTGATTTGAATCACCTTCATAAGGCCCTTTTCTAAGTCTATTTCCACACAAATTTTAGCACATGTATAGATATTCTGTTTTGATTTAGCTTAGTCAATAAAGTGGTTGAGCTTGTCTCCAATGTATTTAAGAGAATATTCATCTCAAAATATGATGGAAAGGCGCAAAAAAATTACCAAGACAAGGGAAACCTTGATTTCCATGTCTGGATGAAAATATAAGGTCCAATGGGTAAGGAACATTCTCCCAGAACCCATGAAGTAGGGACTAGATATGAAAATATGGTCCCTATCCTCTTTGTATCTAAATAAAAAAATAATAACCTCTACCTAAAGAGTAACCAAAGATGTGGCTTGAAACAATAACTCAATGCTTTACGATCTATACCTTAACTGCTTAGGGGCTAGGCCAAAGGCTTATGAAATTTCCAATTAAGGATTCCTCATGAAACATAATGGATTTCCTTTTTTCCTTTGGAGACATAATGCCCGTCTTTGGAATGGATTTAGCCTTTTAAAAAAATATTCTCTTCACTGGGAATATCTCACTAGAATATTTGGAGGCTATGAGCAGAGAAGCATAGGCTTCCTCCTCTTGATTGAATGCATCCATGATGGTCCAAAGGAGAACCATAACCTTTGTTTGACAAGGTGGGTGAAATGGGAATGATGTATCTTCCTAAGTGGCTTGAAACTAGGAGGGAGATGGTTCTAGACCCAACTGGATGGAAACATGTTACCAATAAATGTAACAGTTATTTATTAACATTTTAAATATCATAGACCTTTATGTTTTCCCACTTTATATAATAAATGGTCTTTTGTTTGTATATAATAAAATGAATTTCTTATTCTATTGCATTGTCCAATGTCATGAAATGTTATGTTGGTGATTAAATATATAGATCATTTACATTGTTACAATGAATAGAGGTGTAATCTACTAGTATATTTATTTAAATGATACAACACAATAATTACCATTGCCATTACTGTTATCCTTGCCATTACAAGACATTACAATGCACAAGGTAATATATGCATAGGTGCTTTTACATATGTAATACACACTAGGGATTACAAATATATATAATATGTATTGATGCATAATATTTATATTTAAATTCCCAGCACATATCCAAATTTGGCACATCAAAGTGTATTATTGATAGAAGTGCCATAGTGGTTTCAATATCTAAACTACGCATCGAGGCTTCAAAAATATATAATATGCACTAATGCATAATATATATTTTTTGAAGCCTAGCCCATTGAGTTTGCTCAAGTGGATGAGTGTTGTTGTTGTTTTCTCAAATGAGGTTTTGGGGTTGAATCCCCGTCTAGGAGCCTATATAGGGCCTCACTTGATGTCCCCACTGGGTTAGGCCTGTAATTAGGCCGAATGGTTTACCTCATTTACCATCCATGAAATGTGGGGAAGTACTCGAGGGTTTCTCGTGCTCTTTTCCGAGGGGAGTATATATATATATATATATATATATTGAAGCCTCGATGCATATAAAATAGTAGCACATTGGCAAGTATGATATATATTTGGCACATTAATGCAAATTTTTTATATAAGCACATCGACACAAAATCCTTCACTAGAACCTCCAAGTGCCTATAATTTTTAGTTATAGTGAAAATTTGTTAAAAGTTTTGCTACCAATTGTAGATTTTCTAGTGGAGGTTTTTGGATAATTTTTCCCAATCTTGTAGCACTAAAAACCTCCGCTAGAAGGAGTTTTTATTATATTGGATCACCTACATTAACATTCAATGATAAGATTGATCATTATGCAATGATTGGTAAGAAACCATCTCTTATACATCTTAGAGGTTTTGGATATGAAGCTTATGTGCATGTTTCCAAGGAGAAAAGAAACATGCTGAACTATAAAGCAAAAAAATGTATCTTTATTGGTTATAAAGATTGATTAAAAGGCTAAAAAATTTGGAATCTAGTAATAAGGAACATTGTTTATAGTCATGTTGTGATCTTTAGAGAAGTTATAAGTACTCTCAAACAAGAGGATGGACTAAGAGAAGGAGAACCAAAGAAAAGACAGTTTGAGCGAGAGACTGCAAAATATGATTCCATTGATGAAGATGAGTAAGATGAATTAGATGAAGAGGATGAACCACACATCTCAAACTTGAGGATATATATTCAAGTAATAAGACAAATAGAAAGGTATACTCCACCTAATTTGCATTCTTCTTTTTTTTAGTTGTTATTGATGATATTCCTATAACTTTTAGAGCAACAATTGATTGTGAGGAAGGTAAATTGTGTAACAAGGCCATGGTTGAAGAAATGGAGGCCTTGGATGGAAATGAGGCATGAGACTTGGTCATGTGGTGTGATGGAAGAAACCTTGTTTGTAGCAAATGGATATTCAAGAAGAAGCTCAATGAAAAAGGTAGAGTGGAGAAGTACAAGGCTTGCATGGTAGAAAAAGGATATTCCTAGATGGAGGGAATTAATTTTGGTGATATTTTCTCCCCTATTGAAAAAATTGCTTCCATTATATTTATATAGTCTCTTACTGTAATATTTGATCTTGAAGTAGAAAAAATAGGTAAAATGAAAATTTTCCTACATAGAGACTTAGAAAAATAAATCTACATGAAACGACATGAAGGGTAAGAAGGCACTAGATTTGAAGTTGAAAAAGTCCTTATATGGCTTAAACAAATACTCAAGAATGTGGGTGAGTGGTGGAGGACTACGAGATTATCAATGCTGCAATGACTAACTGACGATAAGGTAAGTGACTAGATATTTGAGGGAATCTTTGGAGGCAAGGGAGGAGTTTATGCATGTCAATGTTGCAATCATCGCAATGAATCGTTGAAGATAATATGGTGGGTGGCCAAAGATTTAACATTGTACCCCTCCTCCTCTATCTAATTCATAAATTGCCAAGAAAGTCTAGGATGATGCCATGAGGGAGAGTTGAGGTGGTTGATAGGGAATTGAAGAAAATATATTTTTGATGATAGGTATGGGATGGGATGGTCAGCACACCATGTGGCATGTTGAATCATCCTCACTCCATGCTCCAAAACTACTGGTAAATATCAACCAATCTCAAGCAACTGAATATTGCGAGATTTTTCCCTCTCAAAAGAATGCCTTGGTTTAATTAATTCAATTATTTTTGAATAATGATTTTTGGAACCTTTCAAGTCGCATGTTTTACTCGTGTGAGAGAGATTAAGCTTGGTAATCATTGATTAATACTTTTTATCATGATTGTGAAGAGTTTGATAAACTTGTGCAAGAGAAGATATGTTAAGAAAGTCTTAAAATAGAAGAAACAATGGCAAATATAAAAAAATGCATATGATATTTACCTTGGAGACATTGAATTGGGAAAAACAATGTACTTAGAGATGCACCTCTTTATCTATCATTGTATTAACAAAATAATTCATAATACAATATTTATGTATTCTGCAACATCACTCACCCTAATCCACCAAGCTGTAATAGATTACAATGGGTTGAAGAAAATGAAAAATGGATCTCCTCCAACCCCCATTGTTCTTGGATGCACAATATACCTATGAATAATACAACACATATCCAACATATTGAGCCTTCATAAAGATTTGTTATCACATTGTATTCACCTCAACAAACTTGATATCTATTTTTATTGAGTTAGGACTATAGGTGAAAATGCCACCTACCAAATAGCATATGCATTTTATTACTGAGGGAATAATCAATGATTATCACTCAACGTTATATTTGAGATATTTTTTATAGGAGGATCTTTCAAAATTTATTACACCAAGAGAAGCCAAGGGCACTTTATAATGTAGAAAAAAAAAGTTTCTCTCTCTATCGAGAGAGAGAGAGAGAGAGAGAGAGAGAGAGAATTACATTATGTACATGCTTTTAAGCTTTTCATGATTCCTTTGAAGGAAACCCCATTTCAAACACATAAGACAACATATGACTACCTCCCTTATAAAAATTCCAACATGTCATCTAATACAGGTCTAAAAAATAATAGCCCCTAAAAAAAAAAGCTCAAAAACAAAGTCCACGTAATCATGTCAACATTGTTCACAATCTGTCCCACAAAATGAGCTCACAAAATACATCTCACTTATTGTGTAAAGTAAATTCGAAAAGTGAAAAATAACATAGCTCCATAGAAACATTGATCATCCCCTCCACAACATAGCCCCTAATAGAAAGAGTGATGAAAATATTCAGAGGTTTGATCCTCCAAATCCTATTGGATATGCCAAAGTCTCAAATCCAGTAGAATACCAACCCTAGACAATCCATTTGCAACTTTATTCCTTTCTCTCTAAACATGATGAAAATATATACAATTAAATGCATCTTTATAATTTCGAATCTCATAAAAAATGGACATCAAGAGAAAATTTTCCAAAGCATTAACCCCTCCCCATCCAATCTACCATCACTAAAGAGTCACCAAAGATATATATTTTTGAAGCATCTTGTGGTGAACCAAGACGGTTCACCAAGTAAATACCCAATGCAGGTAAGACAACATGTTATAATCCATAAAGGATAATATATTAAATAATGTATATGAATATGAGATGATGTGATACAATAAGAATGAGCGCCTTATATACCCACGTAGGGGTGCCCTTCCATGAAGAGAAGTGACCTTTCATTGGGAAGGTGTGACTTCATTAATTATTCATTAACTGTTATAATGTATTTATATTTATTATTATATATTATGTTCATAACATTGCCTTACCCTTACCAGGGGACCAGGGGAGGTAGGTGCATCGGAGGGGGGAGTTCTCTATGATCTCAGAGGAAAAATAATTTTAAATTACTATTGGAATATCAAGAAAGACACCAATAATAAAGCAGAGGATTATGCCTTACTCAGAGGCCTCCAACTAGCAAAGACTCGCCAAATTTTTAATCTGAATGTTCTAGGCAACTCCAAGACTGTTATAAGGATGATGGTCCAGGGGACAACCTCAAAAAATTTGATCCTAAAAAGAATAATTGATCGAATATGAGTCGACTCATAGACCCTCAAGCTAACATTCTTTCACATTATGAGAGAACATAACAAGGCAACAAATAAACTAGCGAATGAATCCATTGGGAAATTGCCTGGAACCTTAGGCACGGAGGGTGTTGAAGACTTAGCCCCCTTAACCTAATGTGTCACATGACCGGGAGCTAGCGTGTAAAGATTGGTGGTGGTGCTTATTGGAGATCCAACACAAACAAGGACGGGTGGACTAGGCACATGGACGCCAACGTAACATAGGATAGGTGGATCAAGCACGTGGAGCAGGACAACGACAATGGGGAATGGTGGAGCAAACAGGTGGCAAGTGGGATTTCGATGTCTCACCAACCAAGTAAAATTGTGGATAACAACTTAGGTGACAAATTCATCATGGTTTCGGGTAGCCATTTATTTCATCCATTCAAGCTCATGGGAACACAAGGAATGAAGGCTCCGACGCAGATGGATAGTGCATGTAGCAGCCCAGATGCGTAGGTAATTTGGAAAGGTGGCGCCAGGTTCAGACCCAAGCCTGTAGACATGAAGGCCTCATGTAAATCACACTAGGTATATTTTTTGACCTTTCTGTTTGGCATGAACTCAACATTAATTTTAACATGGGGGGATTTCGGCCAGTATTCATCCTTACAGGGGAAAAGTCTATTTGTGGTTTTGGTAAGCCAGTTTCGATCAGTGTTGTCCCTTAATGCTTAAGCTACTCCTTAACGTTTTTCTTTCATAATTTCTCCTTCCAGAGTCTCTGGGATCCCCCCCACTTTTCCTTGAATCACCCACCTCCACGCCCTCCGCCTTGTATTTTCTCTACCCATAACTTAATCCAGTGGTCTCAGTTGATTATGTTGATATCCTTCTAGAGCCTCCAGGATCCTCCTCGTTATTCCTTGAATCGCCCTCCACCATGCCCTCTGACTTGTATTTTCTCCACTTAGAACTTTACCCAATGGTCTCTATTGATTTTGGATCCACCTGTCCTTTCTCGATTACACAAAAATCCCAATTCGCTGTAGCTTTGCGACCCCCTTAGCATCTTGGAAAATTCTCAGAGGAACCAAAGCACTTCAACACTAGTACATATGCAGGGTGTCAAGGGCCTTCTTGCTAGCTCTGGTCAGCTGGATTCTAAGGAAGAATGCATGGGATTCCAAAGGACCTGAATTTAGATGGGAGAAGTCAACCCCACTCTAACATTTGAACTTGAAACCCTGTCTCAACACAGACACATGATTGAAAGGATTCAACATGAAATTCATTACCATAGGATTCATATTCAAGATAATCATAGCAGTATGAAGACAATGCAGCGTCGTTTGGATCAACTTGAATGAACTCATCAACAACCAAGCACTCCGGAAAGCACCTAGGGAGAGTCCAAAAATGTAAACTCAGTCACATTCAACCAAATTTTAGACCTCAATGAGCCCCATCCAAACTCAATTTGGGAGAAGCAGGGCCATTCAAAGATCAAAATGGAACTAGGTAGTTGAGTCCTTTTAAAATTCAGTTTCCATGTTTTGCTTTTCGATATATATCAATGAAGTATTTTATAGATTGTATTCTGCGAAATACAATCAACACAGTATAATTAGGGAAGGTGGAAACTCTATGAACACCAATTTTGTTTTAATATCTCCAGGCTTCAAAGTCTTTACTTCTCTAAGGCCTCTAATGGCCCTTTTTTTGTAATACAGAGGATTTATCCACACTTTTTAATATATATTTCCCAGTTCTTGTAAAACAAAAAATCATTGCCTTCCCCTTAAAAATGATTTTTCCTCAAAGTATACTTATGGAATACTTATCTCTTTCTCTGGCTTGTAATATCATCTCCTCATTTTTTATTCCTAAGTTAGTGATCGTTGAGGACTTAAAACGATATGATCTTCTAAGAGTTGTGTATAACCGTCGAATTGTAAGGGAGTCTGCCCACCTTATATCGATCTTCTACATAATGGGGCTTTTATAGGGTTATTGTAGACAATTTAATGTATTTCTAATCCCTTGATAAATTCTACCTATTGATTATTTGGGTTGGTTTTCATTGATGTCAACCCTTGAAGAAAGTCCAGTAGCGAATTCCGGTAGCACAAAGGTTTGGGTAATGTACCCAAGTTCGTTTGATGTATAATGGTATGATTTTTAATATATTTGAAGGTAATACTATTCTAGATGTATAGTACATGTCATGCCATTTCCGATGGTATGTGGAACGCCACATAACTCCTCACGGTTAGAGAGTTATGGCCATGTGAAGTTGGATAACCCTCATGAGTCATCTAGAAGCCCCAAAAGGTCAATGTAGTCAAAGTGGTTGCAAAGAATAAATTATTTAAATAATAAAGTGAAGTGATGAGTGTACTATAAGTCAAAGTGGATAAAAAATAAATTATTTAAATAATAAAGTTAATGGAGAAATTACTAAGTGGACAAGTGGTTAAAAGTGGGTTAGCCCTAAAATAAGGAAAGTGGTTTAAGATGGTTAGAAGGTAAATAATAAAGTGAAGTGATGAGTGTACTATAATTCAAAGTGGATACAAAAGAAATTATTTAAATAATAAATTTAATGGAGAAATTACTAAGTAGACAAGTGGTTAGAAGTGGGTTAGCCCTAAAATAAGCAAAGTGGTTTAAGATGGTTAGAAGGTAATCCCTTGAGGAAGCTACATAAAAGTATAAATAAGAGGCAAGGGTCTCTCATTTAATCACACTTGAGAATATTGAATATCTACAAGTGATTGAGATAACCAAAGGATATCTAAGGTGAATTTCAAAGGGAAGGTGAAGTAAAGAAGGCTGAAATTCAAGGGAGGATAAATTCTTTTGATGATGCTTTCTAAGGTATGTTATTTACTATCTCACCATTTTCCCAATAAATTTTTTCTGCAATGATACATATAGAGAAATCTGGAGGCTGTTGAGGAAACATATCCAAGTAGTTGTGATAAAAATTTCAGCTTGTGGGTTGTTGTATTTTTGGAGTTACACTCCATGGAAAATAGGGTTTGTGGCTTGTCCTAAAACTAGTCTAAAACAAGTGTTTTGGGTAAAAAAGTCATAAATTATTCATAACATATCCAAATTTAGTAAGAAAAAATGTATTGGTTATAGTATGTGATGTAGTATGTTGAGTACCATTTTCAAATCCATACAACAAACATTCCACGCGGAGCATTCTCTACAAGTTCTCTCTCCAGAATAAGCCATTATTCAACAAGGTATGCCATCTTTGCTATAACTCCTTTTTTGAGAGGTTCCAAGTAGTGAAACCTCGAGGAATTGCATAAAAGACATTGAAGAACATTTGTACTATTTTCATATCTTTATTCATTACAGGTAAATAGTTATGATTATTGCAAGTTAGGGTTGTTGACTAATCCAAAATTAGTCATGTAAGACTAAAGTAAAGTTTGATGAAAATGCCAGTCTCTTGTTGTTAAAGTTAAGGAAGGTTTGCAAGTATGTGATCATATACACCAAGTCTGTTACAGAGTTACAAATCATATTTGGATGATGAAATTGATGAGGGATTTTAGTTGAGGTATGTTACAGATAGAGGCTGTATAACAGTGAGGTTGTGGCACATGGTTTGATGTAATGGTTTATGGTATTTGGTTGCTAGAGAAATTTTTGATGGTTATATTGGTATATGTACTTGGTATATGGTTGAGGTACATGTTGGGTACATGGTTGAGACAAGTAGTTGATGAGTTGGCACATACATGAGGTGTATAGTTGATGATGTTGGTACATCTTGATGAGTCATAGTTTATGTGTATTTGATGCATGATTGATACATATTGTGTGCATGGTTGATGCACTCATTGATGGAACAGGTTGAGGTATAGGTTGGTGCATGGTTGATGCACTTGTTTATGGTACAGGTTGATTACAGGTTGTTTGGTATAGGTTGTTTGGTGTAGGTTGATTGGTACAAGTTTACAACAGTATATCTCACAGTGATAGTGTGACATTGGTTCCATCATTCTAATTCTACGACAAGATGGTTGGATGGGGAAAGGAAAAGTGGTTGTAGACACCTTCCAGTTGTAGTCGAAGAACATAGGGGGTTGTAGTCTCCTTATGGTCGTAGCCAAAGAATTAGGGAGTTGGAGCTTCCCTCAGGTTGTAGCCTGAGAAACTAGGGAGTTGGAGCCTCATTCCAATTGCAACTGGAAAATTAAAGAAGTTGGTGCTTCCAATGAATGTAATTCTTAAAGACATATAAGAAAAAACATTCCATGGTTTTCTCCCGCTTTGGGTTTCCACGTAAACACACTGGTGTGCTGTGTATGTGTATGATTTCTCATTTTTTCATTGTTTATTTACTATGAAGCTATTGGATGATAATGCTACATTGATATAACACTTGAATTTTATGGTTAAACATGATTAAATTTCTCTATTATTGATTCACCCCACCTCTCAGTAATCTAACACTACCTTTAGCATCATTTGTAATGGAGGTAATAATTTTTTACATATTTTTCATTTGTTTATGTGGATACATTGATTGGTTCAAGTATCGATTTTTGTGATTAGGATGTCTATAAGGCATCCTTGCAAACTGATCTTTACTTCATGTACTTGTAGCTTCTTCTTGATTAACACTTGGACTTGAGTCTTCTTCACATCCCTGGCTTGTTTCTACTTCGACATGTGAAGACCTCTTTACATCAACTAAATCCTTTTGAGTTGTAAGGTTGACTGGGTCTGTATTAATTTCTTTATCCACCATCGCGTTTTTTCCATTTGAAGACTTCTGTAGTTCCATAGGTTCAATCATTGTCTCCTTATCTACCAATGATTCCTTATTGATAAGTTGTTCTAACTTGTCCTCTACCGTCTTCTTATGACTCTTTATCTTCTTAATCTGGGTGAGTAAATTTTGATTATGGATTTTTAGGTGACAAATTTATGCATCTTTGTCTATGACTATTTTTTCACACTCCTTTTGGATCTCAAGTATTGACTGTTGTTTATCCGAAAGTAGTATTTTGGATATCTGATCAATATCTATTGACATAGATATTGAATCTGACTTCACTAAGACGTCATGTAATTTTATTTTTTTCTTCTTGTAGGAAAACATTAATTTTTTTTTCTCACGGTTTAATATTAAGCTACCCAACGTCTCTAACCAAGTCGAGCCAAGGATTATATCAACCTCTTTTTCATATATAGTTATAACCTCAAAATTCGATACAAGTTTATAATCTTCAAGTGTCAACGGTAAGTCCTTGATGTCATATTTATTGCCAAAAAAAAGTCTTTTGTTTCGATTAGATTTTTCTTTGGAATTATTAATTGATTCGCCAAATTCATACTTATGTGATTTTTCTTCTTATCTGGGAAAATGTGGATGCTAACTTATTTTTCTTGAATATTTCCTCTAAATGTTAACAATCCGATTCATCTAGTTAGATGTTTTTTACCAGTAAATATTCCTTCCTTAAAATCCATTTTTTAATTTGAATTGACCTTATAATTATTATAATATCCCTTTAATAACAATAAGACTTAAGATTCTTGTTGGCACAGGGGAAAACCCGGGGTTCAACGCTTCAAAAATGCACCAAAAAAACCCTAACTACCGTCCCTTTTGGCAACACCTGTGAAGAAGATGAAGTCTCACCTGAGGTAGAGGTAGAGGTGGTTGTAGGACTTAAGTTGTTACGAACAAAATATCAATATAACATAGAAAAACCTCAGAATAACTACTCAACGCCTTGAAAAAGAGAGAAATTCAGATAATAAGCCTCTTCGAGGGGGCAACCTCCTTATGCCCACATAAATATCTAAATACAAGATGATTCCAAATGAAAATGTCTCCTTGGTATATACAGGAGACTAGGAGGTACAATTACAACTAATGGACTCAAGCTGACATAAATAAAATAACATTACTAATGTAATATGCCCCAATTAAGGGGTAATGAGCCACTATTTAGGGATTAACATGCCCCTCCCCTTGAGACAAGTGTTGTCCGCAATGCTTGAGTAACTCTGGATGCTTCTGTATAAAAGAATCATCTTCCCAAGTGGAATCTTTAGTCGGTAGTTTCCTTCATTTAATGAGATAATCTGAAATGGATCTATTCCTCAACTAGCGAATTCTTGTGTTAGTGATGGCTTCAAGCTCCAATATAATTTTTCCATCCTCGTCAAGTTCTGGCAATAAAGTTTGAACTAGGATCTTGTCACCTATAACCTTCTTTAAACATGAAACATGGAAAACTGGGTGTACTTGTGAATATGCATGCAACTCCAATTTGTACGCCATAGTACCAATCTTTTTCAACACCTTATAAGGGCCATAGTACTTTGGTGATAATTTATTATCCTTATTGGCTTGCTTGAGGGAAATCTATTTGTATGGTTGTAGTCTTAAAAACACCCAATCCCCTACTTCAAAACTTCTTTTACTACGATGTTGATCTTCTTGTTGTTTCATGTGATTCTATGCCATGGTCAGGATGTCCTTTAATATTTGGAGAACTTGTTGTTGATGCTCGATGTGATCTTCCACTGCTTGAACCTTAGATTTTTCTTTTAGAGAAGAAGTGATGGAAGGAGGGTGGTATCCATAGAGTGCCATAAATGGTGTCATTTTTGTTGCAGTATGAAAAGAAGTGTTATACCACCATTCTGCCAAGGGTAACCATTTGAACCATTGTGTTTGTTTATCAGAGACGAAGCAATGAAGGTAGCCTTCCAGACATTTGTTCACTATATCGGTTTTTCCATTAGATTGAGGATGATAGGATGATCTATGAGCCAATTGAGTACCCAAACAAGAAAATAATTCTATCCAAAAACGTCCAGTGAAGATGGGATCTCTGTCACTTACAATAATCTTTGGGCTTCCATGTAGCTTTTGAACTGTCTCCATGAATGAGGTGGCAACTGTATTGGCTTTGAAGGGATGAGAGAGTGCACAAAAGTGTGCGTACTTGGTCAGTCTATCAACAATCACCATGATGACACTCTTTCCTTCAGACTTCGGTAACCCTGCGATGAAATCCATGGAAACCTCCTCCCAACGCTGACTTGGGATGGCTAATGGTTGTAAAAGACCCGGGGTCTTAATTGTTTCCACCTTATTTTGTTGGCAAACTAAACATTCTGCCACAAACCTTTGAACATCATTTTTAAGGCCATCCCAAAAAAATTCCTTCTTGACCCTATGGTAGGTTTTCAAAAATCCTGAGTGCCCTCCTACTGGAGAGGTGTGCAATTCCAATAGTACCTTTTGTTTGAGTTGGGATTTATTACATAAATATAAGTGATCTTTGTACCATAGTGAATCATTTTTCCATGTAAATGTATCTGATGCAATGGAATCTTGTTGCAACCTTTGAATGAGAGTCCAACCTTTTTCGTCATTCTTCCATTCATCCCTTTATTCTATTATCCAATCGGGTTGGATGATCGAGATAGCATGGAGAAAGGCCTCAACATCTTCATCCTTTCTTGAGAGTGCATCTGCCACAACATTTCTCTGTCCTTTTTTATAGACGATTTCAAAATCATAACCCAATATCTTGGCTACCCATTTTTGTTGTTCTTCTGAAGATAGTCTTTGTTCCAAGAATTATTTAAGAGTATCATGATCTGTTTTGACCTTGAAGTTCCTACCTATTAGGTAAGCACACCATTTCTTCAATGCATGTAGTATTGCCATCATTTCCTTCTCATAAATGGGTTTGTGTAAGTCCTTTCCCTTGAGTGGTCGACTTTCAAAAGTCAAGGGCCTTCCTTCTTGCATTAGGACAACA
>ML799348.1:0-13685 GCA_009831015.1 Picea engelmannii | reverse complement strand
CACAAGAGACACAACATTTATCCTGGGAAACCCTCTAGGGGAAGAAAACCCAGCAAAAACTTCCTTATCATAAATAGATTATACAATGTTCAAGAGATAACTCAAACCAATACAGATAGTCCTCTCCAAGAGATGCGCCACTCGTCTCCCTCTCTCCAACTGGTAATTGTAGCTTGCCTCATAAGAGAATGAGCAATTGAGTTGTGTGTTTGAAGTGAGGCGCTAGCCTCTTATTTATACAAGACTGGCACATGTGAAAGGTCACAACTGGCAGGGCCGACCTCTCACTCTGGTGGGTAAACCCACCTTTAATTAATTCTGGGTCTTCCATTATAACTGCTAGGGCCGACTTCTTATTCTGCACTTTGTAATTGTCCAATGACCAATCCACAAAAGGGGATTTGGTCCTTATACAATTACCGACATGATTAATCCTCAATGGGGATTAATCCAATAACAATAATAATAATAATGACATGATTAATCCAAAATGGGGATTTAATCCAATAACAAAATAATAATAAGAATGCTCTTCGCAATTACATTATTTCAACAATATCCTCCAAGACGTTCCTTTTGAAATGTTGTAGAAAAAAGTTATAGCGAAAATGCCAAGGTGTCTCAGATGTAGCAGCAAAACCCCAAGACCTTGAGCTCTGATGCCATATGTTCAGAACCAAATATCAATATAGCATAGAAAAACCTCAGAATAAGTACTCAACACCTTGAAAAAGAGAGAAATTTAGATAATAATCCTCTTCGAGGGGGAAACCTCCTTATGCCCACATAAATGTCCAAATACAATATGATTCCAAATGAAAATGTCTCCTTGGTATATATATGATGCTAGGAGGTACAATTACAACTAATGGACTCAAGCCAACATAAATAAAATAACATTATTAATGTAATATGCCCCAATTATTGGGTAATGAGCCACTATTTAGGGCTTAACACAAGTGTCTACAACCTAGCCGGGACACAAATCTATGATCACAATACTTAACGGAGCACTTAGCAGTTAACATTCATTAGTATTCAACCCTTATTCACATCGTAGGTAAAAACCCTAATTACAGAACAACACAGTATTCAACAAGATCTAACATATAGATCACATCAATAAGCACTAAGCTACTACCTCAGAAGCATCTAACATATAGATCACATCAATAACATATCAACCATAATGCACAAAGAAACCACAACACATGATATACGTGGCTCACCCTAGTGTGGGGCTACGTCCACCAACTCTTCTTCTTCTTTATTGTCTTTTGTCAATCTTCTTATATGCACAGAGCCACAAACCAACTCTACATAGGACAGGAGATATGCATGCACCTCGCCAAATCCTCCTTCCCTGAGATAGGTTACAACACAAATCCTTCTTACATTCACTTGCACTTAGCTCTGCAAGTTCTCAACACACAGTATGCACAGAGCTAACTCAATCACATAGTTTCAACTACTTACATCACTTGCACTTAGCACAACACAACACTTATCTTACAACTGACTCTTCTTTACATCGCTTAGCTTTCTATTTATACTTTACAAAAGGGGCCTAAGCATGGGTAAAACCCATGGGATGACATCCCATACCCGTTACATAAAGCCTAAACCCAAAAATCCTGCAAAAGGGGGCGAGATCCCACGATCTCCGCTTCGCCTTGCACTCCGTCTTCGACTAGCCTGTCGAAGTCCTAAAAATGGTCAAACATGACCAAGGTTCTCCAAAACTTGGTCAAGGGCCAACGGGCCCCCAACACTCACCTGTGACTCATCTCGAGTCACTCTGATTTGGGTAACTCTACCTAGAAAGCCTCGATATTGGCTTGAGATTCTTCGACCTACTGCTTCGCCAGAGCCTCCTGCTCGACAAATTCCTGAATAAATTTCTCCGTCACAGGTCCTTCCAAGCATTGTTCCTCCGAAGTGACTACTTGTTCTAGCTATGCACCTTGTCCCTCAATTTCCTCAAAAAGTGTGCAAGATTCATCCTACAATGGATGGATCCTCTGGGTCACTTCCATGACTTTACTCTGGATGGCATGGACTTGTTGCTGAACCATGCATTATTCCTGGTACCTTTTCATTCTCTCAACCGCTGACAGTGGTTGCAACTGTGCTTGCACTGTTGTTGCTTGTTGTTTTGCTTCCTGGAGCTGTGACTTCAGTGTCCTTAGTTCTGGGTCCTCTAAAAGGCACTCATAGGTCTATGCACTTCATCTGCTAAGCTGTTTGCATTCTAAGGCTAATGCCTTGATTCTCTCAACTACTCTTTAGGCAGTTTCTTCCCTCTGATCCCGCACTTCCTGTGGAGTGATTGGCACTTCTTGTAATTCCAGTTCTGCGATTCTTTGTTGGAGCTGCTGAATGGCTTCAACAAGATTTCCCACCTAGCTCTCAACTATTTCTTCTTCCGTCTGTTCTAATCCCGTCACAGAGCAAATTTCTTTGGTGACTGCTTTTTAAGACCAATCCGCTCTGCAAGCAACTATTCTTTCTCCTTCTAGATCTGCGCTCTATCCTCTGCAAACTTTGCTTGGAGGTCATCTTTTTCTTACTACACAACCCATCGTTTCTCTATTGATTCCTCTTGTGCTTGCTTTAATGCCTCTGTGGCTTGCTCCTTTTCTTCCTAGGCATGGTGAAGGTGAGCTTCTATCGCATCTGCTATTCTGCGTAGTTGGGCAGGCTCATCTCCCACTTCAATTCCTTCAGATGACGATGGTACAGTAGACATGGCACGACTGGAGTAGAGGCATTTTTGTACCCCTTTGAGCTTTGCTTCGATCCTATCATACATGGTTTCTTGCTTTACTTCATTGCGTTGTAAAATCTCCTCTGAATTGTCTGCTACATCGACGATGATGAGGTCGATGTCATCCACCATGAGCACAATTTGAAACTGTGGCTTACTTGCTTTTGACTTCTTCTGCGATGAAGGTTTCGTTGGGGAAACCTTTCTTTTCTTGGATGTCTCAGCCTCATCCAGGGGACTCTTAGGCGGTGTCACTTCACCTGTGTCCTAATTTTCTTCTTTCCCTTCATCTTTCTCCTGGTCTACTTCGTCATCACCTCCTCCTCTTGGTGACTTTGGCGTAGTTTCCTTGGATGTGTTGTCTAGTTCCTGTACTTCTTCCTTCTTCTTCTTCTTGCTTCTACTGGGTCCATAATACTCTTCTCGAGTGACTACAGGACTTCCGATGAGGTCGAGGTCGAAGAGTTATGCCTGGTCAACTGGTATAAGGAACTCTACAGGCCATTCCTTGGTTATTTCTACCATGTCCTCCTCTGTTAGCTTATAGTAGGACTGGAGCTCTTCCTTTTGTTCATCTCCATGCATAGTAATATAAATGAAGTGCTTATCTGCATATAACTTCGCAAGTGGCCTGAACCTGTGCAGATTATTCAACTCATGTGAGGGAAGGACTCAATATCCCTCTTCAGTTGCAAGTAATAGATGTGGAACACCGCGTTTGGCTTCCATTGCTTCGCCATGTCGCTCGAATACCAGAGTGTAGTGAACTTCACATCTAGTGGTTCATATGGCTCAATTTCAGGGAATGTCACTCCTTCTAGCATATCCCAAGCAATGAAGGCAATGAGAATCAACAACCAACTAAAATGGAACTCGTAGCCCTGATCCTGAGCTTTGCGTCAATATTTCTCTAACTAGTTGACGAGGTAGGTCGTCCAGTTCATTTGCAGCCCTTCAACGCATTTTCCCACGAGGTCAACGATGAACCCCGAGACCTGCGTGAGTCTGTTCTTCCTGACTAGCTTACCAATGATCAACTGGCAAGCTAGGCGCACTAAGCCATTCTATATGGAGGCTACCTTGTAGCCTCGCTTCCCCTTCTCCACATCGCCATAGGTATCTTTGATTCTCTTTGCTAGGGCACGATCTGCAACCTTCCCTGGGTAAAAATCCCGTGGATCCATTCCTTGCATGCTTAATCTGGTGATGTGATGGATCAGTACCGAATCTACGGTGATGCACCTATCCAACTAGAGGTAACTGCCATGGAAGCACGACAACAGGATCTTAACACACAAGTTAACCTCCTGATGTCTTCCGAAGTGTGGTATATTCATCATGTTAAGAATGGTGGACCTCGTGATGTCCATAGTCCATGGCTGGGGGATTGTCTTCAACTTCTTCCCCATTGTTTTGGTCAAATACTTGTGAGGTGCGAGCATTCCATAGTTCTTGAAATCTCCCAGATTGAAGTCACTGATATTCAATGTCAGAATCTATCCCAACTGTGAACCAACTGCGCTATCCCCTTCGGGAGGTACGCAGTGATGAATGTATAGTCGAAGTTCCTCAGGACACTGTCACGACTAACGATGCCAGCCAGAGGTGGGATGTAGTCAGGCAGGATAGATGGGATGAGTTTCGCGTTTGCCAAATCATCGTGATGCTTGCATTTGTTGCATTTCGAGATGGCCCAGATCGACATCCAGTTGATGAGGATGCTTGTACTCCTTTTGTTGATGAAGCTTCTACTCCTGCGGACATGACCTTCTCAGCCATGAGGTCTATGAGGATCTCTTCGATGGATTTCTCTACTGCGCTAAAGTCACTTGACATACATGCTCGAGATCAGATATCTCAGGTCGGTGAAAAAACACTCAAGGTAGCTGAACAAACGACGAGGTCTCAATAAGCACTGCATAAAATCACTTGGTTCCCTATGGGCTCAGCTAATCACAATTCACAAAAGTGTTCTCGGTGCAACATTCAATGAGATAAATAGACAACGTCATAATAGATTCCTCTAATGGACAAGAAAGCCTCCATCAATGCGATTCCATCCATTATGGTGCGGTCTCAACGATCCAATGGCGATCTTTCTGGCCATAACTGTGTTTCTAGCTGTTCTGGAGGGTCGGTCTAACGATTGGGTCGCCTCCAATGGTCATATTGCTTTGCTGTGGCGAAGTGCCAATCTGCGTTGCTTTTCTATTCTAGTGGAGTTCAAATTCTACAAGCCTTCCTTCTACGAAGTCCTCTCTGGAACTTCCTGCAATTTTTCTAACTTTACTTTTTTCTTGCTAAGATTCCTAGCTTTATTTCCCGTGATTTGAGTCACTGGGTTCCTCTTTCCATTTTTATTCTTATATTCTCTTAGCATAGTAACTTCACACTGCCGAGGGTCTTTCAAGGGTTCTGAGTGAAATACCTCTTCTCTTATTATTTTTGAAGTAGGTTCTCTACTCTCCTGTATGGATAGGTCTTTCAAGTCTGCCTGTGTTCTTTCAACTTCGTCAGCCAGGTCTCTGGCCCTCAGTAGCTTCGACCTGTCCTCTTGTTCTTCTAGTAAGTGCGATATTCTCCTAGCCATGAAATCTATTAATTCTTTCTTTTTCTGTTCTAGAGCTTCCTCTTCTTCTTTCCTGCGGATCTGATCTTTCTCAATCCAAGTGTTTCCTAGGAAAAGAGAAAATGGGGCTCTGTTCTCAACAAACTTAACGACCTCAAATTATTCTTCCGTCGATGCTCCATGAGCAATCATAGGTATCTGGGTAAATCTTCCACATAGGGTTATCAATTTTCCTTTAAACAATCCTATTCCTCCCAATGAAGGAACCATAGTGGGCTTTCCCAAAATTTCCCAAGTTCTTTTTGTCATGATATTCACCTGTGTTTCCTCGTCCAGAACACAGTCTATGTTGAAGTCTCCTATTCTTGTTTATATGCATTCTTTCTCTTTTAAGATATCTAATAAACTGATATATCTATGATCATTCAGTGTTTCTTTCATCTGCAATAATATAATCTCTGATTCTTTATGGGGTTCTATCATATCCTTAGTCTCTTGACCTTCCTCATGGTTTTCTTGTCTCATATTCATCTTTTCAACTTTAGCAATCATTATAGGGCAATCCAAAACTTCATTGCCCACGACTTTACAACAAAGACAAATAGGACCTCTACCAGGGAATTCCTTAGCAAGATGTCTCGGTCTCCTGCAATTATAACAAAGAGTCAATCCTCTCTTTCTCTTAAATGATCCCCAACCTTTCCTGTACTGCGCACTGGGATCACAGTGGTGAACCTGCAAAAAACTCTTTCTAGGGTCCTACATCCATTTGTTAGTCCAAACATTCTTTCTACGCATAGGAATGACTTATATTTCATTACTTCTATTAGATATATTCATATCAAATCCTCTTTCTTCTAGTTGTGCCCTAGTTTTCAGACTAGGACAAAATCTATAAAACATACCTAGATTCATTCTTCCGAAACAAAAATTTCGACTTATCTTACCTTTATTAGAGCACAAAGCTTTAAGATCTTACCTCTTTTCTTTTGATTTGATTCCTTTCTTAGCACAGAGCTTCAAAAGTCCAGTAGAATACTGTGCACCACAACAACAGATCTATGCACAGAGCTTTCTCTTTTCTCCAGTTCCCAGCAATCACAGTTTCAGGTCCCGACAATGAAACCATTTGTTGGCATAGGGGCAGACCCGGGGTTCAACGCTTCAACAATGCACCAACAAAACCCTAACTACTGGCCCTTTCAGCAACACCTGCGAAGCAGATGAAGTCTCACTCGAGGTAGAGGCAGGGGTGGTTGCAGGACTCAAGTGTCTACAACCTAGCTGGGAGACAGATCTGTGATCACAATACTTAACATAGCACTTAGCAGTTAACATTCATTAGTATTCAACCCTTATTCACATCGCAGGTAAAAACCCTAATTACATAACAACACAGTATTCAACAAGATCTAACATATCCAAGCACTTAGCACATAGAAATAAATCAAATCTATCACTCATTCACATCACTAAGCACTAAGCTACTACCTCAGAAGCATCTAACATATAGATCACATCAATAACATATCAACCATAATGCACAAAACAACCACAACACATGATATATGTGGTTCACCCCAGTGTGGAGTTACGTCCACCAACTCTTCTTCTTTATTGTCTTCTACCAATCTTCTTATATGCACAGAGCCACAAACCAACTCCGCATAGGACAGGAGATCTATGCGCACCTCGCCAGATCCTCCTTCCCCGAGCTAGGTTAAAACACAAATCCTTCTTACAATCGCTTGCACTTAGCTCTGCAAGTTCTCAACACACAATATGCACAGATCTAACTCAATCACATAGTTCCAACTACTTACATCACTAGGACTTAGTACAACACAACACTTAGCTTACAATTGACTCTTCTTTACATCGCCTAGCTTTCTATTTATACTTTACAAAAGGGGCCTAAGCATGGGTAAAACCCATGGGCCGACATCCCATACCCGTTACATAAACCCTAAACCCAAAAAGCCCGCAAAAGGGGGTGAGATCCTGCGTTCTCTGCTTCGCCTTGCGCTCCCTCTTCAACCAGCCTGTCGAAGTCCCAAAAATGGTCAAACATAACCAAGGTTCTCCAAAACTTGGTCAAGGGCCAACAATTCTTGACTTAATATATATCTTCCTCTAATATTTCTTTATACTCTTTTAAGAAAAAAATCCTTGATACTTCTTCTTTTTATATATATAGAGTTTAAAAACTTTGAATATTTTCTTATACTTTACCAAAAGTAATTTTATATTCACTTAATCTCTTCTTCTTCTTTTTTCCTTGGTAGTTAATAAAAAATAATTTAATATTATCTTCACACTTTCCAAAAGAACTCTTTTAGTTACACTCCTTCCTTAACTCAAGGAATTTGTGAACTTTTAAAACAACCTTTTTTTTTAAATTAAAACTTTTTGTATCCTCCCTTTATATTTTTCACCATGTATTCTTCACTTCTTATAATTAATATAACGTAGAAGTTAATTTTTTTTTCCTTTCTGTTTTGTTTTAACAAAGGTCATGACTTTTTGTTAAAAGGTGTCAATTTACCCTTTTACTTCTATGGCAATTGTATGGATTGGTTGTAACAACCCAAAAATGATTTACAACATGTGTTTTGTTTTTAAGCATTAGGAAATTAACGTAAACAATAAAAGTCATAGAAACACAATTCGACGACATCAAATGTATGAATTACACGCGACACATAGTCGTAATCAAATCACGTCGCAACCGATGCATCCATAATTTAGTAACGACATATAATCAATCATCATCATAAATAAATAATGACACAAGGTAACAACATCACCCGCTACTCATCATTGAAATAAATAACAATGCAATCAACGCGTCAATGAAGGGTAGCGACACATAAACATAAATAACATAGAAAATTAGCACATCATGAAAGCTTGAATCAAATTACAACAACATTCAATTAGATAAACAATATAAATGACTACCCACCCATCCTACCCTGCAAGGTTAGGACCTCCAGGGCACATAAGCAACGCTTAAGCCCAGGTTCCAATTGATTTTAACCATTTAAGGTCTCAGGGCTCCCGACTGTTCTGAGGAACAAGGAGGTGTCTACATCCCACTAGCACAATCAAGTCCAAAATATCTATGCTAAATCAACAACATCAACGATAATCAATTACATCAATCCATCAATCCTAAACCACAATTAAACACGGTGCACGAGTAATCATTCACATAACACATCATAGACCACATTAAATCCAAGGCGCAAATCAATTATCAGTTATCAGTTATATTGCGTGCAAGCATTTATTCAATTAATCCATCATTTACACATCACAAATCAAGACACATGAGATATCGACTATATTTTGCAAGGCGAAAAAGAATATAGTTAATAATTCAGTCATACTTCAACAATTTTTAAAGGCACAATAGTAACCAATTTCTAATTCAATCATGCATCATCAATATTCTGTGGCGCAATAGAGATCCAATTATTAATCCATCAAACATTAGAAAATTTAATGGCACAAGAAATCACTGTTAATCAAATGCATTACAGTGTAATTTATTTCGCGCAAGATGTCTAATGTCTACAAACCATTCATTGCATTATCCTTGTAATGCACGCGAGAAGTCTAACTACTTAACTAGTTATGCATCATCATTAAATTCATGGCACAATTAATCTATCCACCTTAACTTCAAGGCGCATGGGAATCATCAGGTTTGTCCATGGTGCGAATTAAAAGAATTTTGAAATCAAACATACATTCACCTAAATAATCATTTGACAAAAAACACTAATGGCGCCAGAGTAACACATTATGAAACACCCATTCGTCATTTTCATTTAAGGGTGCAGTGGATCTAATCAAAGATGGAACAACCCATCATGACAAGCACTATGCAAGGACTTCGAGTTACTTACATATTCAATTTATGCACTAAAAGAAGGTTCGTCATGTGCAAACAATAGAGCCATATTATGTTAACTTATATAATCATGTATGAGGAACTAAATCAATTAATCTTGGACATCAAGGATACAACTAAAATCAAGGGAATTAATGACACATGGCCTCATAGATCAAGGTAAGGAAAAAAGGCAATGATCGACACTCGAATCTCCGGGTAAACACACAACACAAACTCACATTTAAGAAGGATTTTATATCACAATTCCTAGGAGATGTATAGGATAAAAGGGAATTAACAAGGCAAGCAAGATAGGGTAAGCGAGGTAATAACAACTACAAGGTAAAAGATTGATAATTACTGCAATAAGAAATTAGGATTGCGAGGTAATAAGGACTGCAAGTCTGCAGGGTAAAAGACTGCAAGGTAATTACAATTTTAAATGGGATTTGCCTACTTGTAAGGATGGTTAGGACTGCAAGTCTGCAGGGTAAAAGACTGCAAGGTAATTACAATTTTAAATGGGATTTGCCTACTTGTAAGGATGGTTAAATGTACACTGCAAGGATGAGAACACCAAACAGATTACATCGTAGGCGCAACTTAAAAACACCGAGTAATCAATGTAAAATGCCATGGGTCCCTACCCCAAGCACGCAAGCATCAACATCGGCAAAAAAATGCATGGAAGGGCAAGGTACCACGTAGTCTAGTAACGGATAGACGTTGAGCTCTTGACATAGAATTTCGGTGCACAAAGGTGGAAGACGCTGAGCCTTGGGAAGCGAAATTAGTGGGTGAGAAGATACTCTTGCTCAGATGAAAATCACTCAGAAAAAATCTTGAGTTGCCTTTGGGGGCTGGGCGCATGCACTGGGATGAGTTCGCTCAGAGAAATCTCGTTTCAACTCTAGAAATCGCTACGGAAAAAAATGTGGAGATGAAGGGAACACTTGAAAAACAAAAAGGGAGAAACGTTGCTCGAATTTAGAGAAAAATGTTGGGCAATAAGGGATAAGGTTTCACTAAGCATGGTAACTAAAATCGCTAAGTAAAAATTTTGAAAACACTGAGCATGAAGGGAAAAATTCGTTGTGGTAAAGAGTGGGCAAATCACAGTGTTATGGAGGGACATTCTGTTGGGCGAATTTTAGAATGAAATACTGTGTAAAAAACACCAAATCACAGAGCATTAAGGGTGCAAAGGCTGTAAGACAAGGAGAACGCAGGGCCAATTAAAAAATTGTGTTGCGGAGTAAAAATAAAAATAAAAACGCAGAGCATCTCACTGCTCATACACGCCAGAAAATTTTAGAACTAAAAGTTGTGTAAAAATGCAGAGATCTATCCCTGGTAAAACGCATAGTGTAAGGTAGTTACAAGGAAAAATGTGTGGCTTAAAACATCTGGATTCTCTTGGAAGAACGCAGAGGTAAATCATTTTTTTGCTGGGCAATTTAAGAGCTAAAAGCTGTGTAAAACTGCAGAGTGTAAGGTAGTTACAAGTTGGGCGAATTCCCCACAGTGAAAAATCCACGAAAATAAGCCTGTGATTTTACAGTTCGGAGTGTAAAACGTCGAGTAAAAATAAAATAGAATGCTGGGTGAAATCATTTGGGAGCAGAGCTAAAGTTTACTGGATGAGGGTACCAAAAAAATGCGGATGTAACCAAGGATTGAGAGCGCGGGCTTCACTAGGGAGGAAAAAAAACAATAACGCCATGCTGAAAGCATATGGCAGGGATAAAATTTCTCATGGAGAAACTAATACAAGGATGGGATTACCTTAATGACATGCTTAATTAAATCTAAAACATATAAAACCTTGATTAAAATTTCCTGCAATGCGTATGAAATAAAATCAGACAAAATTTAAATTGAAACTTAAAGAGCACAATCTCAGTTTAGGATTATCGTAACCGGAGGCGAAGAATCCGACGTTGTTGTTCCATGCTTGCGCTCCCTCCTATCTCCTACTTGCTAACTGTGAAGACCTCACTGGTAGCTCCCAACCAAAGCTAGGGGTACTCTTCTCCCCCCTTAGCCCCCTGAGCTGAAAATGGGCCACACACAACACAACCAGAGAACTCTAGCTCCCAACTCACCTCGCAAGGTCGAGCTACCACTCTCTCACTCGAGCTGGGTATCCAAAATCCCACAAGAAAAAACAGTCAAAGAAATTCCGGCAGCATAACCTTACGCATACCAGAGATAATCTATTCCTCTTCTCTGCCGTTACTTTTATAGAGTTCTTTTTAGTGACCACTTGCCAATTGCACGTTAATTTTTTTTTATTAAAAATTAATTAGGAAATACACTCCCTCGTACACTTGTCACCCAATCCCTTAGTTGCACCCGAAATTCATTTATTTAATTTAATTAAATGTCAATTTCCCTCACCCATCCTAAAAGTGCTCCTAAAAATGCTCCTTGTTGTCCATTTATTCCCTCTATTTCCTTTCTAAAACTTAGTTGTGTTTGATTTAGGAAAGTTCTTTAGTTAGACTAGACTAGATTCCTTTCTATGTTTCCACATTCCTTTTTACATTCATTTCCCTTCTTGTCTAAGTTCCAATCTAGCATGTCTTGCACATAATCAGTAATTAAATCTATAGATAAAATATTTGTCTTTTAAATTCTTAACTTGATTTTTCTTCATTCCCCTTTTATTAATTGATTATTTAGTTTTTAGTCTTCTTACCCTATTTAGACCTAGGCTTAATTTTCAACTAGGATTATAATTTTTTTAAGAGAATTTTATAATAAATAAAAAATACTCATTTAACATTTATTTTAAGGCTGACCCTGTCAAAACGAAATATTATTTTCTAGGCACCTAGGTTCATTGACTCACCTTTATTAAAATAACAACGTTCCCTTCAAGATGCACTACGTGCTCTAAGGGTACCACTCACCTTTATTCATGTTTTATTTATGCGACGTGCCCTTCAAGACAAACTACGTGCTCTAAGGGTGCCACTCGCCTTTGACTAATTTTGGTAGTTGTCCAACCCTTGGAGTCAACACTCCATCAGGCGACCTTGTGAGAGACTAAGGGCCTCTAAGGAATAAGGACCCTGCCTTGTTGTGTGCCCCTTATAATCTTCGTGAGTGACTGTCTCAGTCTTCCCTCACGACATCGTGAATCTCTTGAACTAGGTAATCATTAACCTACAATTCGAGCCACAATGGGAGTGCTAGTAGGCTATGATAGGGTTGCTGCCACACCTCTCCCTCAATATCCAGTTGATGTGCATGTCCCCTTTACTCTTAATGTCAGTCTGATTAGAAAGTAATCGTCATCCTACATCCATCAACGAAACACATCAACGATCCATAAACAACATCATAATATACCCAATCATATGTCACATATGCATAAATAGAAATACCCAAACCATATAAAGTCCACTCCCTGACTCGATTAAGAGTCCAAGGAGGTCCACCGATTCCATCGACATCCCCAATCTTTCAAGTGTGTTGCACACTTAAGATAAAACCGTCAATAACACCTGTCTATACATAAATATCAAATAACATAACAACATAATCCATAAGCATCATCACCAGAATCCATAAGTGAAACAAACAACCATATATTAAATCGGATCACTTGCACGCAAGTGTCCTCAAAGAATAAGTCATATCCGGTGTGCGCAAGAGTGGGATGTTACATTGGTATAATGATCAATAGAGTTAATGCACTTAAAATCATAGGAAAAATGTCGTACAAAATAACTTGTGGTTGCACGAATGTAAATAGTTGATATTGATGTACGCACTCGCTGGTAATACTATTTTGTTTTTATTCTTTTATTTTTCTTTATAATATGAAAAAATATATTCTTTTATTTTTCCTTATATATATATATATTCTTTTATTTTTATCATATTTATATGTATTTTTTTTTCTTTTTCTTTTTCTTTTTTCTTTATGGAAATGAAAAATTCTTGTACATGAATTTCCACGATAGAAATACATTTAATTCTTGTGGTGAAGTAAGAGAGCTTGAATTTATGAGAAAATTTGTGGTAGTTTAAACCCTTCCTTTACACTTTCTTTCTTTTCAATATTCTTGTCAATGCAAGGTGGAAGGAATCTCTTTACTTTTTTTATTTTTTATTTTTGGGTAATAGTTTATTTTTCTTCAATATTGTATTCTACAACAGAAATTTTAGACTTCAAATGGCCAAGGTCCAATTATGGTGAAGGACCAAAAAATTTAGAGAAACTTAGTTTGTGGCCAAAAGCCGGATCGAGCCGAAGCTCTGATACCACTGTGGTGAACCAAGCCAAATCACCGAGTAAATACCCAATGTAGGTAAGACAACATGTTATAATACATAAATGATAATATATTAAATAATGTATATGAATATGAGATGATGAGATACAATAATAATGAGGGCCTTATATACCCACACATGGGTGCCCTTCCATGAAGAGA
>ML799347.1:232893-244512 GCA_009831015.1 Picea engelmannii | reverse complement strand
ATTTATATAACAATTCATCACTCTATCCATAAACCAAATACCATAAACCCTTACATCAAACCATGTGCCACAACCTCACTGTTATGTAGCCTCAAGCTAAACCAACAACTTCAGCAACACATCACAACCAAAAGACCAATACCAATATGACAAATACCAACAACAAAATGCCAACTATATCCCTCAACAAATCTGATATATGCAGCAATACTGAACATCCAATACCATCTCAAGAGATAAGCCCTAGCTCCCAAAACATACCTCAAACAAAATGTGCCATATCTCTCATAAATACACCCCAACCATGTTGCCGCGATTTTTCTACCGCACTTTTTCTATCGCGGTTTTTCTACTGCACTTTTCCTGTCGCGATTTTTCTGCCGTGATTTTTCTACCGCACTTTTTTCTGTCGCGATTTTTCTGCCGCACTTTTTCTGCCATGATTTTTCTGCCGCAATTTTTCTATCGCACTTTTTCTGCCGTGATTTTTCTATCGCACTTTTTCTGTTGCAGTTTTCTTGCCACACTTTTTCTGCTGCAAATTTTCTCTATCAATAATACTTGCCCAAATAACCTTTCACAATATTTAATGATATTCAAGTGATTAAATGAGAGAGCTTTGCCTCTTATTTATACTTCCATGTAGGATTACACTTTCCTTATTTTAGGGAGTTCTCCATTTACTTTATTATTTAAATATTTTCTTTTGCAAACACTTGACTTTTGGGGACTTCTATATGACTCATGAGGGTTCTTCAACTTCATATGGCCATAACTCTCTAACCGTGAGGAGTTATGTGACGTTCCACATACCATCGTAAATGGCATGACAAGCACTATCCATCTAGGATAGTTTCACTAAAAAAATCACCGATATTCATCTAATTATTCCACAATTAAGCATGGGTTCTCTAACCATACTTCTAGGATAACTCAATCCGCAAAGCGTCTTCCTATGAGATATTTCACCATAAGGGGACCACTTTGGAGTTCATCCATTTGTACTTCTTATCAAACATGACAAGACAATAATGAGTCATCTTTACATCAAACAAACTTGAGTCCATTACCCAAACCTTTGTGCTACCAGGATTTATTCAATGGTTGACATCAATGACAACCAACCTTAATCAACACAAACACTGTTCTACAAGGATAAGCTGATTCAGATATGACAGATGATAAATATAGCAGGAGGAGCACCACAAGGTATGTTTTTACTATAGGTGGAACAAAATTGTGTTGGATTTCGAAACTGCAAAAGGTTGTTTCACTTTCAACAACAGAAGCAATGTATGTTGCTGCTACATAGGCTAGTAAAGAAATGATTTTGTTATAGAGGTTTATGGAGGAATTGGGAAAGAAGAAGGAGAATAACATGTTGTACTATGACAGTGAGAGTGACATTCATCTTGCAAAGAAATCGACCTTCCATTCGAAGACTAAGAATATACAACTTAGGTACCATTTCATATGATCCATCTTGGAAGATGGACATTTGAAGTTGGAAAAGATACACACTAGCCAGAATCCATCAGGCATGTTAACTAAGGGAGTAACCAGGGAGAAAATGAGTTCCTACTCGGTTTCAGTTGGTCTTCAAGCATGAAGATGAATATGAGAGATTTTTCAGGTCCAAGAAAGATCATAGTCTAGCAGATACAACAAGGGTGGAGTTGTTGAGATCACTCTCCAAGTGGGAGATTGTTGGTTGTGGAGCCTGATTATTTTCCTGATTCAGAGGCCTTTGTTTTCAGTCGTGTGTATACCCCATGAATACTTTACACCCCAGAAGAATGTATTATCCTCCACGCGAGGGAGTGTAGGGGGGGTTACCCCCTGTGGGGTCTGGGGGCAAGCGAGCCCCCAAAGGAAAAATTGCCTTGTAAATGTATACTGTAATTTCATAGTAAATCTGGACCGTTCATTATAAGGTCACAGATCTGATGGTAGAAGTTATGTTGGGATTTTTTTCCTAGAAGGAAACCCTATTTTATGAGGGAAATGTATTGTGGCTATGCATCATTGCGAAAATTGTATTATGAGTGAGGATACTATGAGAGAAAGAAGAGGAAGTTACAATGGGTGTGTTGTAGGTTGTATCCCTTCATTTGTTGGATAATAATAAAGGAAGGACCTGGAAATTTCTCTGGTGGATGTAGCCCACACTGGGTGAATCATGTAGATCTTTGTCTCTATTGTATTGTGTATCTTCTTTGTTTTTTGGGCACATGCCCATTTTGTGGAAAAGGCTAATTTTGGAGAATAAAGTGCAAAGAAGGAAAAGACAACTAGGAGGAAAAACAACACATGCAAGGTAAACACACATGCATAGGAGGAAAGCATGTGAGGCATGCATGCAAGAAGACCTAACCATGCTAGGGTTAGGGTTTTGGTAAGAGGATGTAATGGCTGATAAGCCAAAAATAAGTATAAATAGGTACCTAGGAGGTATAGGTCCAGGTTCGAAGAGTTGGATAGGGGTTCAGTGAGATTGTAATTATATAATGTAAGAATGACTGTAAAATCCGAATTTTTTTTGTAAGATGTTGAGATGGAGAGAGAAAATAAGGTATATCTCGAGGGTTATATCATAGGCTAAGGAGCCTGATGTGAACTAGTCCGACTCATTGTAGATCTTGACCCAAATAACTTAGGATTGTAAGGTGCGCATCATTATAATTTTGGAGAAACCATAATAAAAGAGCAAAGCAGTCAAATGTTTGTGGACATATCCCATGGAGGGTGAACCATGGTAGATCATGTGTTCTGTGGATTGATTATTGTTTATTTCTTTATTGTGAATGGTTAGCTAGTAGATGAACGCATAAATGGGTTAGCTAGATCTTATTGTGTCTACATGCATGAATAATAATAATAGAATGTGTAGTATAGATGAATGTTAGAGTAAATAAATAAAGATCACAAAGTGTAATCCCAGATCCCCACTCATTCCCAGGCTGCAAGAACATGAGCGTTGCAGCCACCCATAACAACTATCTTGGGTGAGACTGCATAGTGCACCCTGTGTACTACGCTTCCTTCTGGTTTACCAGGGGGGGTGATAGTTTTAGAGGGTTTTATTGGAAACCATAGTAGATATGAACCGGGGTTAGTCCAAGAGTGGTAGCAAGGGAGAAGTAACCATCAAATGGTTTCATTTCTGGTTGAAACAAAATGGGATTGAGTGAATGAGATTTGTTGAAGAATCGTGAAAAGAATGTCAGATCTACTGAGGAAACATTAAAATAATGAGAATATATAAGGGGATGTTTAGACCGTGGAATCCAATGAAGGTAGAGATTGAAAGCTGGTTGAAGACAAAGGGTCTGGAGTTTGTGCAAAAAGACAATAGAAACCCTCAAATAACATCGCACAAATATTTGGACAAATACGTATTTAGCGACTTGCATGAAGTATTTTTCTGTGATTTCTCGCATGTGATGCAGGAGTGGATATTGAGGTTGAAATAGAACCACCCTACAAATCAGATCAAACAACTAGAGTGGAATCCTTTGGAGATCACGCAGTTACAACAAGTAGACAACAAATTTACATGCGCATTGGATTTATGGCTAGATAGTATTGTCGCAGGCTTTATCACAGAATTTGTAGTAGATATCGTGAAGTCTTACAATGCAGAAGAGCAAGAGTTCCTGAAGGGACCTAGTGGTAGGTATATCATATCGTTGTATACTTCCATTAAGATTTTACTGTATAACAAAGGTGTAATGACAATGGCATCAGAGAGATAAACTTCCCTGTGTGCATGGGGGAAGGGGGGAAGCACTGACAAGAGCCAAAGAAATGGAGGAAGAGATGGATAAAGGAAAGGAGGAGGAGGCCTTGGACCTAATCATGATGGAGGAATACCAGATCAAGCAGATCATGTAAACAGCTAGAAGAACGCGCAGTGGAGGAACCTGTTTCCATCATTATACACACTTGCAAACATGAGCTAAGTCCTACTCACTTAGTGTGTCCTCGGAGGCACAATGCCTAGGTTCAAATTCCACGCTGTCACTTTGACTTGAAACTCTTCCGTCTAGGCTAACTCCTAGGGAAGCCAAGGGGGGTAGACCCTAATTACTAGATGTGATTTATGATTAAGTGTTCTAGGAGTTGGTTTTAATTAGTTAGGTGGTCAAGGAGAAACTAGCCTATGATGTCAATCAACAAATGCAAGATGCAACTATCTAAGTATGAGAGTCAGACCTTTTCCTAGGGCAACTAAAACTAGTGCCTAATATTGGGAAAGGGGTCAACTAAGTTAAGGGGGGTGTTCGTTACAAGATAATTACAAGTTACAAAGATTACAAATTATAACAAGATAGATATAGAAGAATATAAAGATATACAAGCTAAACTAGATACAAAAATATTAACAAGTGCTTGAAATGTGCAGGAAAGAAGATATTCAAAGATGAACAACCATCAACACATCAATCCAATCATGATCACAACAGATAGACTTCCGTTGGACTGCTTTTCAATGGCCAAGAGATGCAAAGCACTCAAGACCCAATCAAGAGAATGCCTCTAGGTGGATGCGCACAACTTGGAGGATCACACCACAAATACAGGGATACAAGATAAATGAAAGCTTTGAAAGTAAAGTATTCCAGATCGGAGATATAACCACTTAAGCAATTTATTCTACAACAGATAAATTAACTTGCATGTAAATAGAAAGACAAATGAGATTAGTGAGCTTGCAAGTGTGTAATTGTATTGTTGGTGTTGTAGATTGAAGATTAAATTAAGTGATTAAGTGTGAGATTAATTTTAGCCCTATCTAGGTGTCAACCCAAAAACTCTCCTCCCCCTATTACGAAGTGGTTGTTGGATGCTCAAGAAGTGAGGCAATGGGGCCTACCCTATCTTCACAGGTCAACCCTAAGGCTGAGTACTCCGGAAAGGACGTCGCGCGCCGTGAGATCGTCCCCGACCCAACACCTTCTGTGGATTTTCTCAAAACCTCATTATAAATGGCGAAGATGGTGAGTTGTGTCCTATTAAGTCTAATTAATTTGTTTTAGGCCTATGAGCTAAATATGGCGAAGTGTGATTGAATGCTTGTAGCTTGCTCAACAAAGGATTGCCAAAATACTGAAAATTGAAAGATAATAAGGCTAATGCCTTTAAACAATGAATTTACAGATTTAGTTCTTAAGTTGTTTGAATTATTGCACGTAGATGTAAGAACTAAAATGCTTGTGAAACTGAGAGCTGAAAATGATGTAGGCTGAGGCCTTTAAACAAATGGATTGCAAGTTAAAGTTTAGTTTCCGGAAAAGGCCTTGGGGACCCAAACCAGAATTAATGATTGAGCTCTTAGTTTATTAGATTGCACATATGAAGTGTAAGAACTGAAAGTAACTTGCGGAATTGTAAAATATGATTAATTTATGCCTTTATGAAACTGGTGTTAGCATGCGCATGTGTAAGATAAAGATTAGATAAACTGAAACTTGCATCCAACGGAAAATAAAGATATAATCTAAGCCACCACGGGCTCTAAGCTAGCATGTGTTAAGTGTGAGATCTACTCTAGATTATTTTATCTTTAAGCATGCATGTAGAAACCATGACTAATCTAGCTAAGCTTGCAAAGTAAAGACTGAAGGAAAGGAAAGCAAGCCGCTTGGGTACAACTCCTTTGGGCTTGCGTTTACAGTTTTTTAGAGAGAAAAAGAAGAAGAGAAATTGTTACCACAATCAGAGGAATTGTTTGAGGGTGTGCATGGAATTGGGCAGCATGTGTAGTGTCCCCAAGGCCGAGCCCCGTTACAAATCATGTTTTATGCAAATAATTGTAATGTGTTATATAGGCTGGTGAGCCAAGTCTTGTATAAGATGTAGGTTTATGTGTTTTGTTAGGCCAGGGAGCCTAAGTGTTGAACGCTAGGAGCCTGTTGATGTACTTGTATGTATGCAGATCAATTAATAAAATATAAGCACCGCCAGTGTAGACCGACCACGATGAATGAGTGATGGGGGACTAAGCGTCCACAGAGTGGGAAAGGAACTAGGGGCTGGAAGGTGGGAAAGGGGCTGAGTGATGAGCCTAGGGGCTAAGCTTAGGGGGCTTAGGCCTGGAATAATATTTTAATATTATTTCCTAAAAAGCCATGTGCACATTATTTTATCCTAAGTCCTTTTGGAAGGACCCGTGATTCCCAAGTGGTGGGAGGAAGGCATACGGATGGAACGCATGCAGTTCCCAGGGTGACAAGTGTCAAACCTGGTGCATGCAAATAAAACAGAGGAAGTAAGCCATGAGGGGGGTTCTCAGCCATTCGATCTGTCTGCCCTGAGCGAGAGCCAAGTGGGAAAGCCAGTCTGCAAGAGACCTTTGTGTAATCCTGATACAAAAAAGAAAGTCGGTGTTGTTCTGAAGAATCCGTGTACAACCCCATCCTGTGAGCGTGGAGTCTATGTCTGACTCTGAGAAATCACGTGTGCACATTCCCTAAATAGGAAGCCTATGTTGGACTCGAGTGGAAGGATCCTTGTTTGTTTGAGAAAAAGCTGAGTTAGCCTGTGTGTAGAACCTTGTTCCGAAATCAACACCATGAGATCATCCTGTGTCTGCTGAACCGATTTGGGGAAGCCTGTGTCTGTGTTTCTCGTGGGTTGTTGTGGTCACACAGTTCTAGACTGCGTGAGGCTTGTTGGCCTGTGAGCAACTCCTCCAGGTGAGAGAGTGCGCAGAGGAAGGAGAGAGCTCCTGGAAGGAACCCTGTAGCTGCCATAAAGCCCGGAGAATTCTGGTCTGATTTGTTTCTGTAACCCAAGGTAAGGGAGACTGGCAGCCGAAGGACTGTCTAGGTGACAGAGATGGTGCACTCTCCTGGGGTGGAACAGGCATGTGGGGAATGAGGGTCTGTGGGCAGTGAGCGTGGAGATTCTTGGGAGAGCTTTCTTCCTGATGGTTGTGTATGTGCTATCTTCCCTGTAACCTCAGCCTGAGTCTAGATTCCTTTCCTTGGGGTGGAGCTCGGTCCCAGCTCGGGGGTTACCCACTGTTGAGCTGATGAACAGTGTGGTCTAAGGCTGGGAGGTTCGTGGAAGGCCTGCACTTGGTTGGTGATCTCTACAGCTGTTAAAAGATAAGTATATTGAATTATGCTTTAATCATGTTGAGCATGACTGTGTTTTTTATGTATCATGTTTTCCATTGTGTAAATGAGTTAATGTTGAATGCTATGGCTTGTTTAAATTATAGAAATACCCATATGTTTTACTCTGAGTTTTAAGTGTGTTTAATTGTGTTAAATGCATTTGCTTATAATTCCTGCACCAATTATGTAAATTCCATGTACAGAACGGTGACCGGGAGGGTGAGAAACCTAAGTAGTGCAAGGGTACACTACAGCATGCCCTCTTGTCCTGGTAAGAACCTGCAAAAATCAGCAAGCTATTGCTTACTGATTTGAGCTGCAACACACTCAAGAAAGTTATGAAATTTTTGTTTTTAGGAAGAAATTTCATGCATACAAAAACCAGAAAATTGTAATGATTAAGTGACCAATCTAAGCATATTATATACCAAAAAATAAATCTGAAAGAATAAGGAAGAGGGACAGAGAATGCTAGTGAAGTGTAAGAGAAGATGAGGGTACATTCGTCCTTGAAGCTATCCCAACAACTTCATAGAGGTGATCTACAAAACTTAAACCAGAAGTGAGATGGAACAACATATAATATCCTGCATGCATAGACAATACAACATAGTTTCTATTATATAAGCATGCACAAAATATATAGATGGGAAACTACACTATTGCCTCACCTAGCCTAGTAAACTAATTTACTTGAGMAACTATTTACCAAAACACATAAAGATTCAAAATGATATCACCTCACAATAAGTGGCACATCCAGACTAATGTTGAATKCCATAGTTTCCTCCAAAGCARTTTCTATTTTATTAAATGGGAAGAGGTTGTAGCATCAATGTTGCTACAAGCTCTTTAAGAGCCAAGACCAGTGAAGCAATGTGAAAGTAATGAGAGAGAGAGAGGGATGGGAAGAATTCGGTAGCATAATAATACTGTGAAGAATGATAGGTAAAGAAGGAGTGAGGGGTTTCTTATATAGCCTTAGGAGACCAAGAGACCCCTCTTGAATCTTCAACACTTGTCAAAGATCCAAAGGTGAAGACAACTCATTGAGGAAAGCAACCTATGAGATGAAAAGCTTTTAGGGTAAGGGGAAATGGAAAGTAACTGAGTTGGGTGAGGATAAAGCAAGCAAGGAGAGGAGAATTTGGCAAGAGGGGGAGTCCCACGCTTTTATCCAAAGCCAAATCCACTTCTACACTTGAGGTTTCCACTTATTCCAACGTGAAAGCGTGAGTGTAAGAGGAAAGACGTGAGGTAGGTGAAGGCAAGAGTTGGAGTGTGTTGGGAGTGTGTTAGCACACTCCTCAAAAGCATGTGAGTGGGTAAGGAGAGGCCCCATGCTTTATCTTAAAGCACAAAACAGAATCAAACTTGGTGTTTCCACTCTCACGTAGAGGGTGACATGTAATGATCCCAAGCCAATTTTTTTTGCTTGGAATCACTAACTACTGCTGAGCTATTGATATGTCGGTATTTATTGAGTTATTAAGTGCATACAAGATTCATCAACACATGAAGATCACAATATATTCAAGATGTAGAAGCACAAGCAAAGATCTGACCTTTTTATTATGAGCAATGTAAGATCAATACAATAGATGATCGATCTGGCATAAACCTCAGATGGTCGTACAAGCAATAGATATGAGCTGCTACAAAATGATCCCAAAAATACAAAATAAGCCTCCAAAGTTTGGATATACAATGAAGACTGAATCAAGTAGATCTGGACCGTACCAATGCTCAACCTCCAAGCTGGAAAGTGCCACGCTCTGCTAGAATGATGAAGCCCTCAATAATTCGGCCCTGCTACCAAAAGTGTCCAATCATCTCGAGAAATGTGCCAAATGATAGATCGATCAATTGTAAGGACAACCCAGGTGTCCAAATCTCCAAATCCACTCTCAAACCCTGTAGATCTGAATTCCTCCACTGAATGGTGCGCCCCACTAGATGACTGAAACCCTAGTTGATTCACCCCTGATGAAGGAGGCCTCCAAATGCTTTGAAACTCTCCAAGAATATAGATCGGGCTATGAGAATCCCGTGGGAGAATTTTTGGACTCAGATCTCAAGCAGATCTCCCTAGATCTGAGTTTTACTGAATCACAGGACGTCCCCTATGGCTCCAAGACGTCCCAATCTGCAGACAAATAAAGAATGATGATAACCCTCCAGAAAATCCCTCAAACTGATGGTCATGCCCCTGCAAACAAAACCCAACTGTCGGAATGGCCCCAGGCCCTCAGGATAAGCTGGATCGAACCTCCCTCAAGATGATGGTGCGTCCTTGCTAGAAACACAAGAACAGTACGACCTGCTACCTTCTGAAGCGCTAGATGGAGATGGGTTGAGACTAGAATGGTGTGGAGGAGTCTTTCATCCCCGAGACCAAGATGCGGAACAAGGTGAGTGGATATTTCACCACTGAGTTGCTCACAAGGGTTTGTACAGCAAAACCCCCAAACTGAATGCTCAAGAGAAATAGCAAATGCTAATCCAAAACCAAAATGAGTAATAGGTGTGCCCCAGCCTCTTACTTATACTTTTCCTTCTAATTCTTTGTTGAGTTAGGTTAACTCCCAGGGTTAATCTTCTATTCTTCTGTTGAGTTATATTTTACTCCTTTGTCATTTTCCTTTCTTAAGTCAACTTAAAAATATAAATTTTAACTTCTTGACTTTCCCCCCTTCAGTGTGAGACTATGACCTAGTGGGGGTGCCCAAACCACTGAGTCTCCTCATCACCCCTCTAAGAGGTGGGGGAAATTACAGTCTCCCCTGCTTGAAATTTCTTGTCCTCAAGCAATTCCAAACCCGCTTCTCTAACCACGTGCTCCTGCTCCCAAGTGGCATCCTCAATGGGTAAATCCTTCCACCTGATCAGATACTCCTTGATGCTTCGGTTTCAGAGCCTCCTCTCTCGGACTTCTAACACCTCCTCTGGAATCAAAACAAGCTATCCCTCCTCATCCATGGGAGGTAATGACTCAATAGGCCTGACGTGTTGACCGAGGGATTTCTTAAGGCACGAGACATGGAAGACGTTGTGAATTTTGCTACCCTGTGGAAGCTCCAGCTCATAAGCTACTACCCCTATCCTCCTGCTGACTCTGTAAGGTCCAAAGAAATGTGGCTGCAGTTTCTCCACTCTACTTCTTTTAATGGAGGCCTGCCTATATGGTTGCAAGCTCAAATAGACTAAATCGCCAACCTCAAAGGTACGATCAACTCTGTGCTTGTCTGCTTGTACCTTTTGTTGATTTTGTGCCCTCTGTAAATGATCCTTCAATTCCCTGAGAATGTCTTGGCTTTGTTGTATCCAATCCTGTACCATCGGTGCCCTACTGTCACCAAATTAAATCTCCACAAATGATAAGGGATCATAGCTATATAAATCTCTGAAGGGTGACATGCCAATGGACATATGTTGGGTGGTGTTGTAGCAATATTCTCCCAAATGTAACCATCTGACCCATGCTTTCTGTTGTCCTGCTACATAGTTTCTGAGGTAACCTTCCACCCATTTGTTGACTATCTCAGTCTGACCATCCGTCTGAGGGTGATAGCTAGTACTAGGAGTCATTGACGTACCCACTAATCTGAACAACTCCTGCCAAAACGTACTCATGAATCTGTTATTCATGTCACTGATGATGGTTTTGGGTAGGCCGTGTAGTCTGAACACCTCTCTGAAAAATAATTCAGCCACCTGTGTTGCACTGAAGTCTGTGGCTATGGAAAAAAAGTGTGCAAACTTCGTCAACCTGTCTACCACAATGAAAATGAAATCTTTCCCCTGTTCTCTGGGAAACCCGATGATGAAATCCATGGATATACTTTCCCACTTGTGCTCTGGAATAGGTAGGGTCTGCAACAGTCCTGCAGGGTGCGTCTGATCATCCTTGTTTTCTTGGCATGTAGTGCATTCTTTGACATGCTTCATCACATCTTCCTTGAGGCCTTTCCATGCAATCCTCTCTCTCACCTGCCTGTACGTCTTATTGATGCCCCGATGCCCTGCTACTGGTGAGTTATGACATGCATGCAGGATTTTAGCTTTGAGAGCTGATCCGGGAACTAAAAAGATTCGGCCTTTGTAATAGATGAGGTCATTTATGACCCTGAAGTTATCATCCTGTATTTTTTCGTCCAATAGTTGACAAGCAAACTGATCCTTTGCATATTCCACTATCAAGTGTTCCTTCCAGTCGACTGACATACTGGACATGGAAAAAATGGATGGCCTTATAGATAATGCATCGGCCACTGCGTTGTTCTTCCCTTTGATGAATTCAATGTCAAAGTCGTAGTCCTGTATTTTTCTTACCCATTTTTGTTGTCTTTCATTCAAATCCTTCTGTTCCAATAGATATTTAAGACTGTTATGGTCTGATTTGACCACAAACCTTGCACCTACCAAATATTGCCTGAATTTGGCTAGTGCATGCATGATAGCCAACATTTCTTTGTCGTAAATGTTGTAAAGTAGT
>ML799347.1:201516-219683 GCA_009831015.1 Picea engelmannii | reverse complement strand
TACTTATACTTTTCCTTCTAATTCTCTGTTGAGTTAGGTTAACTCCCAGGGTTAATCTTCTATTCTTCTGTTGAGTTATCTTTTACTCCTTTATCCTTTTCCTTTCTTAAGTCAACTTAAAAACATAACTTTTAACTTCTTGAATTTCCCCCCTTTAGTGTGAGACTATGACCTAGTGGGGGTGCCCAGGCCATTGAGTCTCCTCATCACCCCTCTAAGAGGTGGGGGACATTACATGACATGAGGTGCGTTTGAGTTAAAGCGTGAGGAGTGGGGAGTTGACTTGGAGTGTGGAGTCCACACTCCCAAGTGTGACGGGAGGGTTAAGTTAGGTCATGAGCAAGAAATGAGGGACCCACGCCCCATTCATAAAATGAGTTTCCAATTTACATGGGAGTGGGGACGTGAGTTTTCAAAGGGGAAATGCGTGAGGAAGGTGAGGTGCGTGAGGTGAGTGGGAAGGGACATGAGGGAGTAAAAGGAAAAGTGAGGGTGAGTAAGAGTGTGTAGAGAACACTCCTCAATGGGATGTGAATGGATGATGAGGGAGCCACGTTCCATTTTAGAGATTGAGTTTGTATTTAAAACGTGGGAGGGGGGACGTACCATCCATCTGTGGGAATTAAAATAAAATTTAATTAAAAGAGTGGGTAAAGGGTAGGTAAAGGGTTAGGATGGGTTAGGGTAGTCTCTCTTAACACTATCACACTTTTACTTCTCCTAATTTGGACCATTATTACAAAAATGGCATTTGCCCTTGTCCTGGGTTTGGCAATTAAAATCGTCGTTTTCTCGAAAAACTCCTAAGTGGACAAAAAACCTAGAAAAACTTGTCCGACTAAGTTGAAACTTGGTCCATGGGTTTAGGGGGTCTCGCTATCTTTCTTTTGAGTACAAATACCCCTATCAAAGATCCTGAGACCTAAGTTTTACATTAAATACCCAGAATTAATTAATTCCCAACTTTAAAAAAAACCTAGCTAGACTTGACAGAATTCTGCGAAATTTCACGTGCTGTCTTACATGGTCATTTAAAACATTCCTAAACACTAGCTACCCAAGTATGACTTCATTAGAACGCATTTCACCACTTTGGAGGATTTATTGGGTGGGAGTGAAAAACTCAAGGGAGATTAACCCCGCTGGTTAGGCCACATTGACCTCCCGAGGATAAAAAAAACTCAGTGAAAGGAACTCTCCTAATGAAGAAACCCTAAGGAAACTTACCTAACATGATCCATGTAGACCTATTACATTATAAACTGACGCAGGAGTGCGGTAATCCCGCTTACAAAACTGTGTGTTGTAGCAAAAATTGCCCTGTAGAACCAAAAAGTCTTTGACATGTTTGCATCTGTTGATGCATATCTTCATGGTACATGGAGTTGACCCCCTAGTTGAATAGGCGTTCAACATCTGGCTCCACATGGGGACGTGTGTTCGATATTCTCAATTGGAACAGAGAGCATACGAGAATCCAACATCTACAAAAGGTGCTCACCAATATCCAACATAAGCATACATATATAAATGAATAAATAAATGCTAACAACAACACTTACATAATGAAAAAACTATTGTACAACATCTATAATTATAAAATGAAACTATGATACAAAAATACATCTAAGTACATAATCACGTAATAAATGAAAGAATACAAAACTGAAATAAAAGAGAAGGGTTAGAGATATGTTACAACCGTCCATACTCTGGATGGAATGAAGCCATAAGTGTCTGAAATACACTTGTCCAGGATGACTCACAGAAGATCCCTTCCCAAGTTTTATTAACTTGGAATTTTTCACTAGAAAGACCCAACCAAGAATCATGCTCCTTATTCCCTTCTACCAAACACTGGAATATGACAAGTCGTGTAAACTTTTAATACGTTGTTGCTCATGAATGCCAAGGTGGGAGGCCAACCAATACTCATAATGATGTGACATTGATAAACTAAATTTTCCTTCCATTTTCCCATTGTTTTGTACAAAGTCCTATTTTGGCTGAAAGGTTGGAAATAAACATGTCAACGGAACCATTATATTGTTTTCCTCACGGTTGTCGAGTTTCTCCTTCAAAGAGATTGGCTCCACGGGAGGAGGGCAGGGACTTGAATTATCCAGATATTCAACAACTTCAAATTCAAATTCCTTTAATTCCTCTAAATAAATGACGGACTCATCCATGGATTCATCCAGAATTTCCCCATGAACTTTCTCATCTTTTTCACTATCAATATCAAGTTCAAAGGGGTTCGGATATTCAATATAAGTTTCTGTAAAGTCAGCTTCCATGATCTCAAACTGATCTTCTATGGCCGTAGGTTGTTCATTCATGGCTTCAAATTGTTTTGCATGCGCCAACTGTATGGCCTCACACTGTTTTGCATGGGCATACTGCATGCTCAAAATGATGTCTTTAAGCTCCTCAATGGGATCTGGTGGAGAATCAACCTCTATGTCTAAACTAGTTGTTTTAATAGCTAGAAGATTCTTCCTCCTCCATTTTTCAATAAAATCATCAACCAATTCACTGTAAATTTCATCCTGGTCATCCCCAAATCTTTCCAAAAAGTCATGCAGAAATTCCCATATGGTCTTGATCGAATTATCCTCATAAAGAAGAAACCAATGACCAACATATCCGTCATCCACCAAAAGAGTCCAAGAAAACAATCGCATAAGAGCATCCTCAGAAATGGGTGAATCGTCCCAATCATCAATTAATTCCCCAAAGTCCTTGACATGAACACAAGAATTATCACCATATTGAAAATTAAGAACATTGTCAAGAACATCTTTGGGTATATCATTAGGATAACCAACTATTTTTGAAAAATCAAAAGGTTTCTGAAGGTCACTCATTGAAAAAGAAAAATCTGGGACCCAAAATATTACTAAGGACCCGACAAAAAGGGAAACATGCTATCTTCATCCACAAACCTTTTCAAGTTCAAGGATGAAACCCAACACGTTGTGAGTTCCTTCTTGAAGAATACCTTGTCAAATTATTTTTAAAGTGGAGTCGCCAGATGACCAGGTTTATCAAACAAACAAGAGCATCAGACAAAGCAAAAACAAGCAGGAAAACAGAAGTTAGATTTATTAAGTTGGAACAAGAATTGGATATCAGTGAGTGCTTCTTCTCCAAGAATTTAAGGCAGCCCACAAATATTGCTCCTTGTAGTATATCCGATAGATTTGTTCAATGGAGTCGCCACTTGGAAAAGAATCACAGGAAATCAACCAATGCAAGTTCAAATAAATTTTAGGAACTAAAGGTTTTTATTGTTTAGTTCTAAAAGAATAAGTTAAGTCATTTTGACCAAGGATAAATGAATTATCCCCGGCAATGGTGCCAAAGATGTTGTCGTCCTTATACACACTTGTAAACATGAGCTAAGTCCTGCTCACTTAGTGTGTCCTCGGAGGCACAATGCCTAGGTTCAAAGTCCATGCTGTCACTTTGACTTGAACCTCTTCCGTCTAGGCTAACTCGTAGGGAAGCCAAGGGGGGTAGACCCTAGTTACTAGATGAGATTTACGATTAAGTGTTCTAGGAGTTGGTTTTAATTAGTTAGGTGGTCAAGGAGAAACTAGCCTATGATGTCAATTAGTGAATGCAAGATGCAACTATCTAAGTATGAGATTCAGACCTTTTCCTAGGGCAACTAAGACTAGTGCCTAAGATTGGGCAAGGGGTCAACTAAGTTAAGGGGGGTGTCTGTTACAAAATAATTACAAGTTACAAAGGATTATATACAATTGTTCAATTTCATAGAGTTTTATGAACCAAAATATCTCTTCTAAGTGGAAATGTTTTGGTTGCTTGTCTATTTTTTGTTGTGACGGGTGACACTTTTTATAGTACCCTTTGCTGGTTGTATGTATTATCTGTTGGCAAAACATTATCCTGACTAGAATTAAACATTTTAAGGTTTTGTTAGGCCTAACTTCAGAGAACATGCTATTTGAGTCTGTCATATATGCTTTCAATACTAGTCCATTACAACTTTAACTACTATTGGAGATGGAGATGTCCATTTCGTTAATTCTATCTAGGTGACTTTCGACATATTTTATATGTTGTTCAATCTTGGTCTCACAACTTACTTAATTGGGGATATGAAAAATCTAGTGGTTGAGGGAACAAGTCATCCAATGTTATTTGTAAGATTTGAAGTATAGAAGTTTCTTTAACATACATTGTTGAACAATAGTGTATGTGTGTAGATAGAGTCAATAGGGTTTTGGTTTGATGGTGTAGAGTTGTTTCAAGTCCTTCTCTATTTGATCTCTCCTTGTGGGTTATCTAGTTGTTTGTGGATGGGACTAGGTGAAAGTTATGGGAGAATTAGATAGAATAAATATTCCTAATGATGGCATCGTTGCCCAAGAGCTTTCCAACTTGGAAAATATTGAATATTCTTATCATAAACATGGATATATGTATACATAGTCCATGTGTGAAGAAATGTTTTATGGGTTTGTACCATAAATGTTAGAGTGAGTATATTTTTTTATTTATAGACACATTATCTAAAAAATGTACACTCAACTATGAATACCAGTTCATCATTGACCTGGTTTAAATACCCATTCTAACATGGGATGAGAATTTATACTCATCTATTAATCCAATTCTGCATGAACATGATGCAAATACCCATTTTGACATGGATTGATTCCAAACTATGCATTGACACTCTACAAACACCCACTTTGATGTGATAATATCTCTTTGTGCTGAAACACTGTGATGAATGCCTTTGTTGTGCCAGTTTGTCTCAACTCCGCTATATCACTGAAATGGATCTCTCAATCCCTCCTGTCAAACCTGTCCATCGGTCTCTCTATGAACTCCCTGTAGGAGGTGATGTGACTGTGTCCCAACGTCACCAGTCCATGATGCCACCATTCGTGTGCCTCACCCTCCAAGTGTAGGGTAGTGAAGTTGATGGCTTCTGTCTCGGTCATCTGGTTGAGCTTGTAGTACGTGTCTATCTTTTGTACCCAAGATCTGGCTATGCATTTGGACGATCCGTCAAAAAAAGGTATAGTGATTTTACCAACTTTCTGGATGAAATCAATGTTATGTCCCTGTTGTTGTTGTTGTCCTCCTCTCCGAGGCTCTCTAGGGTGGTTCCTGAGTCTAGGTCCACAATACTCGACCAGGGTCATGTGATGATGGAACTCATGACCCAATGTTGCATATTCTGTAATCTCCTCTGCCTGAGTGGGTGGCCTCTGTGTTATCGATTGTTGTGTTGTTTTTGGGGTTTCCCATTGGAAACTGGGGAACGATGGCCTAGGAATCCTACTTGAAGATTGTATTCCCTCGGGTTGCACCACTACCCTTCCAGGTTTCCAACATAGGCCGACCAGCAAGTCTCAGAGCATTGTGGCTCCAGGAGTTCGAGCTGCCCTCAGAGGTCTCCAAGTACCCTCCAGGCCTCATGCTAGGGAACCTATCCCCACACTTCTCCCTCCAGGGCTCCATCCTTCTCCAAGAAAACCCAAGGACAAGTGTACACACACCCAAATCCACCTAGGATCCACATGATAAAATACCTAGTCTTCGATCACCATCTTCCCCAGAGTAATTCCTTTAACCAACATGGTAAGAATGGAGTGAATGAATGGAGAATTACACTAAATCCCCCTTTTAAATATGCATGTTCCCTTCAAAGGTTTAGAGAATTATTATATTATATTATAATATAATATAATAATATTATGCCCTTTCAACATGCATAACGGCTTAGAGCATTATTATATTATATTTGGCTTAGCCCCCTATGCTTAAGCCCCCTTTTACCTAGCCTTTAGCTCCCCATACACTTTTTGTCACTTGGTCTCCAGCCATGGTGTTATTTTTTATTAATTAGTGCATATGTCCAATTTATGATATAGCTTCTCTGACCTTTGATCATCTTTACGGGGACTCTGGCCCAAACATACCGCCTTACTAGACTAAGTATCATATATATAATATACTTACAATTTGGGCATCAAGTTGGGGTATTACATTCCCTTCCTCCTTATTTATGCATTGTCCTCGGTGCATTTATAGACATGTACAATCAGAGTTCTTCAAAAATCACTTTGATCTCCTTGTCCAATATGCGCACTAGCCAGACTAGAAATTCCCTTCGTGCTCCACCTTTCTTGATAGTCAAAACTGTCATAGTCATTATCATACCTATAAGTAAAACACGAGAATAAAAGGATTAGTGCATGCAATCAACAAATTCATGTACATTTTGATAATTTGTTCAATTGATAGTATAAAGATGAAAATCTTCCTTTTAGTGGGCAGGTGAATTTCCAGAAACCCAAAACTCTACACTTAGATTTCTATGGCACTTGACCGCCAGTGGAGGGATGAAGTTGTTTCCTATCCCTATGTGCTTCGTCACCCATGCAGCATCAATAAAGTTGTGAGTTTCCCCACCATCAATCAAGACTCCAACCTTGTTCCCATGAGTAACTCCTCTCACCCTGAAGGTGTGAAACCTGGGAACCCCCAACAAGGTGGCAATAATACCTCCCTTAATATCATCATGTGATTGTTCCTCCCCTGCTTCCCGAAGCTCCTCCTCGTGTGCCTGCTCTAGATCATCCTCATCATCCCCAGTGTGAGAATACACCTCAATATAGTGGGCTTTTGCCTTCCCTTCACATCAGTGACCTAGTACCCAAGGCTCCTGGAAAGTGAAGCATAGATTCTTTCTCCTGAGCTCCCTCCTAGTATCCTCATCCATCTTTTCTCTCTTAGGCCACTCTCTCAGAAAATTCTTTTTGGCTTTATCCCTCAATGGAATAATAGGTCTGGCAGGAAATCTATTCTTTGGAACTACCTCCTGGAGATCTCTAGTCCTCCCAATAGCATCATGGAGGGTAGTGGGTTTGTAGGCCTTAAAATTATAATAATATTCAACATTTTCCAATTTGGAAGAGATGCCATCATTAGAAATATTATTCTACCAAACTCTCCTATCACTTGCACCGAGCCCCATCCATAAGCAGTCAAATAACTCTCAAGGAGAAAACCAATAGACAAAGACATGAAACAAATATGCACCATCAAACCAAAACCCTATTGACTCTCTTCACACACATATATTATTTTCCATCAATGTATGTGAAAAAAACTTGTATACATCAAAGCTTACAAATTGTATTGGATGACTTGCACCCTCGACTACTAGATTTGAGATATTCCCAATGAAGTAAGTTGTGAGACCCAGATTGAACAACATATAAAATATGTTGAAACTTACCTTGATAGGCTTAACGAAATGGAGATCTCTATATCCAATAGTAGTCCAGTTGTAATAAAAAAATATAGAAAGCATATATAGCAAACCCACATACTATGTTCTCTTAAGTTATGCCTAAAAGAACCTTTATGATGCATTTTTGGTGCCCATCCCATTTGTAATTGCATATGGACAGATTGCTCATATGTAATTGCATAAGAAAAAATGCTCTATTTTGCAAGTCGACCATGAAAATAAGTAGAAGTCCAAGATCATCGATAAGTTAGTTCCCTACACCAACCAAATGATCAGACATACAATGTCAACATTGTCAACATGAGGTAGTGTATATTAGAACCGTGAACTTGAGGCGAACAACGTCAAAATTGTCAGTCTTAGGAGGAATACATTAGACTTGAGTTTAAATCGATTTGGGCTATTGAATTACCCAATAAATTGTCAAATCAATGAATTGTAAGAACATGGCTTCTCAGCCTCAAAGTCCAATGAAAGGATTATATACAATTGTTCAGTTTCATAGAGTTTTATGAACCAAAATATGTCTTCTAAGTGGGAATGTTTTTGTTGTTTGTCTATTTTTTGTTGTGACGGGTACCACTTTTTATAGCACACTCTGTTGGTTGTATGTATTATGTGTTGGTAGAACATTATCCTGACTAGAATAAAACGTTGCAAGGTTTTCTTAGGCCTAACTTCAGAGAACATACTATTTGGGTATGCTATATATGCTTTCAATATTGGTCCATTACAACTTTAACTACTATTGTCACCACGTCCACGACCAATGGATGCTCTCATGGACATGATGGGGTTGGATCATCTTCAAAGCCGAGAGATTGTGATTGAGGGGCACTTCATCTTCCATTGCCGGGTTTACTGCGAGGACCGAGGACGATTTTGCTAGTAAACTTCCTTGCTTGCCTCTTCCAACGATGCCTAGCCTTGTTCATGTAGGTGGCCCTATGTCTGACTCTCCTATCCTCCAACCACATCCACATCCACATCCTGCACCGACGCCCACCCAGCAGATGACTTCCTTTTTTACAGTGCTTCCATTTTTACTCTCCTCTTCCTCCCAAACAAAAAATCCATGTTCGTCCATACCCCCTCGCGTTAAGTTGCCCTTGGGACACCCCAAATCCAGGTTAACTCTGTCGAGAATCCTGCCCACCGCCACAACAGACCACCGGGGATTAAATATCCATCACCATCGTCAGGCCACCGGGACCAGAAACATTCACACTGCGCCTTTAAGAGTTTACCCCGATTGAGTTTAACCGGCCATCGGGAGTCTTCCTTCAAGCATCATTGCGTCGTCTAGAGTCCGGTCCATTTTGTGTTTTGTGAATTTTGCAATCTGATTTGTCATATTCTGAACTGATTTTATCAATCTTTTGAGTAGATTTTCTTTTTGTTTCCAGTCTATATTCATTGTGCTAACCCTGCACGATCCCAACAAGTGAAGAAATCATATTTTCCTATCGTTTTGAATAGATTTGACACGTTGTCCGAGACGAATAGCTCACTGTTATTTACTGATTTTATCAATCTTTTGAGTAGATTTTCTTTTTGTTTCCAGTCTATATTCATTGTGCTAACCCTGCACGATCCCAACAAGTGAAGAAATCATATTTTCCTATCGTTTTGAATAGATTTGACACGCTGTCCGAGACGAATAGCTCACTGTTATTTACTGATTTTATCAATCTTTTGAGTAGATTTTCTTTTTGTTTCCAGTCTATATTCATTGTGCTAACCCTGCACGATCCCAACAAGTGAAGAAATCATATTTTCCTATCGTTTTGAATAGATTTGACACGCTGTCCGAGACGAATAGCTCACTGTTATTTTAGTTTAAACACAGAAAATCAGTGTATTTGACATGCTGTCCAAAACGAACAGCTCACTGTTATTTTAGTTTAAACACAGAAAATCAGTGTAAAAAGACAGCAGCAAGGTACCAAGGGTGCCTAGGGACTCCCCCAAAGGCTAGCAAGAACTAGCCCAAAAGGAGAGGGATTTAGCCCGTGAAAATTTGGGACTATTAATCCCTTAATTAGCCACTTTTAAACCACTGTTTTAACACGTATATCAGCTCAATTGGAGGGTGGAAATTTGAGCTAACGGCCCTGATTTCATTTGGGCATTTAATAAGCTCAAATTTTCCAACAGCCCTGATGCCTTTTGTCAAGGTCTGGCCAACATAACTCATTCCAATCAAACCCACGGGTGTGTGCGGCTTGCATGCTATCTCTTGAATTTGGTCAGTAATTTCTTCAATTCATTCGCATCTTGCTGGTTTAAATTATGGAAATATAACTAAAACCCTCGGAGGAGTAAAAAGGCCTACATACACGTTGCCATGAACACGTGAATGCATTTTGTGAATGTGCATGGTTGTGCTATGTTTTATTGAAATTAACATGTTAACAGATGAAATGATAGAATTGCTACTAACTCGTGAGTTTTGAGATCGACTCGGGAATTGTTGTGATGTTGCAATGAGATAATTTCATGCTAGAGTAAATAAATTCGGATGGACTACATGAAATCTCCGTCATGAGAACATAGTTATGAGCAATGATGATGGATGAAAGAAGGAAAGCATGGGAAGAAGGCCACCGTAATGACACAGGGACCCTCTGGTTGCCAAAAAACTTCTAATTAGAAATTGCCGGTGGATCCATGGTAGTAAGTTGGCACTCTGATTGCACATGAAACCCTGGGCGAGATGAATCCCCTCTGGGAGTATTTAGCAAAGAAGGGGACGTTTGAGCCTAGATGGGTGAGTGCGGAAAGGAAGAGGCAACTTGAAAGAACTTGTTGAAAAAGATTCATGTGAGACAGTGAGACAGATTCTTGCTTGTGGCAACTTTGGGAAGTAAAGAAATAACCATACAGATGAGCATTGTATTAAAATGGCGTTCTTATTCTGTTTTAATATCTGCTGATATTATCGAGTTGATAACTCATATAAATAAAATAATCGCTACATGGTCATGGCTATAACCGATATGTTTTCTTGATGGTTTTTATAGGAACAACTGAATAATGAAAGATAAGAGAGAATTATAAGAGGTCAGGTCTAATGTACACCTCCTCATGCTGATAAGCCTCACGTTGTTCGTCTCAGATTCATAGTTCTAATATATACCTTCTCAGGTTGACAAGCTTGACATTATATGTCTCAAGTTCACAAAAATTATAGACATATCAAGTTCTAGAATTGAAATCGACATGAGAAACCTCAACCAGGGCAACTGCTAAGTGCATATCAGACCTGAGTTTATATAGCCTAATATATTTCAACATGTGTGGTTGTCTGGATATGAGTGGGTAAAAAATCATGTTTCTTGGCTTTTCCCAGTTTTGTAAAACACCATGGGCTTGGGCAGTAGATATTTAGTAACTATAAATCCTCTTAATATGGTGACCTTGGACATTTACTGACTAATCCTCCGATTTTATGTAAATATTATGTAATATAAAATATAAAACCGATATATATATGTTGTGTGTATAGCTTTTCGTAAAGCTTGTAAAACTCTTCTACTAATATTGTATAGAGAAAGATACAATCATCCCCCACTGTAGACTGCCACCCGTGAAACCAGGTCTTGTAATATACCAATAATTAAAAATACAAAACACTGTTACAATAGTCAATGTGGCATTGTAATAACTGTCAAAGCAATCTGAACCATACTGCTAATTTTGGATGGCTTTAATTTATATTCCAATATGTAAATGCATAATCTTTACACCGTACATAGATTAAAATGTAGACCAACATTTCAAAGATGGAACTTTTACAGGTTATCCTAAAATGAATTATTTCTAAACTGCATTGGTTGCAACCCATCCGAATAGTTTTGGCAGTGTATGGGAGAAATAATTGATAAATTTCTGTAAAAAGTATGAAAGCATTGATCTATGTTTTTCTCTATGAAAATCAATTCCAGCAGCTCAAAGAAGAGACCTGGAATGAAATTTGTCTACATCAGAGAGATTGAAGAAATCAGAATGACTTCAGTAATGTTGAGATAGCATCCTCACTAAAAATGGAAAAGAAACTCTACACAGCTCAAGGTTTTGGTTTCATTGCATGTGGGCCATTCTTGGCTTGAAGTTGTTATCTATATAACCTTTGCAAAGATATAAGTAATCATGGTGATAATATTGGTCCTAGATATTCGTCTCACTGGTCATAGTTGACTTTATATCAGACTTAAACTAGAGAGAAATTCCTTCCGTTAATACTTGAAAGATTCACATATTCTTACAAAGGAATAAAGACTTGAAATCAGTGACAACACATGTCGAACTTGAGAAATTTAGAGTTGAAATAATTCTCTGTATCAACACATGTCGAACTTGAGAAATTTAGAGTTGAAATAATTCTCTGTATCAAACTTATGAAGAAACTGTAGGAACAGAAATTTCATATACCTTCTGTATTTTTTTATTCTTTTTCAATTAATATTATATAGATTTGTATGGAACCAAGAAAATACAATAATTACAGGGTTCGGTGCGTTGGCTCCTTTAGGTTGCCCAAAATCATTAGTACAGAGTGCTCACACAGAACACTCCATTTAGGCAAAGCTTTCAACTCCAACTAGAATAAGAAAGGCCAACCTTTTAACAGTTGTCAAAAGTAGAGCATACCCAATCAGCTGTCGTCTAAGCAATTACTGGCATCGCGTCCATACAATAATTTTGTTAGACAAATACACACGATATACAATATCACTCCTCGCTTCATATAAAATAGGAATTTCGTAAAATTGAAACAAGGGTGCATTCCAGCGTTACAATTTCAAAAACGAATTACAGAATTAGAAATTGATAAAACTACGAAGAAAATATTGCAACCAAGAATTACAACATGCCAATCTGCAGAGCATACAAGTTGAAATGTGATTAATTGGATATCGGTCATTGTAGAAAACAACAATCTCGGTAGGTTGCCAAGTTTATGTCTGCTGTAATAAACATTAAGCTACTACAGCCATTAGGGCTGTGCAGCAAACACTCTTCCTCTTACAATTTCTCTACTTTTCTACCGCTGAAAATTGTTTGTAGGCTGAGATATTTAATCTACTTATAAAGGGCTATAATTTGCTGATGTAGCAAAAGGTTGCTACCGCCGTAGGCTGTCATAATTGATTGCTGATAACAATCTTTTACAACCTTCTCTTGGCATACAAATCTGGGTTTATGCACTAGAAAATTATTTACTAATTGCAAGGTTTTTTTTTTTTTTTTCAATATCATATGTTCATTTTGATGGTCTAATTTACAGTTCTTATAATTCTCCTGATATATCACTGTTATATGCTGCAATTTCGAGACTGTAAGTCTTCTTGCTGATTTCCCTCTCATGTTGAGGTTTATTTCATCATATAATGTATTTGTTTTGGTTTTTTAACATCTGTTTTGCAAGTACTTTCAATTGGCAGCCTTTTCCTTTACTTGTACTCATCTTCCATCAAGCCTTAGGATCCTTTAATCGTGAACAATACCTCACCTCCACCTGGCTTCTTTCTATTGTTTTTTCGACAGTTACTCGAACAGACACGGAAACAATGTGGTCCACCTTCCCACGTACTGTGTTGCATGTTGTTTTGGCCTTCTCCCTAACTGCGCCTTTAGTTCCTCTACACGTAGCGATAGGTAGGGACAATGTCCTATCCATTAGCAAGGTGGGTTAGCAAAAGTTACTCAACACTACACGTGGGACCATTTGGTTTTAAATAAGTCTAGTCACACACACCGAGAATGGCAAAGGCCGAGGGACAAAGTTTCCAACGCCCTTTGCACAGCCGCCCCAAGTTTTTTTCTTGACCAAATGAGTGTTGTGCAACCGCCTCTTTGCTGCTTCAAGACAGAAAGATTCTTTTCCTACGAGTAACGCATTCGTTCTATTGATAAACTGTATCTGTGACGGTTGAGTGTGCCTCTAGGTTTGTCGATTCTTGCTATTCTTGTTTGCAGTGTCGAGTACTCTGTCTTATCGACAGGACCAGATTGAGGTAGAGAACAATCGGGGAGGGTGTAGAGAAAAATTGGGTTTGCAATAATTGTTTCTAACATATGAAAGTGATGTTTTTTCAGGGAGTATTGGGAACAGATTGGAACATTAAAGAAGGAAAAGGAACTGGGGATGGAAGAAATCTTGAGAACAACACAATGTACTACAATTACGAAGAGGTCGATTGAAGACACAACCCCATGTCCATTTCCAACATGTCCCATATTCATTACATGCTATTAAGTCCGTCAAGGTCGAAACCATTTTATCAATGTTCTATAGCAATCAACCGAAATATACATTGTTTCAGGCAATGAGTCACATGGCGATTACCACACACAACCCAAGGCAAGGTTCGTTACATAACTTGTGCTCGTACATATTGCGATAGTGGGGCAATTTGAAGAGTGTGGGTGCGCACAGGCGGACAATTATTTTGGATAGAAATAAATTATGGAGTAATGAGAGCCTGCATATTGACAGGGAGTTGGGTGTGTATTCAAATGTGGAACTATTATTTTCCATTTTTATGGGTTATTTTCTTTTTTTCTTCGTCTTATTGTGAGAAATTACGTGGAGAAAGTACCATTAACTACATAGAGAATGGTCTAAATGTTGTCAATGGGTGATCTATTGGAATGATAGTTTTTAGTAAAAAAAGTTAACTTGAAATGTTAAATGGACAAATATTAGTATGTTATACCATATAGTAAAATATATGGTATACCCCCTAAGTCCACGTGGAATGGGGTTGAATGGATCAATATTACTAATAACTAAATCACACTAAAAGCATTAATATGAATACAAGGTATGGTTTTATTTATATTTTTAAATTATGGTATAAGAGTAGGTTGTGTCTTTTTGGATGCCTAAAGTTTTAATCTCCTATTAAGGTCATTTTCCAGCCTATATTTCATCGAAGATGAATTAGGCACAATTGCACAGCTTTGATGGGAGGCATGTCTTTCTAAAGCGAACTGGAACCGGACCTGGTCAGTTTTACCGGTTTGATGGTCGACTGGTTGAAATCGGCCAATAAACCGAACCGGTCGACCGGTTTATGACCAAACGGGCCCGTTTATGACCAAACCGGCCGGTTTGGTCCTTAAAACCTAAGTATTAGAGAAGTACTTGGCTCGTGTTTTCTCATGCAAGTTGGAGTTGTAAGGTGTTTTGGTGTGCAGTTGAGGGTTATTTTGCCTTACTAATGGTATTTAAAGAGGTCCCCACCCCCTCCATTTCACCCACCCTAGTAATTAATGGTAATGTTTATCTTTCATTTTCATCCTTTTACTTAAATTTTTAACATTATCATTAATTGTTTCAGGATGTTTGAGAGTGGTTCCAACCTCATTGGATTTCAAATGGAGAAAGTAGAATTTTAGGTCCCATTCAAAATTCAGCAGACTTACTAGTTTTCAGGATTTCAAGATTGGCAAGATTGCAATGTTTCCACTGGATTCTATCATGTATGAGGGTATGTAACTGACATTTAATCAAGAGAACCAAGCCCTTTATGTACCTTGATGTTGGTGGCATTGATTGATGAACTCTTTTGTCACGACCCCGGTAAAAATGTACCCTTCACTCAAGTATAAGCTCTTCCATTGAACTCTTCTCTTTGTCGTCGTGTCAGGCGACTTAGTAGTGTATGTGCACACCAACCTTCATCTTATATACAGGCAGAGAGAAGAGTGGTTGAAGGGAAAGACAAAGATGTGGGATGTGTTTTTTGATGATATGGGTTTGAACAACAATGTTAAGTTGGCATTAGCCAACTTGGATCTTAATGAACTAGTGCTAGAGCCGGTCACTTTTGATGATGGTGATCCTCTTGAGGGGTCATCCTACAGAGTCCACATCAACAAATGCATGGATTACATTGGATATAGGGGAGGAGGAGGAGGATGGAGGAGAGAGCAGCGGTAGTGATGCCAATATTAATTATTATGACATGGAGGGCTACTGACAGTCACGACTCATCAGCTATGAGATTCTTCCATCTACGATTCTAGTATATATCCTATGGCTATGTTGTATTTTTCATTGGCATTCCCACCTATAGTATCAGTGACTCTAACTTAGTATGTTATTTGATGTTGTAGAGGCCATTTAGAGTCTCATTGATTTATGTTCTGATCTCTAGATATGTATTGCACTTGGTGTTGTTTCGATATATTCATGAGAAGACTTTGGATATGTTGTCTCTAATTGTCTCTAATGCTTTGGAAACATGATTTAAAATCTTAAAATATATATTTTTTCATTAAAATTTAAATATTTTATGTATATTTTTAAAAACCAGTTCCGGTTCCGATTCAGGTTGGACCCTCGACCAGTTCCGGTGCCAGTTCTAATTTTTAAAACTATGATACCAACACCCATGAAGAGAATGGGGCAAGGAGTACTCTTTTAACTTTGAAGTTGTAAATAATGAACTATTTTTGGATTTGCTCAATTTTGTTCCAAAGTTCTTAGGATATACTTGCACCATAAACCTCACAACCATAGATGATCATTAATGTTACAAGGGTTGACAAAAGATATTTCTTTTTATGCTAATGCAAAGGTGGTTATGCATATTTACAGGGTCAAAAAACCACTACTATTTACTCAAAATGAATTTAAAGCATTAAATATTTTAACTCTTTAATCAAAGCCAGTTTAACCCAACATACTAGAAATAACATATACATTTCAATAACTCTTTTATCAAATCAAATTTAACCCAACAGACTAGACATAACATATACATTTGGTTGGGTCGTATTTTAAAACTATGGTAAAGATGAAAAATGAAATATATTAGGCTTTATAAACTTAGGTGTGATATACACTTAGAGGTTGCAAAGGTTGAGGTTGCTTCTCATGCACATACACTTTTGCAATGGATGGAAAAAGACATAATCTCAAACCCTTGAAGGATAAAAAAGAAGAAATAAGTAATGGAAAACAGGTGTTGATGTTGGAGGACAAGGAATTTTTGAAACAAGAGTTGAAAGAAATAGAAAGGACGATTGTTACAAAGCTACAAATAAATGAGTCATTTTCAATTAGTCCATTAAGTGAATTTTAAGTAAAATGACTAATGAAATGTGCAATGGATGGCTTATGGAAAGAATGACTGAAATAAATATACCTATAGCAGATATTGTTATCGATGAAGAAATTCAAGTCAAAGAAAGACAGAAAAGTACAAAGGACGAGATTGTCTTGGTAGACAATGAAGAGGTTGTCAAAGAAAACCCCTCTCTTACTATTGAAAACAATAGAAATGAAGTATTTTGTGTTAGGGTCCTAACCCGCACATAGGTAGAGCAATATATCGGATGTAATAAAGGTCAATATTAATAAGGCCTTTCAATAAAATAGAATAAGGCAAATGTAAGAAGACCTGATAGAATCTTTCGCTTCTAGAAGGATCTTCCTCCAGATGCTTCTCTTGATAGACATATTTAGTATAAATAAGGGTCAAGGGTATGAAAACCCTAGCTTGGAGATTATTGTAACAGAGCGGTTGCTCGACTGGAGGTTGCCCCCTCGAAGAGGCCCGTGAACATTGCTTTCTGAATCAAAGTGCTATTTATGTTGTTGTTCTTATATCATTTCTGTGTTATTGTGGATATTATGCTGGTCATATTACTGTTATTCTTCCATTTCTAGCATTTTATTTTTGTTCTGCATACTTTTTATATCTGGTATATTACAAGTGGTATCAGAGCACTTTCCTTGGCAGAAATTGTGGGAAATTTTTTTCAAGGTAGAGACATATTCCGGCGTCTTCAAGCCACAGAGATATGTCGTTACGTGCATAAACCTGCGATTGAGGGATTCATACACGCAGGAAATACGAGTGGTTCTTAAGTGCACATTTTTTGGCCACCCTTGTAACCCCTTCAAGTGGTAGCGCATCAGACAACACCTGTGTACGGATCGGCCTATATTTCTTGAACCCCTCTTTAGATAAACCGATCGGTCGCCTGACTGTTATAGTGCCACCGAGAACAGCACTCGGGAAGATACTCTCTAGTACCTGGGTAGTCGAGTAGTACGGCTAAGGGTACGGTCTATCCTCCTTAGTTAGTTCCCTGAGATATTGGGTCGAGTACTATTGTTGGACCCCACACGTATATCAGAGAGCTATAGCATAGGGCAAACCCTTGTTTGTAGAACCCTTGAATACCTAACCCTTGGGGGATAGAAACATAAAAAAATTAAAACAGACAAGATCTATTGCCGCGCAACTGTGTTCGAGTTGTGAAATCACTACACTTTTCTTACTGGTTAAGCATTTGAGGATTTCCTCACTGCAGTATTCTTCAGACCAGAGTATAACTCTACAGGTGTTAAAAAAAAAGTCTGAAATTTTTTTCACCATTATTTGAGACCTATTCCATTGGATTCATCTCTTTGCCCTTATCATATTCATCCATATCATTTTTCGGAAAAAAAATTTACCCCGCCCACCCCTTTTCAGTTCACCCATCCTCATGGCCCATACCCGTAGCCAAGACCTGGAAGCTCGCTTCAACACCTTGCAATCAGGTCTCCTCGAGACCCAAAAAGAAGTGAAACAACTCAGTGCCAATGTTGCCTCCATCAATACAACCATCAATACAACCATGCAGTCCTCAATGGAGGAAGTCAAACAAGAACTGACCACCCAGCTTGAATCTGTCTTTACATCGCTCTGCACCAAACTGAAGATCCCTATAGATGACCCTTTCTCTAACACACCTCCAAAGACTAAAGGTAAACATTCCTCCCATTACCATACCTTTCAGCACCATCACTTTCAATGTGACCTACGCCTTCTGCGGGTGGATGTGACCAAATTTGATGGCT
>ML799347.1:159029-198380 GCA_009831015.1 Picea engelmannii | reverse complement strand
CCTCTGAAAAGAAAAATCAGTGGGCTCAATGGTTACCCCTAGCTGAATGGTGGTACAACACTTCCTACCATACAACTACACGCATGACTCCTTTTGAAGTGGTATATGGATAGAAGCCACCTTCAGTTCTCTCATACTTACCGAGTACCTCGAAGGTCCAGGCGGTTGACCAAACACTTACAGTTCGAGAGGATATTCTTTGTACCCTCAAAGAGAACTTGGTCATGGCACAGAATCGCATAAAGCAACAAGCATATCAAGGTCGCTCTGAACGTCAATTTGCAGAAGGGGATCAGGTGTTTCTGCGACTGCAACCATACAAGCAAACTTCCCTCAAGGCTGAGCATTGTCAGAAGCTAGCGCCCAAATTTTATGGTCCTTATGCAGTTCTCAAGCGTGTGGGACAAGTCGCCTATCAGTTAGCTTTGCCCAGTCATTCGAAGCTACATCCTGTTTTTCATGTTTCATGCTTAAAGAAGGTGATTGGAACTAGGTGCCAAATTCAAACCAACCTTCCCGAGTTAGCTGAAGAAGGATCCATTTGGCTACAGCCATAAGCAGTTTTGAACCAGCGTGAGTGTCGCCTACGTCAGAGAAACATCAAGGAAGTGCTAGTCCAATGGAAAGATACAACTCCAGCAGATGCCACTTGGGAACCAACTACCATTCTGCAACAGTTTCCACATCTCAAGCCTTGAGGACAAGGTTGTTTTTAAGGGGGCGTACATGTTAGGGTCCTAACCCGCACATAGGTAGAAAAATATATTCGGAAGTAATAAAGGTCAATATTAATAAGGCCTTTCAATAAAATAGAATAAGGTGGATGTAAGAAGACCTAATAGAAGCTTCCGCTTTTAGAAGGATCTTCCTCTAGATGCTTCTCTTGATAGACATATTTAGTATAAATAAGGGTCGAGGGTATGAAAACCCTAGCTTGGAGATTATTGTAACAGAGCTCTGCTCCACTAGAGGTTGCCCCCTCGAAGAGGCCCATGAACATTGCTTTCTGAATCAAAGTGTTATTTATGTTGTTGTTATTATATCATTTATGTGTTATTCTGGATATTATGTTGGTTATATTACTGTTATTCTGGCATTTCTAGCATTTTATTTATGTTCTGCATACTTTTTATATCTGGTATATTACATTTTGTGAACAAGAAATGTCTCAAAATTGGGTGCACTTACATAATTTCTTAAGAATATTCAAACAATCTACTTTTCCTTTTTATAATTTTATTTCAGATGTTGAAAAAGATACCTTACTTGATTTTGAAAGTCAAGTTGTTGAGAAGACAAGGCAGCTAAAACAATTTCCTACAGTGGAGCAGTTGAAGATGAGGGAGATATTGGAGAAGAAAAAGGAAGAAATAGGGAAAAGAAAGTACTATGAATACTTGGTGAAATGGAAGAACCATCCAACAATATTATGCTATTTGGATGACTGTTGCATTACTACAGAAAAGTCGCAGGATAATAGAGGACACCATGGACAAGAGTCCATGGATATTTTTGTACCAAAGGATACGCTCAGAGATGCATGAGGAAGGAAGAATACCAAAGAGTAGATGGATGCAACACTAGAAGGCACATGATCTGGAGATCATGAATTTTGTACCGTGGGAGTATGATTCTTCTCTAGATGTTTGACCATGCACCGGAGTCTCTCACAGCTTATGGTTGACACCTTTTAAACTTAGGAGAAACTCGGGAGTTGTTGTTTCTGAACGGGCTCCCAGGTTTCCCAAATTCGCTTCTTCACATATTGGCCCCATGGAGGGGGTGTGTGTGTTGTGGATTACGTCCTATCTAGCCATAACTTACTCCCCTTTATACATCACTTCTATGTTTCCCCCATCCCCCTAGTATACCATGCTCTTCTCTCATTCTCTCTCTGAGCTGACACCCCCCTTCCCCCCACATCGCCCCCCAGAGCCCAACCCACATTGTCCTCCCCTTTGGGACGCCTTCTCTACCCACCTCCGATAGATGCCACCATCCAATACCTAGTTCTCCTTAATTGATTCTTCCTCTACCAAGTATGATTGCCTTTCATCCATCATTTGCGATACAACACCCAAATCCTACCCTCACTCCACCCGTCCAACCTAAAAAATCCTACCCTATGAACCAATGGTGCGATGAAGAATGCTTGGTCCTCCACCACCAACTTTGACATGCATTCCCCCATGCTCACCCCTCCTACCCCAGCCTCAAAGCTTCGTATCATTGTCTCCTTTGCCAAAATAAACGCCTCTTTCTCTCTCAAAGAAGACTTAATTTATCTGTTTCACTTACTCACTCTCCTAAAACTCTATGGTGTACCATCCTACCCCATCGCCCCCCGCTCCCATACGACCTATATCCCGGCTCCGTGTTTTCCCACATATGCACTCTCTATGACATTCTTGGACAAGACCAGATACAGTATCAAGAGAGTTCAGACCCTTCTCCTCCCTCACATAATTAGATGCAAGCACAAAGTTCCTCGTCACATCATCCTAGCAGAGTTTGGGGCTCGACCCTTCCGAATCGAGACAATGTTCGGACTAGTCTCTTTTCTGCATCATATCTATGGCTTCGCTGACTCCTCGAAGGGGTGAGTCTTCATAACCATTGTTTGTGGGACAAGAGACCCCCTCTAAGCAACAATTTGACTGCTAAATTCTACGGAGGTATACATACCCTACCCCCCTCTATATTTGAACTTGTGACCTCCAAGGCGGAAACACTCACTCTTAACCATTAGACACACTAAGGTTGTATAAAGCTTTATGGTAAGAAGTGTTACAAATGTGAGTGATGTTAAGGATTGTAAGGATTAAGATTTATATAGTTTTAGGGGTTATAAGGGTTGGATTTTAGGTGTTAAGGGTTATAGGAAGTCAGAGCTACATGGGTTATAGAGGTTACAATGATTAGGGATGTGGTGTATCATTTTCCACCCTTGGAATAACAACATCCTTGGTGTTCTTCTTTTTAGGTGCTCAATTAATGCATTCATTCTTCAATTGTTCCTATAACAACCATCAAGAAAACATATCCGTTATAGCCATGACCATGTAGCAATTATTTTATTCATATGAGTTCTCAACTCGATAATATCAGCATGTATTAAAAAAGAAGAAGAACTCAATTTTAATTCAATGCTCACCTAGCTTATTTTTATTGTTTTTTCGACACTTACTAGAACAAACATGGAAAATGACATGGTCCTTCTTCCCACGTACCGTGTTGCATGTCATTTTTTCATTCTCCTTATCGGTGCCTTTCCTTCCTCTGCATGTAGCAAATGGATAGAGCGATAGGTAGTGACAATCTCCTATCCATTCACAAGTTGGGTTAGGAAAAGTTTCTCAACATGACACGTGGGACCGTTTGGTTGTAAATAAGTCTAACCACACACACCGATAATGGGAAAGGCAGAGGGACGAGGTTTCCAACATCCTTTGCACAACCATCCCAAGTATTTTCCTTGACGAAATGAGTGTTTTGCAACTGCCTCTTCGTTGATTTAGGACATAAAGGTTTTTTTTCTACGAGTAACCCATTCATTCCATTGATAAATTGTATCTATGAGGGTGAGTGTGCCTCTAGGTTTTTCGATTCTTGCTATTCTTGTTTCCAGTTTCGAGTACTTTGTCTTATCGATAGGACGAGACTGGATTTTATGCTTGTCGCGCCCAATAAATGCACGCATGAATGTGATGGGGTCAAATCATCTTCGAATCAGAGAGATTGAGATTGAGGAGCTCTTCATCTTCCGTTGTCGGGTTTATTACGAGAAGAAAGGATAATTTTGTTGTCTTTTATGGCAGTTGCATATCCTTGGGAGCTTCGATGGGTATCTCATCCAGTGATGCCTGTCCTTATACATGCAGGAGGCCCTCTGCTTGCACAATCCTATCAGGAAAAACCAACAAGGAGAAACACTTCAAGAAACATGGACAATTCAAAGATTGTTGTATGTATTACCTTGTGAAGAAGAGCTTTGACTCTGCACAAACACCATAGTCACAACAAGTTGATCAAGTTGTATGAAAGACCAGACCCAATTCCCACTGTAAAAATATAATTAAATGCCTGAAATGGATCCGTAGAAGAGACATGAAATATGAACCATGTGGAAATATACCTACGAAGATTCATCCATTAACCAGGACTTGATAAACTACTCTACCGAACTACAATATGCTTGAGATTGTCTTCAATTTGTTGTTTTTTATCACCCACATATGCGTCAGAGAAGGTGACAATGATATCAATGGAAAAAATATGTGTATCTTTGATCCATGCGTAGAGAAGATGGATATTTTCTAGAAAACCATGTCCAATGGATGCTCTTGTGGACGTGATGGGGTCAAATCATCTTCAAATCCAAGAGATTGTGATTGAGGAGCACTTCATCTTCCATTGTTGGGTTTACTGCGGGGACCGAGGACGATTTCATTGTCTTTTCATGGAGTTGTAGATGCTAGTGAACTTCTTTGTGTGCTTCATCCAACGATGCATGGCCTTGTTCATGTAGGCAACCCTCTGTCTAACTCTCCTATCCTCCAACCACATCCACATCCTACACCAACGCCCACCCAACATATGACTTCCTTTTYTACAGTGCTTCCATTTTTACTCTCCTCTTCCTCCCAAACAAAAAATCCATGTTCGCCCATACCCCCTCGCGTTAAGTTTCCCTTGGGACACCCCAAATCTAGGTTAACTCTGTCGGGAACCCCGCCCGCTGCCACACCARACCACCGGGGATTAAATATCCATCACCATCGTCGGGCCACCSGGACCAGAAACCTTAACACTGCACCTTTAAGAGTTTACCCTGATCAAGTTTAACCAGCCATCAAGAGTCTTCCTTCAAGCATCATTGCATCGTCTAGAGTCTGGTCCATTTTGTGTTTGTGTTCTAACCTTGTTTCTTGTCGATGTTTTGTGAATTTTTCAATCAGATTTGTCATTTTATGAATTGATTTTATCAATCTTTTGAGTAGTTTTTCTTTTTGTTTCCACTCTATATTTATTGTGATAACCCTGCATGATCCCAACAAGTGAAGAAATCATATTTTCCTATGGTTTTGAACAGTTTTGACACGTTGTCCGAGACGAACAACTCACTGTTATTTTAGTTTAATCACATAAAATCAGTGTAAAAGGACAACAACAAGGTACCAAGGGTGCCTAGGGACTCCCCCCAAAGGCTAGAAAGCACTAGCCCAAACAAAGAGGGTTTTAGCCAGTGAAAATTTGGGGCTATTACTCCCTCAATTGTCCATTTTAAATCGTTGTTTTAACACGTATATCAACTCAATTAGAGGGTGGAATTTTGAGCTAACGACCCTGATCTCGTTTGGGCATTTAATAAGCTCAAATTTTCCAACAGCCCTGATGCCTTTTGTCAAGGTCTGGCCAACATAACTCATTCAAAGAAAACCCATGGGTGTGTGCGACTTGCATGCTATCTCTTGGATTTGGTCAGTAATTTATTCAATTCATTGGCATATTGTTGGTTTAAATTAAGGAAATATAACTAAAACCCTTGGAGGAGTAAAAGGGCCTACATACACGTTTCCATAAACACGTGAATGCATTTTGTGAATGCATGATTGTGCTATGTTTTATTGAAATTGTCATTTTAACAGATGAAATGATAGAATTGCCACTAACTCGTGAGTTTTGAGATTATCTCAGGAATTGTTGTGATGTTGCAATGAGATAATTTCATGCTAGTGTAATTAAATCCGGATGGACTACATGAAATCTTTGTCATGAGAACATAGTTATGAGCAATGATGATGGATGGAAGAAGGAAAGCATGGGAAGAAGGCCACTGTAATGACACAGGGACCCTCTGGTTGCCAACAAACTTCTAATTATAAATTGTCAGTGGATCCATGGTAGTAAGTTGGCATTCCCCTTGCACATGAAACCCTGGGCAAGATGGATCCCCTCTAGGAGTATTTAGCAAAGAAGGGGATGTTTGAGCCTAGATGGGTGAGTGCGAAAAGGAAGAGGCAACTTGAAAGAACTTGTTGCAAAAGATTCATGTGGCATGATGGCTGGAAACAAGAGGGTGTGTCAAAAAGAATACTGAGCTAGATTCTTGCTTGTGGCAACTTTGGGAAGTAAAGAAATAACCATACAGATGAGCATTGTATTAAAATGACTCTCTTATTCTTTTTTAATATCTGTGTATATTATCATGTTGAGAACTCATATGAATAAAATAATTGCTACATGGTCATGGCTATAACTGATATGTTTTCTTGATGGTTGTTATAGGAACAACTCAAGAATGAAAGTGGGTGAGGCTTTCTTATTTCTCTTCAATGCTTCAAAATTACATCAAAAAAGTGTCAAAGGGATTACAAACTAGTCTGGATATGTTCTTCTCAACCTAAATAATCCAACACAACTGATGGCACTAAAGAAGGTTGAGCGGAGCTCCCGAAATTGACCCGCAAAGTTCGCTTCCTCAATGGCTTCCCTGCATAAAAATGGCTTCAAGCTTCATAAACTCATCATCATTATGTCAATGAACCTCTTAAATGCTACTAAGAACTTCTGGTTTATATAGATTTTGAGTTGGTATCCTCTTCCCAACTTCCTCCCAATATCTAGCCTCAAATCGGGCTCCATATCCCCCAAAAATGGCCAAAATCCTCCAAAATCAAGATGAAAAATTACAAAAAATCATAACATATAGTTTAAAACCCAGAAATTGAAAAATATTGGGCGCAACCTATTTTGATCTAGATTCCTGGTCACATTGAGACTTCCATATGGCCAAGTGCTAGACGTTGACCCCTAACCCTCCGGTCCATCCCTAGTCTTCTGGTCGCATGGTACCATATGTCCAGGCTTCTAACCCTTGCGCACCCTCGTGTTGTGCTTTAGCCCTAGTTTTTAGCCCCCTGGTCGCGGACTATCCCCCCGCCGACCGGGACCTATCCCCTAACATGTGCCACATGCAACTCAAATGTATATTCGCTGGGTTGTTTGAACAAGCACCAACCACGCCCATGTGGCCAGCGCATGCGGCTTAGACCGTTGCTCGTGTCGAAAGTCGAGGGTTCGATCTCGACGAAGTCGCAACCAATTTTTTGCCTTAGCCAACAATGGAAAAATCCAGAGTGCCACGTGGCACCCTATGATTGGGCAATGTGTCACCCTATGATTCACCCATATGGTACAATCAACACCCATTCATCACACAATTAGTATGCACAGTCAACTGCCACATCATTGTCGTACAGCCACATCACTTGTCCAGTCAGTTGCCATGTAAGCATCTGTACTGCCCAGTCACCCTGCCACATCAATATCTGTACAACCCACCCACCCTACCACATCAGAATATGTACAACCACACGTCGTCTGTATTGCCACGTGTTAGCCTGTCATTGGGTCACGTTACGTACGGACTGCCACGTGTCACATTCGTACACTGCCACATGACAATTTCATACTAGTCCGACTTAGCCTGAAAATTCCAAAACTGAGTGACACATGTCACCTCCTCGGGCTACCACGTGTCCCTACTGACGTCAGCAGTACGACCTATTGACTTTGACCAATTTGACTTTTTGCATGTTTGAGAAAACGATCAGAACGTGATAACTTTTGCATATGACGTCCATTTGCAAAAAATATTATATGGCCGGAATCAAAACGATGAGACGGACGCAATGGAGTTCATTTCGTCCGATTTCGAGAACTTTAATTTTTAGGTCTTCCTGGATCCATTTTGGATCATCCTCACACACTTTGTGGGTCGGTAGTGTGTATTTTTGTATATCCTCACTTATGATACTTTCGTATGTGACAACGACAACTTGGAGGAAGTGACTTCATACAAATATCTTGGAATCGATATTCACCACAAGCTCAAGTGGAATTATAGTATGGAGAAAGGACAAATGGAGGATGGAAAGCTTACTATGGGCTGGAAAACAATTGTTAATCGGCCGATCTTTGCATATGCGATAAGAAAAAACCCCTCTTCGAGACTCTTGTTCCTCTTGTTATTCTATATGGATGTGAAGTTTGGGAAATAAAGGAAATACACCCTATCTTATACTCCTCTTAGATGTGAGTTTTTCCCCCATTGAGAGCATGACTATGACTAGATAACTAATGTACAAGAACAAGTAAAACAACATGGAAGACAATAGGCTTACAAAAATTGCTTCAAACTCCAGCCACAACCACCTTCGACTCAAGTGGGGATGGCATAAAGATGCCCAACCTTGGTTAAGCCATTCGGGAATCATGGAAGAGACCATTTTGCATAATAAGGATACTATTAAAAATATTATTAAATCAAAATTTAAGGATAAATTGTGGTGAGATAAAGAGTTAGAGGACAAAACAAAATTAAGGTATTATAAGGAGGTAATCAACCATAATCTAGAAGATCATAATTGTCTCTTTGTTTTGACAAGTGTAAAGAAAAAAATAAGCATTGCTAAAATAAGAACAAACCCTCATGAACTACATAGTGAAACTAGGCATTGGTCAATTCCTAAAACACCATGGGATGAAAGAGTGTGCCATTTTTGTGACACTAAGAGGGTTGAAGGTGAAAAGCACTTTCTCTTAGATTGCCCAGCCTATTCCCATATTATATCTCAATTTCAAAATATGTGTCACACTACCAACCTTCCTAACCTTTTAACTCAACAAAATCGTGGTGATATTGGAAAGCTTCTCTTAATGTTTTTTGAGCACATAAACCAAATTCTAAATAATTGCAAGTAATCCCTTACCTTCTTAAGTTCCAGTAGACATTCATTCATTCATTCATCATCATCATCATCATCAAACAAAACTAATTATTATTTCAAACTCATATATTCAAATAAATATTATTAAATATTATTTTAAACTCATATATTCAAACAAAATTATTAGATATTGACAACTAAAAAGACCTACTTTTTTCTTTTCTTTTTTCTAGCTATTCTTTTGGTTGTATTTCTAGCCATTCTTAGAAAGAGTAGAAAGTGAAAGTTGTTGGGAAACACTATATCAACCTTAATCTAACACCTTTAGTCAAACAAATTAGATTTAAATTAAGCAATATGAATGCATTTTGAATTTGAAGGGAGCGTTGTGACTCAGGAACAAAACACAAATTTATTATATAATAAAATATTACAGAGAAGCTAGACTTCTACAAGTTTATAAGCATATACATATGCTATGTCCATTGTTGTCCACAACAATTGCTAGAGTCCTCCATTTATATCACGCAGTCTGTTATTTTGGTCTCACGTGTTAAGATAAGGACTGATTATATTTCTAGTCACTTTTTTATAAATAAAATAAAATGGTTTGACATAAGCTAAAGATTTGAAGAATTTTTTGCAGAGTGAGAAAACCTATCATAACTCATCACCCTTATTTAAGAAAAACCACGCCACCTGGAATCACCCGTTAGTGGTCCATAAGGGGGTCAGAATTTTACTCATGCCAGATGCCTCCCGGCCTTGGGATATTAATCTTTACTTTAAGTCCGAGGAAGATGAGCTCTTAGTGAAGCATAAGCTCTTTTAGGTCATACTCCAAGGCCAAAAAGAGGTTTGGAAGATGCTTGGTCAAAGTTCAACATTTTCCTTTAGCCAAATTAAATTTAAATAAAAACATTACATAGTTATTAATATAATATTAATTCTAAAATATATATTTTAAATGAATTAAAGTTAAATAAAAAAATTAATAGTTATTAATTAATATAATATAACCATCATGACATTCATTAACACATGCGCCAAAGGAATGAATGAAGTAATTAGGACATGGAGTTTGCATATTGAATTCCTATCTCATTGGCTTAAATGCACGAGGCAACAAGTGTTAATTTGGTAGGGGCTCGTCGTCGTTATTAACCTTGTCATGGGGGATATAGATGAAACTTATCTTTTAATATATATTTTTTTTGTTTGTTAATTTGTGTGGGACCTGTTGGCTGCGCGATTAACCTGTGGCTTGAGAAACCGTGACTCAGGGGCATCTAAGCCGTCAAAATCACCCGGCCTGAGCCACACCAACCCTTAACATGGTTGGATTTTTTGTCCCCACAGGTTTCGAACCAGTGACTTTAACAACATGGAGTGGCTTAACAACACACTCCATCACCGACTGTCCTACACCTTGGGGACAAAACTTATCTTTTAATATCAAAATGTAAATAATAATAGAAATAATTTAAGGAATCTAAGTTTTAGTAGAAAACTTGCTTCAATTTTATGTAAATTTGATTTTGTATAGCCCAAAACTAATAGTATTATAAAAAAAAATGGTGAATATACAGATTCAAAGTAGTGAATTAAACAGTTTTTTATTCACTTGTATTGAAAATCTCAAACTCACTAAAGTTCTAAACTCTAGATCTATTGCTTAGTTCCAAATTTAATGAAATATGTATTTTTTACAAATACAAATTTATTTAGTAACTAATCATTATTTATTTGTAATATGAATGGGGTGGTGATATATATAGTTGACAAAATATCATTAAAGAACAAAGCATCACCAAGATGTCCAAACTTTGATCTTCATACTAAAGTTTATTTTATACGAATAGTGTTGGAGAGTTCTTTGGAAAAATCTTTATTACATTTGATGTTGATATATGGACATTATCAAACTTTGATCTTCCTACTAAGTTTTATTTTATACAAATAGTGTTGGAGAATTCTTATGAAAAATCTTTTCTACATTTGATGTTGATACTATTATGTAAGTGTGTTTTTATCCTTTTCCTTTATAAATTCAAGTTAGAAATATAAATTTTCAACTCCTTTAAAAATTCAAGTTGCCAATAGAAATTTTCAAATTATGATACAAGATAATTGTGATAGAATATGTTAAAATGATTACGTTGGTATTGAAAAATCAATTGTATATCAAACTCTTAAAGAAAGTTGGGCAGAAATCATCGAACCTATAATTGTAAAAGCACATTAATTATAGGTTGTAAGAGCACATTAATTGTGTATGACTCCATGGAAAGGCAAAAATAATCGAATCTATGATTTTAAAAAGACTCAATGGAAAATAATATTCCTAATAGTGAATGTGATTATATTATTTAAAAAGCTTATTATTAGGAGGATGTGTAATGAAATACTTGTTAGAACAATTATACCAAAATGTTTTACTAAAAGTTCATGATTTGAAATGTATTTGTAAAAACTTTGAGATATTGATAAATTAATATTTTTTTTCTATGATTATGAAAAGTTTATTATATTATTTGAGATATTGATAAATTAATATTATAATTTTATTTATGATTATAAAAAGTTTATTATATTATATTTAAAAGTATATATATTTATTATGATTGATAAAAGTTTTTGAAATTTTCTAATAAATAATGGATTAGAGTGTTTGATAATTTGTATAGCATAATTTAATTTAATAAAATATTATTACAAAACTTTATAATTGTTAAATTGTAAATCGTACATATTTATTAAATATGTTATTTTCAAAATTATAGTATTTAATTTTTGAAAAAAAAAAAATAATTATTATTTTGATTTCGATCCAACAAATATTTTATTAAATATGTTATTTTCAAAATTATAGTATTTAATTTTTGAAAAAAAATAAATAATTATTATTTTGATTTCAATCCAACAAATATTTGTGAATTTTAAACATCCATTTTATTTACACTCTAATAGTAATTAACTATTGAATTTGATTTACAATTCAATGGTAACTAACTCTTTGATTTACAGTTCAATGGTAACTAACTCTTGAATTTGAGGTTATAAGACAATATTTTGGATTTGAGGTTTATAAGGTGGTATTTTGGATATCAGATGTAATTGGTGAGTAAAAGTTTATGGAATAAATTTTGTATATTTTTAATTAATATATATTTTAAAAATATTAAAAGAGTAAAATTTAAATACAATTTATTTAAATATTTTTTTGACCAATGGTGTAATAAAAGGAAAAAGGATGATATTACATATTTTGGAATTTGTATTAAAATGTTGTATTCAATTCAAAATATCATATATTATTTCTCAGGGTTAAGTGGTGTCTTCCTCGTGTTTTCAGATGGTACATTTGTTATACCATGTCCATGAATTTAGTTGGACGACCACTAGAGGCTTGTACATCGCCATATTTGCTTCTTGTACATGCCCCACCACTTCTTGTTTTTTTTTAATCCTACAGTTATGGCTTCAAATGGCTTGATTAGGCCCATGAAGTTGGTCTACTGCGATGACAAGGGTAATTTTAGAATGGACCCAAGTTCGTTGCCACTATGAAACTCGTCAAAAGGATTCTCATTGTCGTTCTCATCTGCGGTCGAGCACGTCAAGGGTTCTCTAATCAACATAGACCATTTCAATTTGCTTAAGTATGATATGCCACTGAGATTTAAATTGAGTGGTTTGTGTGCACTATTTACTTCTTCAGGAAGAGGAATGTGAATGGATGGGTATAAAATGTAGATCGAACTTCAAGAATTTTACTCTCCAAGGGTATCGATGTTTTTGTTCAATCGAGGTCTAAAAATTCTAAACTCAAAAACTGTACGAACATATTGGTCTTCGTCACTAATGTATTTGTTGGGTCAAGGTTCAAAAATTCTAAACACCAATGACCAACAATATTGATCTCTATCCTTCTGGCCTCTAGTGGTCACACACCTAAGTGAATTAAAAAATTCATAGTGAGCCATGGATCAGACTCGCCTAAGTGAATTGAAAACTACGTAGTGAGCATGGGATCAGCCATGCCTTGTCCACTCATCAGTTCACGATTGGATGCCATCATTTTTTGTTTCAATTGTTATATGCCAATCCAATCATTTCTTAATTAGTTGTATTTATTTTAATCTTGAAGTTATTGACTCTTGGGAAAGATAAAATGTTATTTATTTTAATTTAGAAGTTATTGATAATGGGGAAAGATAAAATGAATTGAGGTCTAAATATTTCTTAAAATACTATTCACACATTTATTAATTCCTATTTATTTTAATTTTGAGGTTATTAGTCCCTGTTGAAGGCATAGAGGGAATATAGAGATCGATAATTCATTGACTTTGTATTAATATATCCTTTGACTATGAATTTATGCATCATCTCTATTGTTCCAACTATAGCAGTAAAAAACATTATTTTTTTATATAATAAAAAAAACCTTATACGTCATCATCTCATTGGAGAATAGATTCGAAGTCTTATTGCCAACTTCGTTATTCCCACTGTTGTAAATGTTTATATATCCAAAGTTTTGAGCATGGACGCTTTTTTTAATTTTTTAATTTTTATTGAAATGTTTACATACCGAAAGTTCTGAGCATCGACGCTTTTTTTTAATTTTTTTATTATTTCTATTTGTATTGAAATGTTTACATACAAGAAGTTTTGAACATTGACACTCTTTTTGAGGTACTTGAATAGGCCTGACAGCTTAAATGTTTACATAGCGAGAGGCCCTTAAACAAGCCTGACAACTTAAATGTTTGCATAGTACGAGGCCCTTAAACATCCCTAACATCCTTAAATGTTTATTAAATAGGCTTCTCACAGTACATTTTTCCTTGAATTTTTCCATACAATGTTGCAGTGAATTTGGACAATATTGTTGTCCACCGCCAGTCACATATCCATCATATGTTTCATACTTCTTCTATGTTTGCAATTTAGTCATCATTGAAGATACATATATTGTTTACTGGTTCACTAGCTGCTTCTTGTTCGCTGGTTCGTTGCTTGTTGCTTCTTGTTGTTTGGTTCAACTTTGCAAGGTTCAGGTCGTGCACCTGCAGTTGGACCTATTGGTGCTTGTTGCTTGCTTTTGTTTGCTTCACCTTTGCAAGTTTGGGGTCCTGCACCCACAGTTGAAGTTGTTTTTTGACTTTGCGAAGTTCAAGTCCTGCACCCACAATTCAACCTATGCTTTTGTCGTTCATCATTTTCGAGTAAGTTTAGATACCATAATTTCATTTGTATTCGTTATTTGTTGTTTATTGTTTTCAATTTGCAAGTAAGAATGTTTAAGTATTTCCACTCGCATGGTCGTCGTATGTTTTAGATTTATTCTATGCTTGGAATGCAATTTGGTCATCATTGAAGATACATATATTGTTTACCAGTTCATTGGTTGTTGCTTGTTCGTTGGTTTGTTGGTTCATCGGTTGTTGCTTGTTGTTGTTTGGTTCAAATTTGCAAGTTTGAGGTCCTGTAGTTGCAGTTGGACCTGTTGGTGCTTGCTCACTAGTTTGTTGCTTGATGCTTTCTTTTGTTTTCTTCTACTTTGCAAGGTTGGGGTCCTACACCGACAGTTGGAGTTGTTTTTTGCACTTTCAGTGTTCAAGACCTACACCCACAAGTGGACCTGTGATTCTGTCGTTCATCATTAACGAGTAAGTTTCAATAGCATACTTTCATTCGTATTCGTTGTTTGCATTTCACAAGTAGGAATGTTTAAGTATTTATTCATCGTTCTTGTCCTACAGACTTTCCATAGAGCTTGGCATATCTTTTTCTCCTGCTCTTAAATTTTCCTTCGATTTTTTCCCAAGGCTTTACACCATGTCCATGCCAATGTTGTGTGCACAACTCCAACTGTCATTTTTTCTATCATTGCAAATCTTGGTCCTTCGTCGTGTGTGACGAAGTGGAAATCTAGCGCCTATCTCATACCTTCCTATCATGTACAAGAATCGAACCCGTGTCTTTCTCATGAAAAATACGATGTCAATCTTGTTGCCTTTACAGGATGTTCTTGTAGAAGAAAACTGCAGGTAGGTGTAGAAGGGCTAGGTGTGGTACAATGGTGCCTAGACTACAACAAAATTGCACAAAATTGTCATATCTTTCCCTCCTACTCTTAAATTTTGCTCCATTTTTTTCTCCAAACTTTGAACCATACCTACATGCCTTTGCAAAATGTTCTTGTAGAAGAAAAAAGATGTTGAGATGGTGCTAGCAAGAGTAGTATTATGTGGATTGCAAATTTCAATATTCAATCTCTATGCCTCTCCGCGTGCAACATTGCTAACATAATGAATGTTTTCTCAAATGCATCACACCATTTACATATGGACGAAACCATTATCATTCTAGGATACTTCAGTGTTGACATGCTACAAAATAGTGCCATAACAAATAATCGGAAAACTACATGTGCAATTACAATGTCCGCTTTCTTTTGGTTAAGATAAAACATGTACAAAACACACTTATTAACCATATATGGTGAAATGTGCCCATATCACAATACAACCTCTTTATATTATACACAGACTGGTCTGACCACGATACAATTTTTCTTGTACTTGAATTATGAAATATACATCAAAGATATTAAAAAATTATATTTCCATGTCTCAAAGCATATCTGGATACTTTGTTTCACAAAACCAAATCATTCAGCTACGACCATCCAACTTCTTAATATTTTTTGGCTTGTAATATACTTTGGCCAGGAAAAATTCTATATAATCACAACCATGGATCAAGAAAAGAAAAGGTTCATGTTTCTAACTCTCTTTGATTTTATTCCTTTGATTCCCATTTATTGTATGTACATATTACTTGTTCTCCCTTGCATACCAGCTTACATTCATGTTCATTGTATTTTGTGTGTTCCCACTTTGAAACAAACAGAATAACTGGAGAAGATGAAGGACTCTTTACCACAAATGTAGAAGAGGAGATACAAAGGTGCATGCTTCTACTCTTATTTCATATTTCATTTATTGTCTGTATATTTGTTCTATTGCTTTGCACCTAATTTATTGTATGTAGATACTACGTATCCTCCTACATAATAACTTATCTTCATGTCAATTGTATTCTATGTGCTGCTACATTGAAATAAATAGAAATGTATTTATTTTTTTTACATGACTTTCTACATACCAACTTACCTTCATTCCCATTGTATTGTTTGCATTGCTACATTGAAACAAATAGAATAACCGGAGAAGACAAAGGACTATTTACCACAAATGTAGAAGAGGAGATACAAAGGTGTATGCTTCTACTCTTATTTCATATTCCATTGTTTTGTATTTCATTTATTGTCTGTATATTTGTTCTACTGCTTTGCACCTAATTTATTGTATGTAGATACTGTGTATCTTCCTACATAATAAATTATGTTCATGTCAATTGTATTCTCCGTGCTGCTACATTGAAACAATAAAACTATTTTTATTTTTTTACATGTCTTTCTACATTCCAACTTACCTTCATGTCCATTGTATTTTTCTGCATTGCTACATTGAAAGAAACAGATTAGTTGGACAAGAGGATCAAATCTTATATGCCACAGCAGAGGAGGTTGAAGTACAATCTTCGAAAAGGTATACCAATTGTGATAGTAAATCAAACACACAAAACGAGTAGGTAGATATAATATTGGACTAGAAAACAATGATTTGGAAACAATGGGCCTTTGTTGAGACTTCCCGCTTCCAAACATTTCCCTCCCCATTTCTATTTTCCCACTCTCTATTATCCTTTTTTTCCCTCTTCTATACTTAACCGAATTCCCCTTTATTTTCCCCCTCTACTTTCACTTTTTGGTTGCTTTGCTTAGTCGTTATTCTGAAAATGTCTAGGTGCGCAGGTTGGCGTACTCACGGGTTCACATTTATACTCATGCTTCTATATCACGAGTCCGACTGATTGCTTCCTCATTCCATACTTAGCCATGTTTTCAATCGTGAGATCCCAGGCTAGCAGGATCAAGATTGCACCTCTAGATTTGAGGGTTGCGGGATATACAGATTGATCGTTGGACTCCCCCATCGTGCCATGTTCTGTGTTACACATTTTTTCAGTCAAAAATTGCGAGGCATATAATTTGATCATCGAGTCCTCATGTTTCCTGAGTATCCCTTGATACCCAATTTCATATTCCATCTCCTTCGAGCTTGTCTGTGACATTTAGAACAATTATGGACAATATACAATGCCTATGCTTATTTAGTCCTTCCGATGTTCATGTACACATGCTTGCATCAGAAAAATTTGGACTAGTGACATGGGCATGAGCAGTTAATCATCACAAACATCAACAGAACGACAATGCCAAAGGTAAATATTCATACATTGTGCTCCTGATATGTTTACCAAACAAATATCCTGAGCTATTTATTCATTTATGCCATGATAAATATGATGATGTCATCTGCAACACATACTTTGCAGTTCACAAGAAGTATCGACGAGCACAAGTGAAACGTTGAACATAGTGCAAGTTTCGCAGACTAAGAGGTATGGTCGCAAAACTCTGGCCTCCATACTTCATCCAAGTTGTGCGTCTACTTGTACATTTATGCCAGGAAAAAATGAAAACAAAAAAATAATGAAGACTACCATTCACATTACTTTTCTTGTTCAAAAAAATGTCACTAGGTCTAAAATTATAACACCCAATATACTATCGATAGAAGGCTTGAACAACCGTCGAACTGGACAAGTGTTCATTGGGGACATAATGGTCGTGTATAGGAGCACCTACTTGGACAAGGAAAACAAAACTAGATGCATTGTGTGTGCTAACATGACAAACAACGAAGCCATGATGACAGACACACTAACTATCCCTACACAACTTGTCCAAAAACATGCAAAAAAGATCTTGCCAGGTAATGGGATATCCATTACAAATTTTAATATATTGCCCAAAACAGTATATGACCATGGTGATTGTAATCATATTATATCGCTCAAAGAAATAAGTATTGTGGAAAATATTCCCGCAATTTATTCAGAATATTGTTTTGTACCAGACACAACAATCAACCAACTTTCACAGAGCAACGACACTTACCCAATCATAACCATTGGTGCAGATGTCACACTCGCGAGAAAACTTAGCTCGCAACACATTCTCCGTATAAACGATGGAGAACCAGACAACGACAAGGCAATGGTATCATTCTCCATATCCAGTTTTATCCTTTACTTTCACATGTCCATATATCTCAGTTGTGTTACACAACTATTGCACTGTTCCATGTTGCAGTTGCAATTGTTCGACACCTATTCAAATTTGTTTTCTTCAATGGAACAACAATTGCATAAAGGGAAATTTCCACTTATTCTCTTCAAAACTATAACAAAGAAAAGAGATGTTAAAGAAAGGATATTTCGCACAACCCAAGCAACATTTGTCACAAAATTGCAAACATACATAGTATAGGATCTAAGAAACTAACTAGATCGACAATTGTTGTGCGTATACATCTACAATTCCATCCACACTTTTCTCATAAAAATTGCCTTCACCAATTTTCTGCAGCTTTTTCTGTTGTGCAATTGTATATTATATTGTTCAATATATTAACTATTGTGCTAACGTGCCCAGGTTGAGGGTGTTTTGGTTGCTGCGAATGCATACTCGACCCCCTTCGAGCCTGTATGTGCCAAATGCAACTCTCTTGCTTCTGCCTATGCTTTCATAAATGACAGTACAATTGATTGTTTATGATGCAGTAAAAAATTCCCTTACATATATAGACATTTCCTCAACGCTTCCATCTAAACCGTCAACAACACAATCGTACATTGTACAACTAGACAACCTCTATTACAAGATGTGATTCCTTGGTTAGCAGAATTTCCATATGAAGTATACCTACAGAAAAAGGCAAACTGTGTCTACATGCTACACGACTTTTGGATCCATATCATTACATTAAATGAGGACAATTCCATACTGCATATCGGCTAAACCCAAAAAAAAAATCATATCAAGTGTTGGCAGGAAACGAAACAATCTCATGTTTATCTGTCCATCCTACCCAATGAGGATACAAATATAGTTTTGCAGTGGCATGGAAAATTGAACTAGAAGCACATAAGATTGTTCAGTCTAGGAATGAGAACCATGAAGACAAACCCCATACAATGTATCCAACTGTGAATAAATCAGGTCCATCCTTTGAACCGTCAAAATGGCTTGCTCCTCTTAACGGAACCATCATGCATTTCCAATAATATTGGAAATTTGGAATTGTTAGAACTGGTAATGATAGAACATAGTACTATTAGAAGAAAATGTTCATAGTGATTAGTTGGACAAGAGGATCAAATATTATATGCCACAGCAGAGGAGGCTAAAGTACAATCTTCGAAAAGGTATACCAATTGTGATAGTAAATCAAACACACAAAACGAGTAGGTAGATATAATATTGGACTAGAAAATGATGATTTGGAAATAATGGGCCTTTGTTGAGACTTCTCGCTTTCGAAAATTGCCCTCCCCATTTCTATTTTCCCACTCTCTGTTATCCTTTTTTTTCCCTCTTCTATACTTAACCGAATTCCCCTTTCTTTTCCCCCTCTACTTTCACTTTTTGGTTGCTTTGCTTAGTCGTTTTTCCAAAAATGTCTAGGTGTGCAGGTTGGCGTACTCATGGGTTCACATTTATACTCATGCTTCTATATCACGAGTCTGACCAACGACTTCCTCATTCCATACTTAGCCACGTTTTCGATCGTGAGTTCCCAGGATGGCGGGCTCAAGATTGCACCTCTAGCTTCGAGGGTTGTGGGATATACAGATTGGCCGTTGGACTCCCCCATCGTGCCATGTTTAGTGTTACACATTTTTTCAGTCAAAAATTGTGAGGCATACAATTTGCTTGTCGAGTCCTCATGTTTCATGAGTATCCCTTAACACCCAATTTCATATTCCATCTCCTTCGAGCCTGTCTATGACATTTAGAACAATTATGGACAATATACAATGCATATGCTTATTTAGTCCTTCCGATGTTCATGTACAATGCTTGCATCAGAAAAAGTTGGACTAGTGACATGGGCATGAGCAGTCAATCATCACAAACATCAACATAATGACAAGGCCAAAGGTAAAGATTCATACATTGTGCTTCTGATATGTTTACCAAACAAATATCCTGAGCTATTTATTCATTTATGCCATGGTAAATATGATGATTTCATCTGCAACACATACTTTGCAGTTCACAAGAAGTATCGACGAGCACAAGTGAAACATTGAACATAGTGCAAGTACAATCTTCGAAAAGGTATACCAATTGTGATAGTAAATCAAACGCACAAAACGAGTATGTAGATATAATATTGGACTAGAAAACGATGATTTGGAAACAATGGACCTTTGTTGAGACTTCTCGCTTCCGAAAATTTCCCTCCCCATTTCTATTTTCCCACTCTCTATTATCCTTTTTTTTCCCTCTTCTATACTTAACCGAATTCCCCTTTCTTTTCCCCCTCTACTTTCACTTTTTGGTTGCTTTGCTTAGTCATTTTTCCGAAAATGTCTAGGTGTGCGGGTTGGTGTACTCATGGGTTCACATTTATACTCATGCTTCTATATCACGAGTCTGACCGATGACTTCCTCATTCCATACTTAGCCACGTTTTCATGTGTATCTGTCCATGCTACCCAATGAGGATACACATATAGTTTTGCAGTGCCATGGAAAATTTAACTGGAAGCTCATAAGATTGTTCAGTCCAGGAATGAGAACCATGAAGAAAAACCCCATACAATGTATCCAACTTTGAATAAATCAGGTCCATCCTTTGAACCTTCAAAATGGCTTGCTCCTCTTAAGGAAACCATCATGCATTTCCAATCATATTGGAAATTTGGCATTGTTAGAACTGGTAATGATAGAACATAGTACTATCAGAAGCAAATGTTCATAGTGATCTTGCTTCATGGTAAAATAGTAATCGACAAGTTTCTTGGTGCCCATTTGGGGATTTGGTTCTAGCTGGGATACAATGCCCAATCTTTGTTGGTTTTGTGTTGTCTTGTGTTTGGCAGAATTTTTTTCATGTGCTTTCGTGATGTAGTTCAGGGTTATCATGGGCCCGATTATTTTGTCATGGGAACATATCCCACATGTAACAGAACCAATGTCACTTGTGTTTTTTTATATCAAATTGTTTGATGCATAACTCAATGTGTAGTGCTATATGGAACCTTGTGGGATCTCCCTTGGCGCCTTTTGTGTTCATGCATTGCCTTGTGCCTCGACTTTCAATACATTTGGTGTTTACTTGGCTCTTGGTTGTATGCTTGGTTCTGGAAAATTAATGATACATTCAAGATCTTAGCGGTTTTTCTATGATCTTAAAGAATATACAAGACTTGCTTTTCATTTTAATGTAAGATCTATGAAGCAAATGTAATATGTACCTCATTTTATCACTTTTAATTGATCAATGAAATTACCAAAATTCATCTTCAGAAGTATTTTGAAATAAAAGGATATATGCTATGTGAAGTCCAATGGAACTATCATATCAACCACAGAAAATTAAAATTCATCGTTGTTATACTTACGGTGAAGTTCACAGTACAATATTTTTACTTGAACATCCCAAAATATATTTTCATGTAGCTTTTCGATGATTCTCTTATGCAAACACATCCTGGAAAGTATAAGCATGACTCACTTTATCTATTCCTTGATTGAAGAGCATGTTCACCTATTTGATGCATTTCATAGTTACTGTTAAGACCATCAATGGGGCTTTCTTAACACCAATTCTCACTTCCAAAAATCGCCCTCCCCTTTCTTTTTGCCCTCTCCTTTCCCTTTTTGGTTACTTGGTTGTTTTTCGGAAAATATCTAGGTGTGTGGGTTGGCGGATTCGCGTGTTCAGATTTCCACTGATGCTTTTATATCACGAGTCCGATCGACCGCTTCCCTGTTCCATATTCAACAATTTTTTGGATCGCGGGTTACCGGGTAGGTGGGCTCAACATTGCATTTCCATTGTCCCATCGCCTGCAAACAACACCTGGACTTCCTCGATCTACAAATTGACAACCAAATTCCCCTTTCTTTTTCTCCTTTACTTTCCCTTTCTGGTTACTTAGTCGTTTTTCTGAATATGTCTCAAGCTTTTACATACAGCACCTGAAGTTCCACGATATACAAATTTAGCATCAAGGTCTGTCCTTATGCCTTTTTTCATGTTACACATTTTGCAATCAAAAGTTCAGAGACATACAATTTGACCATTGGTCCCTCACGTCTCCTGAGTATAACTTTTTACACTATTTTGAAGCCTGTCATTATTCCATGTTCTGAATAGGTCTCATGCTTTTATATCACGAGTCTGACCAATTGTTTCCCCATTCCATACTTGGCCACTATTTCCATCGCTGGTTCCCAGCCAGGCTTGCTCAACATTGCGCTTCCATTGTTCTTCGATCTACAAACAACACCCGAAGTTCCGCGATATACAAATTGACCACCGAAGTTCGTCATTATTCCATGTTCCATGTTGCACATTTTGCAGTCAAAAGTTCGGAGACTAACAATTTGACCAACGAGCCCTCATGTCTCCTGAGTATAACTTGTGACCCTATTTTGAAACCCAACTGACTGCTTTCCATACTTGGCCATTTCTTGGAATCTTTTTCATGTGTTGGCAGGTTCACGAAATGTCCAATGCTTAATCGCTCTTCTCCATCCCCACCACCTTCACACTTCTTTCTAGATATGCAATCATTAAGCTTTAATGCTAATAGCTCATCCTGCAAGAACCGTTAAGATTGTCATTAATGTTTGAAAGGCTAGAGGAGATCTATCACTAATACAAATTAAACCAAGATTTGCAGAGGGTTGTGTTATCCCTGCCGAGTGTTCATTTCAAGCATCATGGAATATCTTTTGCGTGTCATCCGGTTGGTGGCTTCACGAAATCTCCAATCCTTAATCGTTGTTCACTGTCACCGCCACCTTTGCACTTTTTTCTAAGTATGCAATTAGTAAGCTTTAATGGTAACAACTCATTATGCATGAATCATAGAGATTGTCATTGATCAGCGAAAGGCTCGAGGAGATCTTCCATTGATACACATTAAATCAGGATTTGCAGAGGGTTATATTATCCCTTCTGAATGTTCATTTCAAACATCATATGGAGCAAACAAAAATTCTCGTTAACTTATGGCAGCAGTTCGACAATAGTTTTGTCTAGATACAATAAACACCTTCGAGCATGATGATCAAAAGTTCTAGTGGTCCAGGGCATATTATTACTACTCATCTCCTTCCGCCCAGAATAAAAAAAGGAGATGGTCCCTTGGTGCGCTGAGAGATATATTTTAATCCAAAGAATTCCAAGGCAACCCCCTGCTCATACAACCCTCCCGCCTGCATTGATGGTCGACGCAGAGGTTGATGCGGTCGATTTTGAGCCAAAAGAAGATGATCTGATGAACGATGATATGGCGATGGATGATGGAGATGAAGGAGTTGCTCCCACTCCTGCACCCAAATTGAAATCAACCATAACAGGGGGCACTTCCCAGCTCAGCAATGACGGCCTTGACAAGACCAAAGAAAGGGGTTTCAGAAAAGAAACTAACGCTGAACCCAATAGTCGCTTGCAGCTCAAGATTTTGAGTCTCTCAACTCGGATGGCAGTCCTCTCCCTCAGAGATGTATCCTTTCATTTAATTTTTAGGGTTTTGGATTGGGTTTGGATTTGTCCCTTGTGCATCCTATGTCCCTGAAGTCTTTGGCTGTAAGAAAATGGTCTCTTGATGCGCCCAGAGATATATTTCAAGCCAAAGAATTATTCAATTGTGGGACCACTCTCTTGTTCTCTGGATATACAATTAACATATTAGGGGGTGAGGACTATAAATCCCAGTGGTGCAAGGCATATTCATACTACTCATCTCCTTCCGCCCACAACGAAGTAATTTGGACCTTTGGAATTGCTCGTGCAGCCTATGTCCCTGAAGTCTTTGCCTGTAAGGAGGGGGTCTCTTGGTCCCCTTCCACCCAAAATGAAGTAATTTGGACCTCTTGAATTTCTCATGCAGGTTGTGTCCCTAAAGTCTTTGACTGCAAGGAGGTGGTCTCTTGGTGTGTCCTCACTTTCAGTTTTGGGCTCTTCCTCTTGCCCTAAATTTTTTTTTTATCTTCTTCCTCGTGGGAAGATTGTGAGAACTATCAGTTTTACTACGAGGAGGGTTCTTATCTCCTCCTACGTTTGAAGAATTATGGGTTGCTATCTTATTGGGGTGGGTCATTGGAGTGATGTTGTGGGATGTCGTACTCTTAGCAGTGGTGGTTGTGGATTGGAAACTCTTCTCACCGGGGCCTTTTCCCTGTTATTTGTACAATTCAGTGGTGCTTTGCAATGTCTCTAGGTCGCCAACATTAGGAGCAGGAGTGTTGTTGACCTGTTTCAAGCCAAAGAATTATTCCACTGCGGAACCACTCTCTTGTTTCTTTGTCACCTCAGGTCTTCCGCAAGATATTGAGATTGAGGCAACCAACATTGACCTTCTAAGGAGAAGGTTGCAAGGAGTTCCTAAAAAATCATGGTAATCAGTTTTGTATGCATGTTCAAGAGCTTGTTGATGGCTCTTGCAGGTTGTCACACAAGAGGAACAACATAGAATTGTATGCATGTTTTTTTTTTTTTTTTGTAACTCATTTACCTGTATTTATGAAAAATATGTTCAATGCTTTGATGCAAAGAAATCAGTCCAATGTCTATGGATAAATATATACTACCCACTATTTTTTTTTTTATATTTACTATTAAAAAAATTGCCTTGGATTCTTGGTTGGTGCTTCTTTGCTGCATTTAACACCTCTTCTCGTTTGCATGGTTCGATAGTCTCGAAATTCTTGAATATTGTATTGGCTCAAGTAATTTGATCTAATATGGGGCATTGAACAATTATATGACAATGCATTGTGTTATCCCATGAGACTTCTATGGAAACATAAATGAATTTCGGACAGTTTCAAACCAACAGTCAATTCTATTCGTAATGCAGATAGAACATAACAACACTAATTCACAATGCGGGAGTTGGGGCCCCACCCAAGAAGTTTCATTTTCATCTCAACCTTGCTGAGAAAACGATCTCTTATTTCCCTTTCGCTTCCTTGATTCCTTTACTCCAAAAGGAAACATTTTATTAGTTGTCCATCCCCTAGCCTCTATTTGAGCACTTTTACTTTATTAATGAAATTACGAAATTTCTTCTTCGCGATTATTTAAAAAAAAATGATATATGGTTGTTGAAGTCAAATGGGCTATGAAATCAACCACAATATGACAACCCATCATGCAGGAAGTTTAATACTTAAAATAATATGTCAAGGCATTGAAGAATGTACCAAGAACACAATTAATCCCACAAGTTGCAATAAAAACAAATCTTCAACAAATCATTTGCTCACACCCTTTTTAATGGTACAAGCACAATAGAAAACGAGTAAGTGGATAAAATATTGGACTAGAAAATGATGGTTTTGCAACAACGGGGCTTGTTTGAGACCAATTCCCGCTTACAAAAATTTCCCTCCTCTTTTCTATTTTCCCACTCTCTTTTATCCCCTTCTTTTCCCTCTTCTATACTTAACCAAATTCCCCTTTCTTTTTCCCCTCTACTTTCTCTTTCTGGTTACTTTGTCGTTTTTCCGAAAATGTCTAACTACACGGGTTGGCAGACTCACAGGTTCACATTTTCACTCATGCTTTTATATCACGATACTGACCGACTGCTTCCCCATTCCATACCTAGCCACTTTTTCAATCGCAGATTCCCAGGAAGGCGGTCTCTAGATTGCACTTCCATTGTTATGTGACCTGCAAACGGCACCCAGACTTCCACGATATACAAATTGACTTCCGAACTCCCACATCATCTCCTCTTCCGCGTTACACATTTTGCACTCAAAAGTTATGAGACATACAAATTGACCGTCGAGGCCTCATGTCTCCTTAGGAACCCTTATCACCCTATTTTGAAGCTCGTCCGATCGCTTTCCATACTTGGCCAATTCTTGGAATCTCTTTCGCGGATCGTTGGGTTGGCAGGTTCAAGAAATATCCAATTCCTAATCATTGTTTCTTGTGCCCGCCACCTTCACACTTATTTCCAAGTATGAAATAACTGAGGTTTAATGCTAACAGTTCATCATTCAACAACCGTAAAGATTTTCATTAATGAGCAAAAGGCTCGAGGAGACAATCACATTGACTATCCATATAAAACTTGTTCAAAAACATGGAGAAAAGATCTTTCTGGGTAATGGGATATCTATTATAGATTTCAATATATTATCCCTTCTTTTCCCTCTTCTATACTTAACCAAATTATTGTTTCTTTTCCCCCTCTAATTTCTCTTTCTGGTTACTTAGTCTTTTTTTTCTAAAAATGTCTAATTGCATGGGTTGGCGAACTCATGGGTTCACATTTGCACTCATGCTTTTATATCGTGACTACGACCAACCGCTTCCCCATTCCATGCATAGCCACTTTTTCGATCATGGATTCCCAGGTAGGCAGGCTCTAGATTTCACTTCCATTATTTTGTGACCTACAAACAACACTCGGACTTCCACGATATACAAATTTACTATCGGACTCCCACATCATCCCCTCTTCCGTGTTACACATTTTGCACTCAAAAATTTCGAGACATACAATTTGACCGTCGGGGCCTCACGTCTCATGGGGAACCCTTGTCACCCCATTTTGAAGCATGTTTGTCCACTTTCCATACTTGGCCATTTCTTTCAATCTCTTTCACGGATCGTTGGGTTGGCGGGTTCATGAAATATCCAATTCCTAATTGTGCCCTCCACCTTTGCACTTCTTTCCAAGTATGCAATAATTGAGGTTTAATGCTAACAGCTCACCATGAAACAACCGTAAATATTGTCATTAATGAGTAAAATCCTCAAGGAGACAGTCACACTGACTATCCCTACACAACTTGTCCAGAAACATGTAGAAAAGATCCTGCCAGGTAATGGGATATCTATTACAAATTTCAATATATTAGCAAAAACGAGTTCGACCGACCGTTTCCCTATTCCATACTTAGCCACTTTTTCGAATGCGGGTTCCCGAATAGGCGACCTCAATATTGTGCTTCCATTATTCCACGACCTGCAAACAACACCTGAAATTCCACAATATACATGCAGAAAATATCTTGCCAGGTAATGGGATATCTATTACAAATTTCAATATATTAGCCAAAATGAGTCCAACCGACCGTTTCCCTATTCCATACTTAGCCACTTTTTTGATTGCAGGTTCCCGGATAGGCCGGCTCAAGATTGCGCTTCCATTGTTCCGCGACGTACAAATATCACCCAAAATTCCACGATATACAGACTGACTACTGAACTGCCGCATCAGGCCCTCTTCCATTTTACATGTTTTGCACTCAAAATTTTCGAGACATACAATTTGATCATCGAGCCCTCACCTCTCCTGAGTATACCTTGTAACCCTATTTTGAAGCCCATCCCACTGCTTTTCATACTTGGACATTCCTTACTTTCTCTTCCCCTTCCCGGCCACCTTTGCACTTGTTTATAATAAAAAATTGTTTATAAAAACATTAACATATATATATATATATATATATGTATGTATGTATGTATGTATGTATTATAAAGACATACAATTTGACCGTCAGGCCCTTACCTCACCTGAGTATCCCTTCTAACCTTACTTTGAAGCCCGTTCGACCGCTTTTAATACTTATATATATATATATATATATATATATATATATATATATATATATATATATATATTAATGTGTAAAATCCTCGAGGAGACAGTCACATTGACTATCCCTACACAACTTGTCCAGAAACATATATAAAATATCCTGACAGGTAATGGGATATCTATTACAAATTTCAATATATTAGCAAAAACAAGTCCAACCGATCGTTTCCTTATTCCATACTTAGCCACTTTTTCGATTGTGGGTTCTCGGACATGCGAGCTCAAGATTGTGCTTCCATTGTTCCGCGACCTGCAAACAACACCCGGTATTCCGCAATGGGATATCTATTACAAATTTCAATATATTAGTGAAAATGAGTCCGACCGACCATTTCCCTATTCCATACTTAGCAACTTTCTCAATTGCGGGTTCCTGGATAGGCGGGCTCAAGATTGCGCTTCCATTGTTCCACAACCTGCAAACAACACCCAAAATTCCGCGATATACAAACTGACCGTTGGATTGCCCCATCATGCCCTCTTCCATTTTACGTGTTTTTCACTCAAATTTCTAAGACATACAATTTGACCGTCGGGACCTCACCTCTCCTTAGTATCCCTTCTAACCCTATTTTGAAGCATGTCCGACCGCTTTTCATACTTGGCCATTCCTTACTTTCTCTACCCTGCCCTCGCCACCTTTGCACCTGTTTATAATAAAAAAATGTTTATAAAAACATTAATATATATATATATATATATATATATATATATATATATATATATATATATAAAGGTTTTATTTCTAAATATGCAATTAGTAAGCTTTAATGCTAACAACTCATCATGCAAGAACCGTAAATATTTTCATTAATGATCGAAAGGCTCGAGGAGTTCTCTCATTAATACGCATTAAACCAAGATTTGTGAAGGGTTATATTATCCTTTCTGAGTGTTAATTTCAAACATCATGGAATGTCTTTCGTGCGTCGTCGAGTTGGTAGGTTCGCGAAACCTCCAATCCTTAATTTCTCTTTGTCGTACCCGCCACCTTTGCACTTCTAAGTATTGTTGCGTAGTATAGTAACAAAGAAGAGCCCAAAAGACAATAACGAAGAAGAAGAGGTCAGCAAAAGAGCCTCCGAAAATTCTATTTCTGAAGCAGAAAAAGGGGACAACTCTTCCAAAGGCACACCATCAGCAGAAGATAAAACAACCACAGGAAGAAAGAGGAAACATGTGGACCACTTGGAAGGAGAGTTTAAGAAAATCAAACCATCCACCTTTGACGGGGAATCTAGGACAGGGGAGGAGGCTGAAGCATGGTTACTAGACATAAAAATTTATTTATAGATCTACAACTATTCCAGCAACATGAATGTCAAAATGGGAATCTATAACCTGAAAGGAAAAATAAGTATATGGTGGCAGGACCTAAAGTTGGCCAAGGGCCTAAAAAAAAAATAGATGGAGTGGTTGGATTTCAAGAAATACTTTAAGAAATAGTATTATCTGGAAGTTACTATGAAAGAAATACCAAAGAGTTTTATGAGTTACGACTTGGTCAAATGACTATGGATGACCCAATAAACAAATTCCTGGAATTATTAAGGTTTGTGTCTTATATCCGGGAAGACAAAGTAAAAATCCAACAGTTCCTAAGATTCTTACCGCAGTCCTATAAGGATAGGATCGAATTCGACAACCCCAAGACCTTAAGTGAAGTTTTCAGGAAGGCCTGAATGTGTTATGACCAATACAAACAACGGTCTGAATTTCCCAAGGCTTGGAAAGACAAGAAACAAGACAGAATGAACCAGCGGAAGAAGGGCTATCAACCAGCCCCTTTCTGGAATGAAGCAAAGAGCTTTCCAAGAAAATATTTTCACTCCAATAACCAAAACACCCGAGGAGGAGGTAAACCAATTAATCTAGGAACCAAGAAGTTTAGGGACAACCCCAAAGAACCGTTAAAATACTGGGAATGTGGAGAACCTCACTTAAGGAGGAACTGTCCACGTCTAACTTCTGCAGTAAGGACCACAGTTCACAACCTACAAGAGGCCTCTACAGTGGGAGGCGTTGGAAGAAGCATACACAGGATCAATGCAGTCGTGGATGCCCGACAAGCTGACCACCAGTCCACTGTAGTGGAAGTTGAAGGTAAAATTAACAATAATCATGTTTCTGTTTTAATTGATCCAGGAGCTACCTTGAGTTATGTTGCCCCTGGTGTGGTGGATTCAAATAAACTTAAGAAAGTAAGGAATATAAAGTCTTTGTTAGTACAACTAGCAATGGGAACAAAAAGAAAGGTAACATAATTCATTTCTTATTGTGAGTTTAGTTTAGATGGTCAAAACACAAAGATAAATCTGAATATTCTACCGTTAGGGTCTTATGATATAATTATTGGAATGGATTAGTTAGAGAGGCATAAAGCAATTTTGGATAGTTATGAAAAATCACTCACTTACAAAGACGAAAACAACATTGTTAGGACAGTACAAGGCATACGAAAACCAGTCTCAGTTAGGCAAATTTCAGTGATGCAATTTAAGAAGTGCATGAGTAAAGGTTGTTAGATTTATGTTATCCAAGTGACAAATCTATTGGAAAAAGAAAATAAACCTAGCCTTGAGGATTTTTCCGTCTTACATGAATTTAGAGATTTTTTTGTAGACGAAATACCTGAATTTCCCCCAAGAAGAGAGATAGAATTCTCTATCGATCCGTTGCATAGTTCAGCCCCTATATCTAAGGTTCCCTACCGAATGAGTTTACCTGAATTAACAGAGTTAAAGATTCAACTACAAGAATTGTTGGACAAGGAATACATCAGTCCGAGTGTCTCGCCATGGGGAGCACCAGTCCTTTTGTTAAAATGAAAGACGAAACTCTAAGATTATGCATTGATTACAGACAGTTAAATAGAATGATTGTTAAGAACAAATACCCCCTACCTAGAATCAATGATCTATTTGATCAAGTGGGTGGGGCAAAGATTTTTTCTAACTTGGATTTAAGATCTGGTTATCACCAGGTTAGAATAAAGGATGAATACATAAGTAAAACAGCGTTCAGGATGAGATATGGACATTATGAATTTGTTGTTATACCGTTTGGTCTCACTAACGCACCATCAACTTTTATGTGTTTAATGAATAACATTTTTAGTCAGTACTTGGATAAGTTTTTTTTGGTATTTATTGACGATATCCTAGTCTATTCGAAAATAGAAGAAGAACACGAAGAACATCTACGAATAGTATTACAAACTTTAAGAAAACACAAATTGTATGCTAAATTTGACAAATGTGACTTTTATCAAAAGAAAATATAGTACCTAGGACATGTAATATCTGAAGAAGGTATTACAGTCGATCCAGAGAAGATAAGAGCCATCACGGAATGGCCTATCCCTAAGGATGTAGCGTACATCCAGTCATTCATGGGAATCACCAGTTACTACCGTGGATTTATAGAGGGATTCTCTAAGATTGCATACCTTATAACATCCCTACAAAAAAAGGGAACCAAGTTTAATTGGTCAAAGAAATGTCAGGAAAGTTTTAATAAGTTAAAAGAACTGTTAACAACCGCACCAATTTTAAGAGTAGCAGACCCAGATAAAGACTTCACAATCTGTGTGGATGCGAGCAGAGAAGGTTTGGGAGGTGTTCTAACTTAAGAAGGGCACGTTATTTGTTACGAATCCCGAAAACCGAAAGAGCACGAAAGAAACTACGTCACTCGTGACTTGGAATTAGCGGTTATCATCCATGCATTAAAAATGTGGTGACACTATATAATGGGCAGAAAATTTAGGTTGTTAACTGATAACAGTGGTGTGAAATTATTGTTTAGTCAACCAGACCTTGACGCAAGGCAAGCAAGATGGTTGGCCTTCTTGAGCGAATTCAATTTCCAAGTAAGACACATCAAGGGTAAGGAAAACAAAGTGGCAGATGCTTTAAGTAGAAGAACTCATGGGTTGTTTGAGATAAACATTAGCAGGGCAGAAAGCGACATTGAGCAAAGGATATAGGCTGCAAGTAATAATGATGAAAAATACATTAAAACAATGGCAGATTTACAAAATAATGCAGAAAATTTAGACAGAACATATCTGAGTTTGGACAGAAATGGTCTACTAAGATTAAAAAACAGGTTATACATACCAGATTCTGCTGAATTAAAGTTAACAGTTTTGGACGAAGTACACACGAAGCCATATTATGGTCATCCGGGATACCAGAAAATGGTAACAGCACTAAGGAAATTATTTTATTGGCCTAATATGAAAGGTGAGACAGCAGAATACTTGTCTAAGTGCCTAAATTGTCAATAGGTGAAGGTTGAACACCAGCACCCAGCCGACTTGTTGTAGCCTCTACCTATACCAGAATGGAAATGGGAGACTATATCACTTGATTTTATCACAGGTTTTCCTAGAACTAAAAAACAAAATGATTCAATTATGGTAGTAATTGATAAGCTTAGCAAGTCTACACATTTTATTCCTGTAAAATCTACATATAAATCTATTAACATCGCTGAAATATTAATGAAGGAAATTTTTAGACTGCATGGTATTCCTAAAATGGTGATTTCAGATAGAGACGTACAATTTACATCTACATTTTGGAAAGAATTGTTTGCAGGGTTGAATACTAACTTGAATTTCAATACAAGCTATCATCCACAAACAGATGGGCAGACTGAACGAACAAACCAAATTGTGGAGGATATGCTACAAATGTACGTAAGGACGAAACCAAGTAAGTGGGAAGACTACCTGCACTTCATGGAATTTGCATACAATAATGGTTACCAGACATCGGCTAAGATGAGCCCCTTTGAAGTATTGTACGACAGAAATTGTACGAATCTGATTAGATGGGATAACCCAGTTGACAGACTCATGGTGGGACCAGAAATGATCCAAGAAATGGAGAATATGGTAAGAAAAGTATAGCAAAATTTAAAAGAGGCATAGGACAGACAAAAAAGTTATGCAGACCTAAAAAGAAGACACCCGGAATTTCAAGTTGGTGACCACGTGTATTTAAAGGTCATAGCAAGAAGAAGTTCATTAAAGCTAGGAAACTGTTCCAAGTTGGCTCCCGGGTTTTGTGGCCCTTTCGAGATCTTAGCTCGAATTGGACGCGTGTCATATCAACTTGCACTTCCCGCAAATCTAAAAATTCATAATGTATTTCATTTTTCTTTGTTAAAAAAATATGTTCATGATCCTACTCATATGGTTGATTGGAACATGGTGCAAGTGGAACCAAAGGGCGAGTTCCAAGAGGAACCTCTGCACATTATGGACAGGAGAGAAACAATACTACGGAACAGAGTCGTCGCCCAGGTAAAAGTTCAATGGAAGCACTTTAGTCCTGAGGAGGCCACTTGGGAATTGGAGGAAGATTTGTAGAAATCTTATCCAACCCTGTTCCGAAAAAGGAACAAACACTGAGGGCAGTGTTGTACTGAAGGGGGAAAGGAAGCAATATCCCCCAAAAAATAAATTATTATTAAAGTCTGAATGCACTTAGGAATTTATTTCCGTTTTTGGCAAATTCGAATTTGGAAAATTATTGCCATTTATGGCAATTCTGAATTTGGAATTTAGTTAATTGTAATTTATTATTGTGATTGTTGGGCAAAGATTTGATTTTCCCAACCAACTCTTTGACTATGACACTTGTAAGAAACAAATATTTTTTAAATTTATTGTTGAGAGACAAATGGAACAGCCAGGTTGAAATCAGTTGACCATGACTCCATGAGTGGGGAATAGGCTTGAACTACCTCAGGAATGAATTTTACAAGTGGCAAATCAGGAATTTGACCATTGGCATCCCCTGAAAATTAGGGATTTGTAAAGATGCAAAAATTACCAAGGGGAAAAGACCTAGGCACAAGATGCTTTTGCATATATAACATATGGGAGGAGGCATGGAGTTGCCTAGTATGATGGGGAAAAGGATATCTCTTTCTGTTATGAGCATTATTTTCTGAGTGTGAGGTAAGGAAAATTTCTGAATCTGAAAGAGGAGTATAGCGAAAGAGGAGGTTCAGGGTTCGTCCTCATGGATTCATGGTCAGACTAGGGGGTGAACGGAGCAAGTAGATTAGTTATTTTGTTCTATGGTTGGGTGGAACTTGGTTGTTCCATTTGTTGTCCCAACACTTTGTTCAGATATGTACTTCTATTTATTGTTTTGTTGGATTGTTTTATTGGGTAATGGCGGGCAAAATGAAACGAATTGTAGAATAAGTTTTCTTTTACAGTTAGAATTTATTAGTGAGTAGAACTAAGAAACTACTGGGTGTTATAGTTGTTGTTGAATGTGTAGAAGTTTACTATTCAAATGATGTACCCTCTGAATTCCGCAATAGGAAAACATATATCAGTTCAATTTTCTTATTGATATTAGGAAGATTTGGCATAAGTATGAGTATAGATTTAAGTATAAACATGCTTAAAATTATTCCAGATTGCTACAGGTTGACTATTCTTAAGTGTAGATCTACAGGAAATACCGGTGTATGCGTTCATAGGTTACAATAAATCTACACTGAACATAAGTATTACCGTGATAAGTAGAACCTATACCATATCTGTAGTTATACCTGTATGTATAGCTATTTGCTTGAAGGATATTTAAATTGTATAATTACCAAACGAAATTTTGAGTGAATATCAAAATCAATATATATATATATGTATATATGTTGCTACCATACATATTTTTCGTGCTATATGAACATCTAATACACAAAAAATATGTATTGACTATTACAAGTATTTTTCATTAAATATGACTATATCAAATGTAACAAAAGGTTACAGTACTTTCATTTTCGTAATCTCATAAGCAAATGTCCAGAGACATAAATACATAAAACATGCTATCTATTACAGAGTCAGTACAATACTTAAACGAGTCTTTAAACTCTATACAATATATGCGACCATAACTATTAAATAGTGAAATTCATATTCATTACGAGGTTTTCCCCTCTGTCTTTTCCTTTATGGATTGGAGATACAAGTAACCAGCTTTCTATAGGATCCTGGTGAAAAACTATCACGATAAAAGTATCCTAAGGTGGAACCTGTATCACTTTAACAAAACCTGGATGGTTATTTTTATTTCAACTTTGTAAGTTAGAACTCGAATACCTTTCGAGTGAGGTGTCCTCATCAATTCCCAAGACACAAAGCGATTAAGTCCTGCAAGGGATTACCAAGAATATCAGTAACAGAGTTATGAAACAAATCAACAAGAAATTAAATATCGAAGATAGAGTAATGTTCAGGATGAATTCACGAAAATTAAACATTGCAGATTTAATACTCGATTAAACACTTAGCTTGAGATTGGCACGAATACTTTCCCATCTGCATCGCTGAAGCAAACTGTCCATAAACTGAAGGGGAGGAGTGGATCTTGAAACGCCTGATGGGTACCCTCGCAATGGAAACAAGGGTCCCGTCATTAGTCTTGTAAACGAATACAAGTTAAATCAATGACTCAGTACCTAACAAACAGATATAACATTATTAAATATGTGAGTTACAATGCATAAACATAATTGTATAGTTTTTACAGTATAAAGTATGTCCCACAGAATTTCCCAGTCGGACTGAGGATAGGATGGAGAGTTATTGTTCTCCTATTTATCAAACTTACAAAAATAATGATAAAGAAAATGCAATCAAGAACAAAATTTTGGACACATCAACCGCTTGTTCCCTCTACGCTAAAGAGGTTAAATTTGGTAAGTAAATCAAAAAAATCATCAAAACGGAGAGTATGGTAAATCATTTAACACAGTTTAAATTATGGAATAATCACATAGTGGAAGTATTAGGACTATAATATTCTCCACCCAGATTCGAGCAAGATAAATTCGATCTAGTTATTATAATTGCCCAACGACAAGGAAATCTTATAGCAGTCTTAAGATTGAATTAAAATTTTATAAATTCTATCTTCGAAGAATCAAATTTCTTTTACTGCGAGTTCAGATGTGTATCCTCTTCCTGAGTTAGTTTGAAATATCTTTACCTAATCTAAACAAAAACAATAAATATGCAACCTATTCCTATAGAGTTTCCTTCGACCAACTTAGGAATGGCCATGGAGAAATATTGGACCAAGCGGGATTCTCAAACGAGGGGTATGTCGTGAACCCCTTTTTTTTTAAATTCAAAGATCAGCGATAAAAGTTGAGGTCTGATTTTGCTGGCATGAAACCCTCATAATTTGGCAAAGATAAATTTTGGTAGAACACACAGAGAATAACTTTACACTGTCATTCACACTGGACACTTTAGGTATGAAATGTTAGGGTTACTGTAGAAAACTCGAGCAGATTTCATCCTCAGATGTTTAGGCATTCATTGATCCGTGAGAGAACTCCAAAATGAAAAACGTACCAGACTAAACTGTAAGGAGTAGTCTGAGGATAGATATTGTCGACAAAATAACTAACAATACGATGGGGTTATCTCTGAACTCAAGCAAACTGAACCACCTAGTAAACCACTTACAAAACCTCAACGAAGAGCACGAGTGAAGGGTGGATACTTCGTAGGGAAGGCTAGTGTCATGACCACCATGAGACAGATTACAGTCATACAACACAGAGCAGCGATGGAGCATTCATAGAAAACAAATGATAAGTGAAACTCAACCCTTTAGTTACCAAAAACTTTCATTAATGATTGATATTTCGAACTACTTACTCACAGGGTAGAAAATTCATTAGAATAAGAGGTGAGCTTATCTGGTAAAAGAGAAGAACCAGATGGTTGCGCATCCATATTCTTGTTGTACACAGAGCAGGAACCTTTCTTGTCACCTTATAGTTTTACACACACAGGAAACCCTTCCAGAGGTTAATGCGGGGAGATTTTATGAAATGCATAGGATCCAAAGGAAGTTGAACTTAGTGACCACTCGTATCAGAGTAATGGTGAGGGAAAGTGTGGGTAGGGTGGCCATGTGAATTAAACGCACTTGGCACATCCTCATTGGTCATGCCAACCTAGGATCAGTATTGTTGTAGAACCCTAATAACTTCTTATCCAGAGACATTATGAATTTTACGAACCAGCCTGATCTCGCTTTTAACTTAACCATAAAGACTGTGAGTGCATTTTTCCTGTCATTTTAGTCGGGATGAGGTTGTTGGACAAAAGGGGGTCAGACTCGATAGGACATCGGGTCTAGTGTTGTTTTTTCATGCCTGGTGGGATACCGAACCTCGACGCTAAACCTCTCCATCTCGATCAACCCTGTTACTTATATAACTGACGTGTGAGTCAAGTTCCCTGTAACCACCAGGTTAAAGGTTTTAACAAAAACAAACTGTGAAGAATGACCACTAAAGTAATAGTTAGAATGTGTTGTTAGTAATGGCTTAATGGTCAAGAACAGACCCGTATACTTTCATAAGTGATAACGTGGAAAACTATAGGTAAAACCTATGTTAAAAAAATTCACGAATTCAGAAAGGTACACTAACTTGCCCAACCTTAAACATAGGAAATACTTATATTTATTCATAGAAGACTATGGTAAGAAGTGTTTGTTCACCATCCTTTTCAACGAATACACACACACACACACACACACACACACACACACACACACACACATGTATNATATATATATATATATATATATATATATATATATATTATGCTTGAGTTTTTTAAAGTATAGATAAGAACATAATACATTTGTAAGGGAATGTGTTGTGATAAGTTAGTGGTATTCCTTCATTGGACTTGACATGGAGGGTATGAGGATTTGGTTACAAGACGACTTTTGTGATTTGCACTGAATTATTTTAATAAGCTTGACTTTGTAAGAAGTTTATCAACTTGTTACTAGCAATTACAGGTTTATAACCATTAAATATATCATAATAAAAAGTAGTAAGGCACCTATCAATTTTTTTTTATTTAAGAAAATTTGGGGTACATTGCAACATTCCTCTGCCTTGGAAAGTCGGGGACTTCGTGTTGAGGAACGTCAACAAAATTGACAAATTCACATCCCATTTCAACAACTTGAACCTAAGATATGTTGAAAGGCTAAGAGGGTTCGACCCTAATGGGATTTTTTTAGAACATTTACCAGTAGTTGGCTTCAACAATTCTTTTATCCAGACACGCCTGATGGAAGACATAGACAATGACAACAACACTCCTGCTTCTGACACTGGCAACCTAGAGACATTACAAAGCACCACTAAATTGTACAAACAATAGGGAAAAGGCCCCGGTGAGAAGAGTGTTCAATCCCTAGATACCACTCCCAAGAGTACGACATCCCAGAGCATCGCTCCAATGACCCACCCTAGTAAGAAAGAAACCCAGAATTCTTCAAATGGAGGAGGAGATAAGAACCCTCCTCGTGCTAAAATTGATAGTTCTCACAAGCTTCCCATGAAGAAGAAGAGAAAAACATTTGTAGGGAAAGAAGAAGAGCCCGAAATTGAAAGTGAAGACATGGAGCTTGAGACTGATCTGGATAGTGTATTCTGCAACGTTGATCAGCCCGAGGACGCGATCCAGCATAGTCCCCCAATGGAAATAACTAAGACCAATTTTTTTTACGAAGATGAATACTTTGTATTCCAGAGCGTTGTTTTTTACAACGAGTCTAAAAATTTAATTATTGAAAAGAGAGATGTAAGAAATAAGAAAGGGAAATCTCGTTCAGAGATTAACCTTAAGAACATGCGATCATCCCAAATCTCCCAACTTCACCGAGAAACCAGAGCTGCTCTTAATTATTCCATTGGAGGCAATGAGGCCGAGAATGCCAGACTAAAGGACCGAGTGAAGGAATTGGAGGAAGCTTTGATTCCTATGCCATTGGTTTCTAGTCCTTAAGCAATAACCGTGCCTTCCACCCCTGCAGCCAAGTTAAAAGGATCCTCCAGCCTACTCGCATCATGTAGAGGCTATGTGGAGAAGAATATCAAGAAAAGAATGGAGTTGATTACTCATGCTTGGGAAACATCAAAAAGTATGGTTTCCCTTGGAGCGAGGGCATATGTTTTGCACGAATATTTGTAGGGGGATTTAAAAAATGAAGAACATTTCTATCTAGACACGACCATCCCTTCTGGCATCCATGTCGACAACATGATAGATATGAGAAGAAGACAAGAAGATCTCCCCTCCCCAAACCGGATCACTCAATTAAATGCATGCTGGAAAGAGAAAGTGAAGAACCTACATCTCATTGTCCAATCATGTGAACAAGCCATATAAAAAAAAGAAGAATTATTCAGAAAACTGACCGAAATAGACTTAGCCAGAAGTACCAACGAGGTCCAAGACCCCAACTTAATCGTCAACTCCTTGCCCTTAACTATTCAAGCCTCCAATGAACAAGTTGATATTTTTAAAGGGTTGTCTTTAGAAACGTTTTACAACATCCTTGAATATGGTGAAGATGACATGGACAACTGGCTAGTGGACTATTTGGTACAAACTAAAGAAATTGATCAGGCTCTGCGTAATCTTTCTATCGATCTAAGGGAATTAGAAAATGAGCTTTTCAACATAAAAATCTGGGATAAGATCAATGTGGCCCCCTTGAGAGGCTACATTGAAGAATGGATCCAAAGGCCAATCGAGAAGCTCACCGACGAAGGGAAATAGGCAGTTGGCACGATTCCAATAGTCATCGACGACAACAATAAAAATGCATCAACAAACAAATAGAAAAGGGGGAGATATATACCATCAGTGTAAGTCTATACTGATCACATCCTGCTTTGTTTATCAATC
>ML799347.1:121476-146425 GCA_009831015.1 Picea engelmannii | reverse complement strand
GCTGAGGGACAGGCGATGCTGGAGGATGGGGAAGACTACCAGAGTCTTTCAACCATTTGAAATCAGCGATTTGGAGGCAAGAAGAAGAGCCCGAAATTGAAAGTGAAGACAGCTTGAGACTGATCTGGATAGTGTATTCTGCAACGTTGATCAGCCCGAGGACGCGATCCAGCATAGTCCCCCAATGGAAATAACTAAGACCAATATTTTTTACGAAGATGAATACTTTGTATTCCAGAGCATTTTTTTTTACAATGAGTCTAAAAATTTAATTATTGAAAAGAGAGATGTAAGAAATAAGAAAGGGAAATCTCGTTCAGAGATTAACCTTAAGAACATGCGATCATCCCAAATATCCCGACTTCACCGAGCAACCAGAGATGCTCTTAATTATTCCATTGGAGGCAATGAGGTCGAGAATGCCAGACTAAAGGACCGAGTGAAGGAATTGGAGGAAGCTTTGATTCCTATGCCATTGCTTTCCAGTCCTTAAGCAATAACCGTGCCTTCCACCCCTGCAGCCAAGTTAAAAGGATCCTCCAGCCTACTCGCATCATGTAGAGGCTATGTGGAGAAGAATATCAAGAAAAAAATGGAGTTGATTACTCATGCCTGGGGAACATCAAAAAGTATGGTTTCCCTTGGAGCGAGGGCATATGTTTTGCATGAACATTTGCAGGGGGATTTAAAAAATGAAGAACATTTCTATCTAGACATGACCATCCCTTCTGGCATCCATGTCGACAACATGATAGATATGAGAATAAGACAAGAAGATATCCCCTCCCCAAACCAGATCACTCAATTAAATGCATGCTGGAAAGAGAAAGTGAAGAACCTACATCTCATTGTTCAATCATGTGAACAAGCCACATCAAAGAAAGAAGAATTATTCAGAAAACTGATCGAAATAGACTTAGTCGGAAGTACCAACGAGGTCCAAGACCCCAACTTAATCGTCAACTCCTTGCCCTTAACTATTCAAGCCTCCAATGAACAAGTTGATATTTTTAAAGGGTTGTCTTTAGAAAAGTTTTACAACATCCTTGAATATGGTGAAGCTGACGTGGACAACTGGCTAGTGGACTATTTGGTACAAACTGAAGAAATTGATCAGGCTCTGCATAATCTTTCTATCGATCTAAGGGAATTAGAAAATGAGATTTTCAACATAAAAATCTGGGATAAGATCAATGTGGCCCCCTTGAGAGGCTACATTGAAGAATGGCTCCAAAGGCCAATCGAGAAGCTCACCGACGAAGGGAAACAGGCTGTTGGCACGATTCCAATAGTCATCGACGAAAACAATAAAAATGCATCAACAAACAAATAGAAAAGGGGGAGATATATACCATCAGTGTAAGTCTATACTGATCACATCCTTCTTTGTTTATCATTCTATTTATTCCACCTTTTTAAACATAAATGTCTAACCAAAAATTGATACCTTCGAATTTCTTATTTGCAGGTCTTGCTCTCTACCATCACCCACTTCTTCTTTCTACAGTTCAATTTCTTGTACATATTTATTTTATGGTCCGCAAGAGCCCCAATCCAAGTCTATATGACAAACGCATTTAAAATTCCAGGAATATGTAACAGACAATATTATTTTTTGATATATTTCAAAGAAAACTATTTTTATCTCCTTTTATATTTATGTGCTTAGAAATTTTTATCTTCAACTATGTTGAATGTCAAGAGATTGTGTTTATTTAATTTGAATGTTTAATGTGTGTGATTCTTGGTCCTATTTTCTAGGAAACTTTATTTCAAAAAACAAAAAAAAACAATTTTCTATCGTTTTGTATTGCTTCAAGTCATTGCGACAAATGTTCTCTAAGCCCCACATTTGAACTATACACGCCACAAGAAAAAATTATAGAGGAGTACCTGATCCAGAATTTTGCGAACGCGGTTGTGACTTGTTTCAAGCCCACGGTTCCACACTCCATATGACCAAGGTTGTGATTAGTGTATTGGTGCAATGGATAAGGTTAGCCCCGGTCGATCGAGCTAGCCCGCTGACTAAGGGATACCAAATAGGGGGGTTGCAACCATAAAAGCACGTGGATGCAACAATGTGTGGCCACATGGCCTTCAATGCGACCGGGGGCCGAGAACTAAGGGGGAAAATGATCCAGCCCCTGACGCAACATGGGGTGCGCCTATACAACCAGGGGCCAGTGCATTTGGGGGTTGCACCCAATATTGGCCATAATGTGGGTTTTAACTATACAATAAGATTTTTAATAGATTTTTATTGATTTATAGGCGTGTTTTTGGAGATTTTGGTCATTATTGGGAGATAATGGGCCCTTTTTGAGGCCAGATCTTGGGGGGAAGTTGGGAGATGGTTACCAACTTCAGATCTATATAAACCATACCTTATTGAGGCCATGGCGAGGACATTCATAGTAGGTTTATGCTGAATATTTTCCAAGCCAAAGTCATTTTTATGCAGGGAAACTGTTGAGGAGCGCACCTTTGCGGGCCATTTATGGGAGCTTTGGTCATCCAATTTCAGTGTCGTTTCTTTTGTTGGGTTCTAGAGATCTGGTAGAACAAGACAAAATCAGTTTTGTATCTTTTTGGCACTATTGTGATGTACTTTTAAAGCTTCAAACAAAAATAAGAAAGCCTCACCCACTCAGACAAAGGCCCGGAGACATAGGCGAGATTGTCGAACTCTGTTATCACATTGGTATTTATGGTTTGTCGTTGCTTATGCTTCTTTTCAGATCTATATATGTGTATATGGTTGTTATGTTTTCTCTTCATTTCTTCCTCTTTCATTAAGATTCCTAATTGGTTAATCAACACATGCATAGTAACTCAACCATTGTTGTGTAAAAGATCTTTTCGGATCAATTGGTATCAGAGCTAGTTGACGTTTGGATTTGAGTTTTGCATGTTAACCAGGGAAAAGATACATTGTGGTGAAGATGATCTTGTTGAAGAGAATCCATTTATTGTATTGAGAAAGAGAACTTATCAAAGCGATAATATGGCATTGGAAGAGGGACTTTCTCTTGATGAGAAAAAGTTTCAAAAAAAAAAAATCTCCATGTCGAAGATGATGAACGTTTTGTATGAGGATTACCTGGAAAGGAAAAGACCAAATCTGGATGAATCTTCAAAGGGAAAAAGTGAAGAAGGATAGGATCCTCCTCAAATTCCTCCTTCACCTCCATCTTCACCTCTTTCTTCTTCAAGTTCAAGTTCTAAATCCAATGCAAAGAAACATGCCATAAACATAAGAATGAAATACATTTATTAAAACTTGATGTTAAATTCGAATTACCCATGTATGATGGTGAAGTTAATGCAGAGAGACTTGACAATTGGGTCAGACAGATGGAGGTTTATTGCAGTGTGCGTAGATCAAGGATGAGGCCACTTAGATCAAATTGGCATTATTGAGACTTGCAGGCACAACACTCATCTGGTGGAAAAGAAAGTTGCAAAATGGCACACAACAAGTGGGTAATGTATTTCCATCATGGAAAAGTTTTATTTCTTCACTTAGAAATAAATTCTATCCTTTGGGTTATAAAGAGAAAGCGTTAATTGAATGGAAAGATTTAAAACTAAGAAAAGGACAAACCGTGCAAGAATACACAGATGGCTTTCGTAAAATGGCATTGATGTTAGATATTCCTTTACATACCCAAGAAACTCTTATGAAGTATATAGGAGGTTTACCTGCACATATTCTAAATATTGTATTCATGTTTGGACCAACTAATCTTGATGAGGTTTATGTTCAAGCGACATACATTGAAGCAGGTAAAACATGTGTTGGTGTATCAGGGGAATCGTCTTCAAGGAAAGACGACAAAAGGAAGTGGCATGGAAAGAAGTCAAATTCAGTGGCGAGAACGGAAGAGAAGCCATCTTGCAAACATTGCAAGAAAGAGGGGCATGATGGGGACCGTTGTTGGGAATTGCATCCCAAGAAGAGGCCAAAGTGGTTCAAGGAAAATAAGGGGAGGAAAAGAGTTGCACCGACAACACGACCCACAGACTTGGGATCGGATTCAGGTGATGAATCTAAGGTCTCATTGGTTGGTATGATATGTAAAATTGGTGAAGGATTTGATTGTAGAAGTAACTTGTTTCACATCAGGGTCATCATCAGGCACACTAAGGTTGACACATTGATAGATAGTGGATCTCAATCTAAGTTAATTTCAGAGGAATTGGTTAAGAAATTGGGATTAAAAACACAGATGCATCATAATCCCTACACACTTAAATGGATAAGCAACAATCATCAAATGCACATAACCAAGTAGTGCACATTAAAATTTGCAATTTCATCTAAGTATGTGGACGAGGTAACATGTGATGTGGTTCCATTAAGTAAATGTGGAATGGTCTTAGGCAGTCCATACTTGTATGATCGTAAAGCAATCTTCTAAAGCGCCCTTCAATTTTTCACTACTTTGTATAGTTTTTTACCCTTTTATGAATGCTTTGGTGTTAATTCAGGTCCATGGATGACTTCATCGTTGTTTGACGATGATGAGTTCTTGTAACCATGTGCGAAAAAAATTTCAGTGATAACAACATGGCATATAGGTGGCCAAGCGCCAGCCCAAAGGGTTGTGCACTAGCCTCTAGCCCGAATATACAGGTCACATGGTACAATGTAATGGGACCATGCCCATATAATGCGCCTAGGTCACGGTTATAGCCCTCGAGTGAAAAGGCGAGCAAAAGCTGGAGGTTAGTCCCGAATATTTGGTGCCTTTTGTTGATGGATACGTGGCCCACGCCTTTGTAGTGGAGCTCCTCCGATATGGATAGAGGTTATATGTAACACGAAGAACCGCGGGTTGGAGTCCCAACCCCTTTCTGCCCACATACATATTACATTGCACCTTAATTAATATATAGTGAGTTGTATAAAACAAGTCCCACCTTTGGCGCTGTGGTATCTAGACCTTTCCCAAATAATAGCCTCCCGTCAGAGGTCACGAGTTCGAATTTAGAGGCTCCAACAATTTTTCATATGAACACTTCGACCAACACCTGGGTGCCACGTGGCACCTCCTAATTCGCTGGAAGTTGATGCCAAGTGTCGAAACATGATTGGTCCAAGTCTATTGCCCAGTCAGCAACCATACCTGCCACCTATCTATGTCGTACCCTGCCATGTGTCACTGTACGATAGGGCCACGTGGCACCTATACGAGCGTGCCCTGTGTCACCCTTCCAGTGGTAACGCGTGTCACCTCCTGGTTGGTCCACAACAGCTATACGAAAACTGCCCACTGTGTTGCCATGTGTCACGTTGCCATGTCATCATGATGATGTCATGTTGACGTCAGTGTTGACTTTTTTACTGTTGACTTGTTTGACTTTTTGCCTGTTTGGAAAAACGATCAGAGTGCGATAACTCTCTCATACTATGTATTTTTGAGGAAGTAAATATATGGCTGGAATAGGTACGACGAGTCAGTCGCGATGGAATTGGTTTCATCTGATTCTGAGAAATTTCATTTTTGAGCCTTTTCTAGACCTGGGAAGCCTCCTGGATCTGATTCTGGATCACACCTCCCTACTGCAGACCTTTTGGTCCCCAAAAGATTACTGACCAGTCAACAAGCTCGGGATAGGCCACTCGGCTTGTCCTCTGTCTCTGAACTCTATCCTATGCACCTGTCTCATCAAGATCAATTGTAACACAATCATGACAACTTACATCATATTGTTAGCCATTTGAACCTTGTCACATTTTACTGAAGCCACTATCATTCATGTAGACAACATTACTAATGATAGGATCAAAAATATGACTGCAAATGAGATGATATACTTGTAATATTTGCACGACATGAGCTTATCTTGAAGGAAATTGTGATTGATTTTTCATTCAACAATCATTTCATGTTCTTGCTTAAGATCGATTACTTCATTTGAAACAATTATAGGTTTGTTTCTTGCTGGAATTGCCTTCTTTAATTGTTCCATTGTTTGAAGAGTTTTATTTGCCTTTACATGATGAGCATGAACCACATAGTCTTGACCTGCTTTGGTTAATTGATATTGATTCTTTGTCTTGTAGAAGATTGCCTTACGATCATATAAATATGGACTACCTAAGACCATTCCACATTCTCTTAGTGGCACTACATCACATGTTACCTCATCCACATACTTAGATGAAATTGCAAATTTGATTGTGCACTGCATTGCTATGTGCATTTGATGATGATTGCTTATCCATTTAAGTGTGTATGGCTTATGATGTACTTGTGTTTTTAACCCTAATTGCTTAACCAATTCTTCTGAGATGACCCTGATGTAAAACAAATCAAACATAGCCCAAAGGGGTTGGGTGAGTGCACAAAAGTAGGGTCACATGTCATATAGGTGGCCAAGTGCCAGCCCAAAGGGTTGTGCACTGGCCCCTAGCCCGAATATACAAGTCACATGGTACAATGTAATGGAACTGCACCCATATAATGTGCCCAGGTCACGGTTATAGCCCCCGAGTCAAAAGGTGGGCAAGTGTTGGATGTTAGCCCCAAATCTTTGGTGTCTTTTGTTGATGGATACGTGGCCCGCGCCTTTGTAGTGGAGCACCTCCCATATGGACAGAGGTTATATTTAATACGAAGAACCGCGGGTTGGGGCTTAGCCCCAACCCCTTTCCACCCCCATACATATTGCATTTCACCTTAATTAATATATAGTGGGTTGTATAAAACAAGTCCCACCTTTGGCACTATGGTATTCGTACCTTTCCCAAAGCGTAGCCTCCCATCAGAGGTCACGAGTTTGAATTCAGAGGCTCCAACAATTTTGCATATGAACACTTCGAGCAACCTCTGGGTGCCACATGGCACCTCCTAATTCACTGGAAACTGATGCCAAGTGTCGAAACAAGATTGGTCCAAGTCTGCTAGCCAATCAGCAACCGTACCTGCGACCTGTCTACGTCATACCCTACCATGTGTCATCGTACGATAGGGCCACGTGGCACCTGTACAAGCGTGCCACGTGTCACCCTTTTAGTGGTGACACATGTCACCTCCTAGTTGGTCCACGTCAGTTGTACGAAAAATGCCCATTGTGCTGCCATGTCAGCATGATGATGTCATGTTGATGTCGGTGTTGACTGTTTTACTGTTGACCTGTTTTACTTTTTGCCTGTTTGGCCAAACTATCAAAGTGTGATAACTCTCTCATGCTGTATCTATTTGAGGAAGTAAATATATGGTCGAAATCAACATGACGATCTAGTCGCGATGGAATTAGTTTCATCTGATTCTGAGAACTTTCATTTTTGAGCCTTTTTTGGACCTAGGAAGCCTCCTGGATCCGATTCTGGATCAATAAGAGAGTTTTATTGCCTCTTATGAAGGGGAAATAAGGAGTATACCTACCCCTCATCCTTCCTTAGATGAATATGCATCGAAATAAATTTTCCATACATTGCTTTGTTGACCTGTCAGTGGTTGACCTTTGCGCTGGCTAACTGATATTTCAGGTTCATCATCATTTAAATGAAAAACAGATGAACCGATCTCATCCTCAAAGACATAAATGGGGTGACTGATTGGATTATGATGATCACTGACAATGTAGGCTAACCTTACCTCTCTGTATAGCCTCCTATGTTCTCCTCCAAACACAGGGATGGTGGCATAAGTGAGGTTTATTTGTAATGATCCTCCAACCTTCTTAGCCCAAGTTTTGGATAAGAGCATACCAAACTTTGGGGGAATGCCAACCACAATAATGTCCATCACTACACTCTTCATTGGTAACTGTTCCAAATAAAATACCATATATTTAATCAGTCCCAGACATTTTACTTTCTTAGAATCAGAGTACAGGTCTTGGAAAGGTTTGGTGATGTCCAGACCTAGTTCTTCCATAACAACTTTGGGAATGACATTGTGTGAGGCTCCTGAGTCCATGAGACAGTTATGTGGGATCTTGTCATGAAAATTTAAAGATATATAGAATTGTGTAGAAGCATCAGATCCATCCTCAATGTGTGGACCCATAGTAATGGTTGGGTTTTCATCCTGCAGACTAATTACATCAGAAGATACACTAGAAGTAGTTGGTTGTAGAACTTTCTTAATAGATTTTTTGAAAGGTTAATCCTTCATCAATTTTGTCAAAAGCACATGGATCTTGATCTTACTTAACTCATGTTCCAGACTGAAAGAGGATGGTGGCCTATCAGCTTCCTCGATTTCAGGGGTTGCATGTTTAGATGAGGGAGGTTGTTGAGTTTTATATGACATACCTTTATTTGGATTAGGCTTGGGAGGAGCTTCAACCTGTTTGTTATGATCGGAGGTAGTGGCTTTGGGAGCCGCTACTCTTGTCCTCAAATCATATTTCTTATGGGGTTGGCCTTGTATAAATCCCTCTTCCCCTATATGATTATCAAACTGATTTGATAGTTGTGTTACCTCATATTTTTGTTGTGTTAGGTGGTTGGTATAATAATTTGTTTCATTGAAAAGCACAAAAGTATCATCCATGACATCACTATCTGCATCCATCTCCTCAATATGATTGTTTTGGAAAGGAGGCACTACCCATTGATCATCAACATTTCTCCTTTCTCTCTGCATTATTTGACGGGCATCATTAGGCCTTCTAAATTGGTTTGGATTTCTATTTCCAGCCCCTTGAAAAGCTTTGTTTTGTTGTTTTGATTCCCACTTCAGCTTAGCTATTTCAAATGTCAAATCCTTCAAAGTTTTGGTCATTTCATCAATTTTGGGATCATCTGTGGTTGAGTTATATGAGGCAAGGGAATCATCTCTCTGTTTCTTCTTATCTTTATCAGATCGGGTCTTTAACGTGTCTGATGCCAAGATATTGGATTCAACATTAATATCTACTTCCTGCATGGACAACAATGTGGTGGATCTCCTCTCTCTCAGTAGGAGGGAGAACTTTGCATCAAATGCATTAGCATAAGTGATCTTGGCAGAGGCTTCAATTGGTTTGATCTCATATGGGATTCTACCATACATCTTATTGAATCTCTTGGTGAAATCTAAAATACATTCACCATTCTTTCTCTTTAGGGCCCAAAACTCAGTGATGTATTAGAGATAATCTCTCCTATCACCCCATTGTTTTATTAAAGTTTCATCCAATGCCTTAATATCTCCAATGGAGGCTGGAGGAAGACCCTTGAACCATTTTTTGACTTCCCCGTCCAAACTCTGCACAAACAACCTCATCCACACATCTGCATATTCAATGTTAAAGTTGTCTGCAAAGCTACAGAAGGCTACTAGATATTCCTCAACAAAAACCTCACCTTCCCCATTATACCTAGGTAAATATTTCATGTAATCTATGGCTGAGAGGGCATGTAAGCCTACAAGAAGAACTAGGGGTGCATATCTAGCAACAATTATGACATCCATCATGTTAGCAGCCATGGCATGGGCAATAGGAATCTAAAGATTTATGGTAGCTATAGGGGTGGATGTTGGACTGGATGATGAAGTAGATTCAGGAGTTGAAGATGTTTGAGGTTCCTTGGAATTATGATTTTCAGGGCTAGCGAATTCAAGTTGCATGTGATGATAAAGACAAGTAGACTCTTTGTGAACAACTTTTCCCTTTAGGAGGGAGGTATATCTCTGAGCTACAGTGGATTTCCTTAATTTCCTTTCTGGCTAAAAAACTATTGTGTCCTTCTCAGGGTTATGATGAGCCTTGGTGGCTTACTGTGTTCAAATTTAGATCTATTGAATCCTTTTCTAGGCGCCAGTATTTCTTCTGTAAATTCTACTCAGTGGATTCGACAGGTGAAATATGGAAGTTTTTCTGTGTCTAATATTTGTTCACCATCAAAGGTCAGAGCTAATCAATGTCGTTCTCTGAGGGAAATATATTTTGTTACTCCGTTCCTTGGCAACGGCGCCAGAAGATGTTGGTCCTAAGGTTTGCACCTGACTGCTAAAGGGAAAAGATAGGCCACCTCAAGTTTGTAATGATTTGTTTTTTACAAGTAGGTTTCGTTGGTAATCTTAAGGACATGTTTTCAAAGATGGTACTCTGGTAGGACATGCCACACAATATAAAAGTAGGTTCTCCTTTGCTAATGGTATGGGTATTAAATGACAATTGGGGATATAAAAAGACAAACATAGACAATAACAACAAGCGATGCAATGAATCACTTGTTGTGTGAAAACTAAGACCTAAAATAATATCTCAAGACTTAGACAAACATCTATATGCAAATCATTCAACATGTTGCAAAAATAGTGGATCTTTCATTGAACAATAGTTGTATAACAGGTTGCATAATCAACAAAAGATAAACTAAAACAATAGCTGAAAGAATAAGGAAACGTACATCGCACACATCACAAATTCTGCATTCGAGATAAGAATCAACACAGAAGGATTTGAGTAAGAGAACACAATTGTCATCAACATATATTCACGAGGTAGAAAACTTTACAATTAACTGAGCATGTCCAATTCCTTTGTTGCTTCTACTTTCCTTCTAAAAAATCCAACCCCTAAAACATACAAATATTGCATATTTAACAGACTTGCAAAGATTCTCTCCCATCTGGGAGATGGGACCTAACTCTAGATAACTAATTGTAGCACAAATCATTAACTTAAATAAAACATTTGCATGGAGTACAACATGTATATTTCACACTAGACTTAACCAACAAGAGTGGTTCTTATCAGACATAGAAGACCACTCATTTATTTAATCTAATAGAATCCTGGAACCGATCAACTAAAAATTGCTACTGTCTCTGAGACTGAACTGATGCATGTGTTGGATGAACTGTGATTGGCAGAAAAACTAGGAGTGACAGAACAATGTTTTGTGTCGAGTCCTGGCATGCCTGCATGATGTTTGATGATTCTGGAGGGTAACCGGTTGCATGGGGAGATCTTCACTTGATCTGCTTCTTCACTAAATTTATGGAGTGTTCTATAACTGAGACCTAGAAATAACTCTTTGTCTGTAACAGAGCCTTATCCGTTAAGTGCACTTCGTTTCGACTCATCAGCTGCCATCTGTAATTTCAAAAGATTTTTTGGAAAGGTCATCGGCCTAAAGGTTATGGAGGGAGACGTGGAATCAAGCGTCCAATAAGAGATTATACGAGTGGATGTGGACTACGTGGATGCAAATGACGTGGATAGAGGAATCAAGAACATGAGTGGAAGTGAGTGGAGGTGACATGGAATGACATGCGGGTGGGAGTAGTGAGTGGAAATGAGTGGAGGACAGATGGAACGTGGTGAGAAGGGCGGTATCGAGAGGTATTTTGGTAGGATTTTGGAGGGGGGTCTAGGCATTAAGTAAATTTGAGAGGGGGGGGGTCCGAAATCACAAAAAGGTGCCACGTTAAGTGGGCCCGAGTGCGGGGAAACCACTTTTTTGAACCCCCCCTACCGTTAAAGGTAGAAAGATTGGGGGGGTCTGAAATGTTGTGAGGACCGTCGATCTGGCGATGATGGATGTCATCGATGGAGATTAGAGTGGGATTTAGGCACTACATGACAAAGTGTCTTGTCTCTTCACGATTTGTAACCCCGAATGCACAGGAACTGTTGATCTGTATTGAATACCAGATCTTCACCATCAATCAAGTCAATCATGTTGTTTATTGGTATTTCGAGCCCAAAATGGACTGTTTTGATTTGCTGCCACTTTCTACGGAAGCTTACCGAGCTGACAAGGGACTTGTCAGACCTGGATATCTCCTACACACAAAAAAACTCGGTGGACATGTTGCATGCTCCATTAGTGGAAAATATGATGACAAGTAATTCAAACTCAAACCATAACATGAACTCATCTTTCAAGAAAATGAAAAAGAGGGTGAAAAATAAGTTAAGTCGAGTCGGGGCCTTGAATATGAATGATGATATAATGGAGAATAGGCTAAGCAAGCAAACACAAAAACTTAGAATTGATGGATGTATAGGGTAAAGGAGGGAAAAGGGAAGGGGTGAAGACCTAGGTTACAAACCCCTCCCAAGGCCCAGAGGAGGAAAGATAGGAGGATTCGGGGCAAGAGAAGGATTAGGGAATCCTAAAAAGCACCAAATATTCGAAAGCATGAAGGAAGACAAACAAAAACAAAAGGGAAAAAACAACAAACCAAGACAAAGAATTGTGAACCCAGCCTACAGTGGAAGAAATTCTCAAAAAAGAAGGGAAAAATGGGAAAGCTACCACAACAAAAGGACAACCTCAACCCATGAAAGGGGGGGAGAAACATGCTAGTAAGTAATGAAGGTAGTCTACTGAAATTGTAGAGGATTGGGACAAAGGGAAAAAAAGGAATCATTGGGAAATTTAATCAAAACAGAAAGGCCCCGTATTCTCCTAATCCATGAGACCAAAATTCAAGGATCATAGGTCCTGCGAGAAATGCAAAAAATCTAGAAAGCAAGCGACGCGTTAGCCCTAAATGATAGAGGAGCGTCAAGAGGGATCTGTGCAGTCTAGAAAACCAAGATATTCAAAGAAGAACAAAAACTTGAATCAACTCATTGGGTTCTGTTCCATCTAAAGAATCTGCACTCAGGTACCATCTATCCTATCTTTAATGTGTATATGCGTAATAACTATTGGGAAAATATAGAATGTTGGGAGTCTTTGATGAGAATTAAAGAATTTGGACTACATAATAACTATATCATAGTTGGAGACTTCAACACTACACTACACTAGGGGAAAAAAAAGAGGCTCTATAGTAAGAGACATGTTCAGGGAACACATGGAGGACCTGGTATCTGAGCTGGACATATTCGATGTCCAGCAAAACAAAGGAAAATGCACCTAGAGAAATAAGCGATCAGGAGTGGGACATATAGCAACCAAACTAGACCATTTCCTCATACATAGATTTCTACTCTTATTACCAGATAAGATCTCTTCCCAAATAATCCCCTGGAGCATTTCAGACCATCACCCAATAGCTCTCTCATTCGATAAAGTAGAAAATCTAGGCACTATACCCTTTAAATTCAACCCTCTTTGGATGGATTCACCGAACTTCCTCCCCCTAATTTCCTCTGTATGGTCAAATTGGGTGGATCAGACCCCCATCTATGTCTGGGAACAAAATCTCAAAAGGAGCAAGCAAGCAATCAAGGAGTGGATAAAAGCCTCCCCTCACAAACCCAAGGAAGAAGTAGAAAATTGCAAAAAGAGGATAGAAGAGATACAAGAAGAAATGGAATCAAACGCCATCAACAATAGACATATAAATCAGGATAAAGAACATTTCCAAAATTATATGAGAGCACTTCACAAAGAAGAAAAGGAATGGAAACTGAAATCTTGATCTCTATGGCTTCAAGCAGGGGATAAAAACACCTCCTTCTTTCATAAGCAAGACAACACAAAAATAATGTGGAGGAAATAAAGATAAACTCAGAAACTCACCTTAACTCCTTTGAGGAAATAAAAAAAGCATCTTCCTCTCACTTTGGGGATCTTTATACCAAGGAAGATGAAGATAACAAAGATCAGAGCCAACAGTTTACTAACGACTTCCCACAATTGATAAAGGAAGAGGACAACGTAGAGTTAAAAAAGGTGGTCACAGGGAAGGAAGTCAAAGCAGTGCTAAACGATTTCGATCCAGACAAAGAACCTGGACCTGATGGTTTTACTCTTCGCTTCTACAGAAAGCGCTGGCCAATAATTAAAAAAAAAACTTATTTGTATAATAAGATTTGTCCAAAAATTTTGCAAGATGGGAGGAGCAAACAACACCTCTTTTCTAGCTTTGATTCCCAAGGATAGAAATGCCAACTCCTTTGATATATTCTGCCCAATCTCTTTATGCAACGTCTCTTACAAAATTATGGAAAAAATCATAGCAAACAGACTAGAGCATCTGCTTCCACAACTAATCCTCCCAAACCAAGGTGGATTTGTGGAAAAAAGATAAATTCTGGATAATATCACTTTGGTTCAAGAAGCGATCCACTCCAATTTTAATAAGAAAGAAAAAGGAATGGTTAAAAAAATCGATATGGTAGATGCCTTTGACCGTGTAAAGCACATATTTCTTTTTGAAGTATTAAAGAAATTTGGTTTCCATCATTCATTTATTTCATGGATTGGAGCTTGTATTTCAACCCCCTGGATAGCTCCTCTAATAAATGGACAACCGACTCATTCCTTTCAAGCCACAAGAGGACTAAGACAGGGTTTCCCACTCTCCCCAATGTTGTATGTCCTCATGGCAGTATCTCTAAACAGAAGACTTCAGCATGAAAGAGCTTCTGGAAATATCATTGGACTGAAAAATAGCAAGGGGAGTAAGAGGAATAAATAACTCCCAGTTTGTTGATGACACTCTTCTACTAGGAGGAGCCTCTCGAATTATGGCCACTCGTTTCAAAATGGTTCTAGATCAATATGGAGAAGCTTCGGGAGGAATAATAAACAAGCACAAAAGTCATATATACACATGGCACACAAAAGCAAGTATAATGGTAAGAATTGCAAACATTTTACAGTTTTACTTTTCTGTAGATTGGAAATATTTCAAATATCTTGGCACACCTATTAGCCTAAAATCCCTCCCCGATGAAGCATGACAAGTGATCCTTCAAAAAATCAAAGATAAATTCAAAATATGGGGAGCAATCAGGTTGAACCCGATTGGCAGGGTGGTTCTGATAAAGTTAGTATTATCCCTGTTTCCAATCTTCCAATTCTCAGCTCTCCATGCTTTGATAGAGAAAAAAAAGGCAATGGCCAGACTGATACGAAAATTCATATGGCAAGGGGGAAACGAAAATGGGAAAAAACTTCATATGGTTAATTGGTCCACATTTTGTGCCCCAAAAGAAAACAGAGGACCAAGTATTTGTGACCCATAAAAGGTAAACATAGCCCTAGGGGAAACATTCCTATGAATATTGACCACAAGGGGCAATGAGTGGTGGAAGAAGGCAATCTTCTATAAATACCTCTCAAAAAATAGAAAAATATGTCTGAAAATAGCCATAACACAACAAACAGGATCCCTTATCTGGAAACTTCTAAGAGCCTCTCTTCAACTTATTGCGAAATATATTCATTGGTGTCCAAGGAATGGCAAAGAAATCAAGATCTGGGATGGTCACTTTACATACTCGGGAAAACTGTCTAGTATTCCCTCACTGGACCCCCTCAAAACCTCGCTAAATTCCAAAGGGAAGACCACCCTCTTTCACATCTCGAAGTGGAATAGTAATGAATCATGGAAGGAGTGGAACATGGGAGAGGTTCCTCCAAATCTTATCAGTGTCTTACGTCATTTTCCTATGATCATAAATGGATTTCCCCCAATACACCTCCGCTAGAAGGACAAATGAGAATGGGGTGAAACAGGTTATTCTATGAGGGATGGATATAAAACTCTCCTCTCCAATATTGGACTCCCAGAAAAATCAACAATCTGGAAAGAGATATGGAATGTAAATGGTCTTCCAAAGATAAACATTTTCAGATCGTAATTAGCCCACAACAAACTTTTAATGAGGGAGAATCTGCTCAAAGGAGGTTTTGTGGGGCCTTTCAGATGTGCCCTTTGAAGTCAAGACTTAGAAAACACAGAACATATCTTCCTAAATTACAACTTTTCCAAGCAAGTTATGCACATTGTCTATTCAGAACTAATACATCAAATATCTTGTCCAGCAAATTGTAGAAGCCTGATTGGAAAATGGAGCAAAGCCTACAACAACTCCTTCATAAGAAAATCGACCTTTCACTGCACCAGGTAAGGCCTCTATAAAATTTGTCTGTTGGAAAATTTGGTTGGTAAGGATGATCTGGATTCTATAAGAACGAAATGAATAAAGATTATTAACAGGTTCTTAACACAAAATAACAGATATACAATAAAAGTGGTTTTCTATTCAATAACGAAATAAGTTTAAACTGTAAAATGTAGCGGAAACAAGCTTGCAGGAATGGTGGCGGCTTATCTCTGAGAAGAGATGTGATGGTTGCACACATTCGCAAGAAGAAGAGTACAATGAGGCTCTGAAGGCCTTTTTAAAATAAATAAGAATGCAAAAAACCCTAGACATCCAAAAACCTAACCCTAGGAGATGAAGCGCCAAAAGTCATGTGGACCCCATTTGGGTAAGTTAGTACATCAACTTCCCAGGGTCGTAACTTTTGCATACGATCTTTGTTTTATGCATGTGATAGCACGTTGGAAAGGTATCATCGAGGAGATTCATTTTGGGGGATCAATCATGCATTTGACTAAAATTGAGAAGCTCTATCCCGAAAAACCTTCATTTAGGCCCTCAAAATGGCCCCGGAAGTTAAAACTGCTAAAAATAGTAAATTGCCAAAATTGTCAGAAAATTGTTTTGAGCCAGTTGGAAAAGGTGGGTGGCCACCGATATCTATTTGGATCAATCCTCCCTCCTTAGGAAGAAATGGTCTCCATTTCATTGAGGTCCCCCATCAGATGAGGAAATTTCTGTTGAATTTGGCCCCAGGTGAGCCACTTGCCTTGGTGCGGGAGATGCCCTACTTTGACAACTCGATAAAATTGGATCCTTTGTTGTCGAGTGCCCTTGATATGTGTGTCCACAATCTGATCATTGGATGCATATTGTATGCAGTCAGGTTTGATCTCTATTGGTGTTAGCTATTCTGCTACTTCCGAGGTGTCTAATAATGGTGGGAAATAAGGGCGAAGGAGATGCACGTTGAACACTGGGGGCAGGCCAAGGAAAGGAGGAATGTTGAGCTCAAAAGCATTATCCCCCACGACCTTGGTGATAGTGTACGACCCATAATGGAGTGGGTGAAGCTTCCGATGGGGTCCTATAAGGCATTCTTTATGCAAGTGCAACTAAAATTTGTCACCCACCTGAAACTTATGTGGCACCCGATGTTGATCATGGCGTTGTTTGTACTTGTCATTGAACTTCTGTAGGATATCCTGAACCTGTTTGCGAATGTGTTGGATCCACTCAATGAACTGGGTGGATTTTTCAGCTTCAGTTGGAGCAGGAGATGAGTCGGTCGAGGTGACCAAAAGGGGAAGTGCAACATCTATGGGACCCAATGGTTGGAATCCCAACCCCACCTGAAAGGGGTTGTGGCCGATTGAGCTATACAGGGCTCAGTTGTAGCTATGTGGGACATAGGGAAGGCTCTCATCCCATGTGCGAGGGTGATTTGAATTATACATGCGAAGGATATGCACAATCATTCAATTTACAACCTCAGTTTGGCCATCTGTCTGGGGGTGGAAGGTCGTGGATTTGGTGAGCTTGGTGTCCAGCAGTGACCAAAGGCTCGACCATAATGTATTGAGAAATCGACTATCCCGATATGAGACAATGGTTTGTGGTATTCCAAAATGTACCTAGACTCGTTCAAAGAAGAGCTTGGCAGTGGCCTCTGTTGTGATGCTCTTCTTGCAGGCAACCAAAATCGCCATCTTAGAAAAGCGATCAACAACCACAGAAACAAAGTCATTTCCCCACTTGGTGGACGAGAGGCCTGACATGTAGTCCATTGAGATGGATTCCCATGGCCTGTCAGGAGTAGGAAGAGGGGTGTACAGGCCTTGTTTCTTAGTGGTCGGTTTGGCAATAGCGCAGGCAGTGCAGGACCTGATATACTTGCTGACCTCCTGTCGAAGTTTCAGCCAGTAGAAATGTTTTTGTAGCATCGCCACTATCTTTTTTACGCCGAAGTGTCCTGCCACCTGACTATAGTGGGCTTCCCAAATCAGCTTCACTCGCTCACTTGATGGAACACAAATATGGCCCATATGACACAACAACCCATCTTGAAGATGGAAATTATTGATAACTAAGTTTGCACCCAACATTTGGTAGGTGGTGGCGAAGTTAGGGTCTATCTCATAGAGTTGGGGCCATCCTTATGTCTCGTGGCCGCAAGAGTCTAGCACTGTGGTGAGTGTCACGACTGGCAGTCTACTAAGGCAATCAACGACGCGATTGGTGCTTCATGTTTTATACTTTATGTTGAGGTGGAATTGTTGCAAGTATGTGGGCCACTTTTGATGGCGGTCATTCTACAATTTTCCCTGTGTCTGCATGAACTGAAGTGGCTTATGATCAATGTGGATGATTGTCTCCTTCCCAAGAATGTAATGTCTCCACTAGCGGCAGGCTTGCACAATGGAGTGAATTTCTTTTTCGTAAGTAGGGTACTTACGGACAGTATCTGACAGTGTCTAACTATGATAGGCCACAGGGTGGCCGTGTTGAGTGAGAACGGCGCCCACAACATAGTCTAAAGCATCTGTCTTGATCTCAAAGGGATGTTGCAGGTCTAATAGTGAAAGTACTGGGGTTGAGCACAAGCACTGCTTCAAATCATCGAACGCTTGCTGTTGGGACTGGCCCCACGCAAATTTCACCTTACCACCACCTCTGTTTATTTGGTTGAGGGCCCATGTAATATGGGAGAATCCCAACACAAAAATGCGGTAGAGATTGGCAAGGCCCAAGAAGATTTGAAGCTCAGTGAGTGTTGTTGGGGCTGGCCAGTCATGGATGACTTGGATCTTGGTTGGATCCACATGTACACCATGCTGATCAATGATGTAGCCCAGGTAATGGACCCTGTCCATGCCGAAGGAGCATTTTTCCAAGTTGGCATATAACTTGTGCTACCACAAGGTGTGCAGAACCTGTTGAATATGCTGCAAGTGTTTGGCCCAAGTCTTGTTGTAAATTAGGATGTCATCCAAATACACCACTAAAAAAGTATTGGTCAATGGTTGCAGGATATCGTCCATCATCCTCATGAAAGTGGTTGGAGCATTTTTCAAACCAAAGGGCATGACCAACCATTCAAAAAGGCCTTCCTTTTACTTGAAGACAATCTTCCATACATCTGTCTATTCTATCAGGACCTGGTGGTAGCCAGACTTCAGATCAATATTACTGAAGTATTTTCCCCCCGTGAGTTGATCAAGGAGGTCGACGATTCAGGGAATCAGGTATCGGTTTCTGACTGTGATTTTATTCAGATCTCGGTAATCAATACAAATTCGCTAGGTTCCATCTTTCTTCTATACCTGCACAATTGGGCTCCCGTAAGGTGATGAGCTGGGACGGATGTGCCCCTTGTGGAGCAGTTATTGGATTTGTCCCTTGATCTCCTCGTTCGCTAACAAAGAGCGACGATAGACTGGCCCATTGGGCATCGGTGCGTCGGGGATCAAATCGATGGGGTGCTTGACCTGGCAGTGCAAAGGTACCCCTATAGGTGAGGAGAAGATATCCAAGTATTCTTCCACGATCTTAACTACTTGCTTCTGCTGTGTGGAGAGGTCAGCCGCAAAGACCCTGGATGTGCCTGTGATCTTTCACTTATTCTGAGAGCGAATCACAAAGAAGACAAACTTCCCCATCTGAGAGATGACCTTCCTGCATTGCTTAGCAGAGATCAAGAAAATAGCACTAGGTGGGACTGCCTCGGGTATCATGTACAATTTCATGTTCAAAGTAATAATAACACTACGAGGCCTAGACTCATATACAGCATGACATTTCCATAAATAAGGTTGGCCCAAAATAACATCACAAACTTCGACAGGAGAAACATCACATAATACCTCATCTTGCAAGGCCTTGATGTCGTACGACAGTCGACACTGTTGGCTAACGCGGAGATCGCTTCCTTGGTGGAGACATCCAATGGTGTAGGGTTGTGGGTGCGACGTTGTTGGCAAGGCCAGCCGCTTGATGACCTCTGCTGAGATGAGGTTCTTCTGGCTACCACTATCAACGATGAAGTGCAGCGGGGTGCCTTTTACCCATATCTGTGAATGGAAGAGGCACTCTCCTTCTTCTGGCTCGTCTGGTTCACCAGGCTGGAGCTTGGTGGTAGCAACGGTGGCACTGGGTTCCACGTCAATGATCTGTCTTTCCCTTTCTGGTTCTGGATCTGATTCAGAATCCGCATTTGATTCAGAGGCTTTCACTTCGGCCACCAATGACTGCTTTGAGCGGCAATCAACAATGTTATGCCAAGGGATCTTATGGAAGTCGCACCACTTCCCGGTATCTTTCTTTGTCTATCGGTGTCCTTCTTTGCTTGTGCCTTGGACTGGTTTTCCTGATACTGTACATCTTTTCTTTTTCCTTTGTTATGTGGGTTGGGGCCGCCCTTTCTCGACTTTTTCTGTGAGGGCTTCCCAGGCCTAAATTGTTGCGTCTTTTGTTTGAGCTTCTGCTTGATTTTGATGGCATATCGGTAGTTCGCGCCCAAGGTTGAGATGTCCAAAAATTCCATTTCGGTCTGGATGTATCTATGCATAGCACCGCAATACTTGAGCACCAGATGTCGCTCTGAATCTTTGATACCCAGCTTGGTGCACAAGGTATGGAAGGTATTTGTGAAATTTGGCACTGCTTGGTCTCTTTCTTGCCGCAGTGTGGTTCATTTGGTATACAAGTCGTCATAGCTTCCGACAGGGTAGTATTGTTCCTTAATAACATCCCTAAAGGATTCCCAAGTGGTCGTGACTGAAAATAATGAGGTTTCCTCTGTTTCCTTTTGCTCACAGAAAGTTTCCAACCAATCTTTGACATGGGGAACGACTTTGAGGAGTGCAAAAGTAATATTTTCTCTATTCGAAAATTTATGGACAGAAAAATACCTTTCTAGTAGATTCAACCACTTGTCTACAACATCTGCGTCTATCTGACCTTCAAATATAGGAATATCGAAGTTTATTTGTACCTTGAAGGGGGCAGTTCGAAGAAGATGTGTCCCCTGTTGGTAGCCGTTGAAGGATTTGCACGAAACTATCCATCATCTCGTTCCTCTGTTGCGTGAGGGCTTCCTCAATCAAAAGTTTGAAAGGATCTCCTGTTCCATCATCTTTCTTTTCTCTTTCCATGAGAGGTCGCTTGGGCGTGCGAGAGCTTATTTTCTCAAGAGAAACAAGCTCGAGACCCAACTCTTTGTACTCCGACCTCGTTGGGGACATGCATTAAGATGACAAGGAGCAGACCGCTCTAAAACCACTGATCTAGATTTTATGAGAAGAACAAAATGAATACAGATTATTAACAGGTGCTTAATAAAAAATAACAGAGACACAGTAAAATTGGTTTTCTATTCAATAACGAAATAAGTTGAAACTGTAAAATGCAGCGGAAACAAGCTTGCGGGAATGGTGGCGGCTTATCTCTGAGAAGAGATGTGACGACTGCATGCATTCACAAGAAGAAGATTACAATGAGGATCTGAAGGCCTTTTTACAATAAACAAGAATTCCAAAAACCCTATACATTCGAAAACCTAACCCTAGGAGATGAAGCGCCAAAAGTCATGTGGGCCCCGTTTGGGTAAGTTACTACATCAACTTCCTGGGGTCGTAACTTTTGCATGCAATCTTTGTTTTAGGTGTGTGATAACCCGTTGGAAAGGTATCATCGAGGAGATTCATTTTGGGGGCTCAATCATTCCTTTTGGCTATCATTGAGAATCTTGAACCCTAAAAACCCTCATTTAGGCCCTCAAAATGGCCCCGGAAGTTAAAACTACTAAAAATAGTAAATTGCCAAAATTGTCAGAAAACTGTTTTGAGCTAGTTGGAAAAGGTGGGTGGCCACCGATATCCATATGGATCAAAGGAATAAACTCATCTTCTAGGAGAAGTTAATTTTCCCTTCCACGGTCATTACTCATGCGATTGGACAAATGGGAGACTTCCTCTCTTGAAAATTCAAAGCAAAGGCAAACAACCATATGGAAAAAGAAGAAGAAAAGTGGATGGAAAAAATAAATCTCTCTTCCATTCACTCCCCAAAAATGCCAAAAAAATCATGCTGGGAGCTTCAATTATCACACCAGGATTTCAAACGTCGGTTAATGTCCCAAGAAGGACATGTCCTTTTCTTTGATGGAGCATCAAAAGGCAACCCATGGGAGGTAGGTGTGGGAGGGGTGTTTTATAGCCGTAGAGAAAAAAGGATGTTATATTTCTCCTGAAATCTGGGCATAAACACCAACAACATGGCAGAGACCTACGCGATGTATCAAGGAGTGGTTTTAGATCATGAACAAAACCTCAACAATATCACAATAGTAGGGGACTCAAAATATAATTCAAATTTTTTTAAAAGGGACCACTCCAAAGAATTCCAAGCTGTGAAGAGTCATGGAGAGGACCAAAACAATTATGTCCTCAATTCAAGCATCCTTCATCCACGTCCCCCACACAAATAATAAATAAGCTGACATTGAGGCCAACCAAGCAATCGACAAGGCCCCTGGTCATATGTACACTTAGGGTAGGGTCTTATTCTCTGCACCTCCCTAATGTTTAAGCCCCTTGTCACCTCAACTCCACCTGGCGCCAAAAAATCCACGACTCAACAGCTGGACGACTCTTGCAATAAGCAAAATGTCATAAAAGGGAAAGTGAAGTACCCCTGTATCACCTGGTTCATGGGAAACTGTAAGAAGCGAGCCAATTTCAATTTCATGGCAAATTTCAGCCTCCTTGCAATCCTCCTTCATGGGACTTTGTCATATCATGCTCGCCAATTTCGCACAGTACTCTACCGCACCAAACCCTCCAATATTTCACCTGAAGTGAGGATAAGTGAAAAGACAAACATCATGAGCTCCAGCAAGGAAAAGAAACCAGTACAGGCCACCTCAATGATTGAAAGACACTTGATCTGTGGGCTCACTCGAAGCTGGTGGTACTCATGCACCAAAGTTTCTCTCCACAATGATAAATTTGGAGGCAAGCCTATGTTTCACCATGTTAATCAGTCTCTCCGAGATTTAGCATACTTGAATCCAGTTAAGAAAGAGGAAGCTCGATGATTCCTATTGGTCAAAAAAATTGGTAGCCAAAGTCCCCCAGGTACTCACATCTGAAACAATGCTGGAGGGAAAGCCCCAAGCAAATTTGGAAGCACAAGCGACAGAGAAAGTCTCAATTGGAGCTGGATTGGAGGTATTCCTCTTGAAAATTTGATTTTCTTTTTGTTAAAAGGCATGGCTCATCAACAAGTCCAAGAGAAAGCGGAGGACGAGTTGATGGATGATAATTTCATCACCTCTCAACGACTATCTCTCGGTCTCAACTCCCACAACTCCACTCTCTCATTCACGCTGGAAACGTTAGCCCAACACCGAACGTTAATCGGCTAGCTGTAGGATGAAGTCGAATTCCTTCGTCAACAAGGGGAGACAATAGAAGCTAGGTTGGATGCTAGATCTCCAAGTTCACCTGTCCAAAGCCAGAATGAGGAAGTTGGTAGCAAACCAGATCCCACACTTCCAGATTTGAACGTGGCATTAGAAACCTCTCCAAAAAAATATAAAGCTTAAGAAGAGCAGTAAGAAAGTCCTCAGTTTTGTAAGTTTTGTGGGAAATTTTGTTGCTCTTCCTTTATAATCAACGATCTCAGTCGCACCTTTATATAAATACAATATTTTCAGTTTCTATAATATTTATATATTCTCATTGCACTGAAAATTCAAATTAAATGTATTTATCAATATATACTTTCTTATTATACTAAATACTAACCTACCTCGAAACGAAGGAAAGTAAACGTGGAAGATCACAATACATAATATTTTATTTAAATTTAAATCACCCTGTCTTAAAAAACTGAAAAAATTACCTTAATACTATAAACATAACCCTTTGGTTTTACCAAAGGTGGATTAGATTATCTACAACTATCAGTTCTTTTGAAATGCAACACACAAGCTTAGAATGAATATGTTTTGAGAAAGGAAAAAGTCTTAAATATATTTAGTTTTGAATATCTATATTTTTAATAATACACATTAATATAGCTTTGCAATTTTATAAGCAATCATAAATTATCAAATTGAAAAAAACAAAATAGACTGCAAAAAAAACTGAAAAGAAAAACAAATTAAAATATTAACTAAATATAGAAGAAAACCAAAACAAAATAGAAGATTTCGAAATGGAGAGATGTTTCCTTTCCTCTTCAATTCCCCTTTACAAATGTAAAGATTTTATTATCTCAATTCAAATGTAAAGAAATGACAAGAGAAACGGAAATGTTTCCACTTATTCGTTTCTCATTACAAATGTACAAGACCAAGAAACCAAAAATATATTAAATATTAATGCCCCTAATTTTAAATATGATTATGTAAACAAGTCATTTAAATATGATTATGTAAATAAGTCATTACTAAGATGTTAAAGTCTCCATTACTATTACTAAAATATTAAAGCTAAGATTAATAGTTTTGTGCATCCTTTAATGTTTTATACGAGAATCCTTTTATATGGTAAAAGGATCAGACTAAGATATTACTTAGTCTTTATCTCTGCTAATTATTTTTTGATTTAGTGCTTTTTCTGGCATAGTTTTATTTAGTGGATATATCTCGTTACAACATCACGTGGCATATTGATAATTGCCAAAGAAGCTACGTAGATCTCCTCTTATTACTCCCACAACAAGTGTAGATTCTGTAGAGATGGGAGCCTTCCAGAACAGTTACCATTGTTGTTGCTCATTCCATAATTTATTCTACTAGAACTGCAAAGAGGCCTACGACTTTGAGAAATTCTATAAAAAAGTTATGTTTGTTTTTTAAATTTTTTTATCAGGCGAAAATTCATAGTTCTAGCTTGAAATTGAGTTGGACTGGAGGAAAAATAACAGAATAGCAAGATGATGCAATGCGTGCTTAATTTGGCATTGCCTTGTTATGATTTTTATCTTAATACAGTGGAATGAATTCGAACCTCGATCCATTTGCTAATCGAATCCTCTGTTCCTCTTGCTATGAGCTGTTCCTCTTCTTCAAAACGGAAACCGAGTTTGCACATAACCCTCTGCTGAAACCCTCTGCACAGACTGGAAATCGATTTCTCTCTCTTACCCTGCTGCCATACGCCTTCAGATCGATATGATGGGTATTCTTGAAGGT